>JANKOE010000001.1:15630232-15652673 GCA_026284465.1 Erythroxylum citrifolium | reverse complement strand
TAGTTAAGATAGTATGATATCTAAACAAGTGAATGAGAGACCTATTGAGTCTATCAACTGTGGTCATTTGGAAGAAAGTATTCGAGTGGTGAAGTTATGTGGGGAATGGAGGAGCATATGAGAAAAAACATACCCCTACCTTGTTCATCAATCAGATATTAATTTCGAGGATGAAATTTATTAAGGAGCGGAGAAGTGTAACATCCCGTTCCTATACTAAGGGTTAGAACCCTAAAATTTGGTAAATGTGAGTACAAAGAGAGATTAAGAAAATGCATTTCATGCTCATGCATAATGTTAGTATATACACACATGAATTTGAATTTTCGTACACGTCAAAATGATTGAATATGTATTCATTGACAATTTTCGGGTATAATTGATCTATAAATGTGATTATATTTGGAATTATGGGTTATATGTATGAGAAATGAAATTAAAGTATTAAGGAAATTAAAGTGTTCAAGGATATTTTTAGAAGATCACTTAAGGGTATAAGACCATAAGCTTAAAAGGAAGGGCAAAATGGACAATTTAGACTCATTAAGGAGATAAAAGGAAGAAGAAAAGAGTGTCTTGCATTTTAAGGAGGGAAAAACGTGAATTTAGAGAGAAGAACAAAAATATAAGAGAAAAAGAAGAGAGTTTCAGTGGAGAAGAGAGACAGAAGAGAAAATATGTTACGGTTCGATCTTTCTTAGCCTTCAAGAGAGATTTTGAGGTTGTTCAAGAAGGGAAAAAAGTAGAGGAAGAGAAGAGCTTCCATTTGAGCTAAAGATATCTTCATTTGGTGAAGAACCAAGGTTAGATCATTTTAAATCTTTTGAATTTTTAGAAGGATTTTAGTTCTTGGAGTTTAGAAAATGCATAGGTTTAAGTATTCTAGAATCAATTTTAGTGATTTTGCATTATGGGATTTTCAATTGGATTCCTATTGAATGGGGTTTTGCCATTGAAGAAGGAAATCAAGAAAGGCAAGAGGAGCAAGAGGAGAGACATTTTTTAGCAAAGTTTTAAGCAAGGAAATCAAGATAGGTACATGTTTATAATAGAGTAAATAAGCCACTAATGTTTTCTTTGAATCAAGGAAGTTTAATGATTTCAATTGCATCATGAATGTTGCATTTATTGCTTCTTGAATGAATTGAGAAATTTCTACATGTTTGGTATATGAATTGTGTGAATGATTTATGAAATGAAAAACGGAAATGATTTTGAAAGGATATCAAGTTTATGATATCAAGTTTCGAAAATGTGCCATTTTGGGCAATACGTTTACATGATGTGAAATGCATGATTATGTGGGTTTGTTGTGGTCCCCTAAGATAAGTCAAGTGTACTTTGACTAAAAGCTTCTCCCGCCTGCCTGTTGGTGGCATGGACTCCCCTAAATTCATGGCTACACAAAACCATTATATGGGATTGCGATAGTACGTTCTGTTCACGACTACACAGGACCCTTATGGGAAATGTGTAGTATGTTCTGTTTTGGATCTACCCAAACCATTCTAATGTGCTTATGATATGTGAACAAGTTTGATGCATTCATGTTTTGTAGTTTGTGAATTTGATTACATGATGAAAATTTGAGAAACATGTGCTTTATGGATTCAATCAGAATTTCTATGACAAGTGAATGTTTTCAAAGGTTTTGCTTATTTTTCCATTATAAAATGTTACCCATGAGCTTTAAGCTCACCCCTCCATTTCCGTCCCATCTTCAGCTGAAGAGCATAAGAATGAGTAACCAAGATTCAAGGCATCATGCTACTTTTACTTTGCTTTTGTAAATTTAAGTTAGATAAAGCAAGGCTTTGGATGCATTTTAAGAATTATTGGGTTTTGTATCTTTTTTATTTTGGATTTTGATGTCGATGATGTAGTGTGGCTTAGAATGCCATTAAAGTTTTGTAAAACTATTATCTTTTGTTGTTAATGAAATATGAATTGTGTATGGATGATGTTGAGTTAGAATTAGGTATATTTAGGAAAGTTATTAACTTGAGATGATGATTTTGAACATGAATTGTTGTTATACACACACACACACTCACACACATAAGTGAGATGTTATGGATAAGAAAGATAGGATTTTGTGGCTAATGAGAATTAGATGTAGGTGATGAATCAAATGAGTAGAGATTAGAGAGTTTAATGAAATAAAAATTGGTAGTTGAATTGTTAAGAATTATGTTGCATTAGAGAAGTGAAGTTGGGACAATTTTCAAATTTTTCATAAGGGTGAAATTTGTGTTCTAACTTCAGGGCAAACATTGTACTAAACTAGGTTAAATTAGACAAAGTTGTCTTCTTATAAGTTATAGATTATCTCTTAGCTTTCCAATGGTATGAAGTATGAAATTTTTGGACATCGGAGTTAAGAGATATGATCATTGTAAGTAGTGATTCTGCATAGAATGTATATACAGAATAACTATAGTTAGGATGAGAATTTGTTGTATGTGATGGTCGTTTGAGTTGAGAATTGGGAGTTTAATACAATCAAATTGGTAACTGAGTGTTTAAGGAGTGATATCATATTAAAAGAAGCAAATTTGGGAAGATTATGCGTGAAAGTGATATTAGAATGGATGTAGGAACCATTGGAGATGCTATGGAGAGTGTAGTTAATGATTTAGAACTTTTGGTGATGTGAGGAAGACCCCACAGAAATCCTCTCATCTGATTCATCTTAGACTGAGTCCCTTTGTCTGATTCATCTTAGACTGAGTCCCTTCGTCTGATTCTTCTTAGACTGAATGCCTTCGTCTGATTCATCTTAGACTGAATTCCTCAGTCTGATTCATCTTAGACTAAATTCCTTCGTCTAATTCATTTTAGACGGAATCCCTTCATCTGATTCATCTTAGACTAAGTCCCTTCGCCTGATTCATCTTAGACTGAATCACTTCGTCTGATCCATCTATAATTTTGGAAATTTGAGATTTTGACTCTATAGATGGCAAAACCTCTCTTCAAAGTCATCACAAAAGTTGTATATCGTGAAGTCCTCTTCGAAACCGCCCTCAAATGACCACAATCTGATATATCTAGTGAAAGTTATGCCAATTGTCCCAAGATAGGTACAATATGATTGAGGACATAATCATGTTTGATTCTTTTGTCCATAACTTCATCATTCGACCTCCAAATGAAGTAATTCTTAAACCAATAGATTCCTAACGTATTTTTGTATCTCTCCATAAAAATTGATAGCATTTAGTCTTGATTTGAAAAAGATTGATGAAAAGAAAGTGAGGGATTGGTTAGGAGAGCATAACTAGGTTTTGAACATGCTTCGGTATTTAAATTATATCTTAATCAGTAGAGCTCCGAATGAGATGATTCCTGTTCCAAAATAAATTAGAGACATGGAGCTACAAAGTATCTGAAGAAATCGAATTTTAATTCAGTCTCTAAGACTTTCAATTTCTAGATGGAAATTGAGTATACTGTATTGTTTAGTGTAATAACTGTCCAAAAATGTTTTATGTATAACTTTCAGATTACTGAACTAAATTGAATGATTTTTGTGTAATTAGAAGCTTAAGACAATGGGAAACATTTTTTTTAGAAGAAGTCAAATAGTAATTCTGGTTTAAAGTTTCCTAAAATCTGTTCTGCAATCGGAGAAAGTTTGATTATGGTGACTGACTAGTGTGGGCACACCACCCTTGTGGGATATGCGTTCGAATGTCATTCAGGGTGTCAGGGATGTGTCTCGAAAGGGCAGGGTGCCTAATAACTTATGGTATTGGAGAATGAAGATGAATCGAGGATTGTTATAAGATTTCACTGAAATAACCCTTCAGGATAATATGCTCACGTTTTATGACTCTGGATGTTATGCTTAGAAAATGGGATCCAACAAGCGCTGTATTCGGAAATCAGGCCAGGATCTGTTCTAGATCACAGTGGAATAATTATAAAACTTTTTTATAATTTTTGATTTCTCGAAAACTAAGATTCTTTAATTATGTAAAATTATTAATAATTATAACGAAGTGTGATTCGAAATTCGTACCTTGATCCAAAGCTTGCTTCTTATTTTATGGTATCCCCCAAACCATTTCCAAAACTGATCCGTCTCAACAACTATAGTCACACAAATGTTTGACCTTTAATGGTATCCACAAAATGAGTTAAGAGAATTTTGTAACTCTTACAAAAAGGGTTAAGCAAGAAGTGTTTGCTCCATTAGAGCTTAAGCCTATTTATAATAGGTTTTGAACGGTTTAGTAATTTAATCGAAACTTAAATTCTTATTTCAATTAAACTTTAATTAGAATTACAAATAATTCTAATTAAATACCAATTATGCTCAAATAAGATCCAATATCTCATACTGATCCTTATTTATTAAATATCTCATATTCAATTATAAAGTTCCCTAAGCTTTACAACCATATCCAGTTTGATTAAATTATCTTTGCTCTCTTAAACTCATTCTTTATATGAAACATATTAGGTTCCCAAATATGTTAGTAATGATTATAAGTTATAATTCTAATTTTTAATTAGAATTAAATAAATTAAAATTATTTTTAATTCACTAATTAAACAATTTATAATCATATATCAAGATTGCCGACAAGCAACGCATCATGACCATTCAAATATTTAGAAATGTCAAAGTAATTTGGACTAACATTTTCATGCATGTTTTTCTAGAATAATTCAATCCTTTCATCATACAATGTTTCGATTAGACAGAGCATGGAATTCATGCCTATTCTTTGAGTCCAATCATATTAGATGTCAATCATTAGTCATTGATTCAATTAATTACATTTGTAACCTATTTAGAAAAACTTCATTCCACCTTGATCAAGGATTTTCTGAATCAATACTAATCGAGAACAACAAAACATTCTCCCTAATTACTTTAAGGTGATGAAAATCCTATCTTGATCACACAACTACCTCTGTATAGTTCATCCTACATTCAATGACTACCGATTGAACAACTCATGATTAAGTAGGTTACAAGTAGTATCAAAACATAGTTATCCCTATACAAGATAACTTTGGAAACCTCAAGTCAAAAGATCACTTATACAATCATCACAATGAGAATTCCATAAAATACAAGTAATGATCTAAATGGATTTCTCATATCTGGTCTAATCAATGAACTTATTCTCTAATAAACACTCACACATTTGTTTAAGTATCTTTATACTTTAGTCTATGAGATCGACTACTTTCTTCATAAGGAAAAACAAAATGTGTGCTAGCTTTTTTTATGTTTTATTAATGTCTAGTCTTAATAGAACAATGACTAGGAACATTTAAGGATAATACGTAAATACAATATGAATCTCATAATTATAATCTCATTATAATTTCATTTGCAATGTATAATTACCCCTATGGATGAGTTTAGGATGAAAATGTTGAGGTGTGCTGGAATTTGATGACTGGAATGTTTTTACTAAACATGCTTTAGTATTTTGGCTATATTTTGACCTATAGATTTTCAAATGATATTATTATTAATTTAAATTGAAATAGAGACATTTTCTACAATTTTTAAGAAGAAATTGAATTTTAATTATGCCCTCAAGGGTCTTAAAAATGAGTCTTGGCTTAGGTTGTAGCACTACCCGTGACAGAAATCATATCCAATTGTTATCAAATAAACTGTATAGATGTAGGCTGAATGAGACAAAGTTGCCTTCACAAAAGTTGTAGTGTGTTCTCTTATCTTTCAATTAGTATAAATTTTGTAATTTTTGGATATTGGAATTGAGAGATATGAGTTCTACAACTTTGAATGCATGATTATGCACTAGCCAAAATTTCAAATGTACTCAGTCTGTAGTATTTTGAGCATAACTCATAGAATAATGAACCAAATTGTATGATCTTTGTGTCATTAGAAACTTAAGACATAGTGAACAATTTTATAGTAGGAAGTGTTGCCAAATTACTCCATTTTCGTTGACATAATGTTCATGCAAAGTGGACCAAAAGTATGTTTTTAAAAAAAATCTTGAATGATCAATTGGGATATGAAATGAGTTTCAAATTGTTTTATTGTGGTCCAAACCCTTAGTACAAATTAACTTATGGGAGTTTTGATATATAAATAATTTTGTGAAAAGAATAATGATAAGATACTCAAGATTGTCATTGAATATGCATTGTACATATTTCATACATATAGATGTTAAAATTGTGATATATGTAAATGTGTTTTGCATGATATAGAGGAGCATTTAGAGTGTCGTCATCTAGACATTGTCGAGACTTCAAGCCAATAGTTTTTTAGAGCAATTTGTGAGTAACCTAGACGGTCTAACTTATTTATTTGATTGTCTAAATTATGTTCTGAATTGTTTATGACTGTGAATTGGATTGTGTTGATTCCGGACACTGAAGGTCCGATGAAAAATGTGATTAGCACTGTGATATTTGAAATGCTGTTTGAATGTGATTTGGACTGAATATGTGTTTACTCAACATGATTGATGAATGTCGAACTAAGGTCCAATGATAGTTGTGATTTAAATTATGAATGATTGATTGAATATGAGTGATTCATTCCATTGCATTAATGCATAATTAGATAATGACAATTGTGACATGAGTGGCCACCGAAAATGAGCTTTAAGCTTAGATTGTGATTAAGAGCCAAAGGCTCGTTCTGTTTAATGAGCCCTATATCCCCAACGGATAAGGGACAGTATCAATGAGCCCAGTATCCACAATAGATATGGGACAATCTTAATGAGCTCGGTATCCACAATAGATACAGGACAGTTTAGGCATTCAGTCACATCAATGTAAAAAATTGAAAGTGAGTCTCACAAGCATTTGCATAGGCATTTTATACATGCGTTTAACTTATTGAAATGTAATATGGTCATGTATTTGAATAAAAATGAAATATGTAATGCTATATGCTAAATGAAAAGATGTGAATTATGTTTTTACATGTGTTGATATATGATATGAATTAAGTGAACCATCGAGGATGGTTACATCACTGAGTTTGCAAAACTCATCAAAATTACAGCATTAATATTTCAGGATCAAGAGAGGAAAATAGCAACAGAGAGACTCAATAAGAAGAATATTTTTTGTACTTTTGAATAGAAAAAATGGCTCAAAGGTCGGTTAGCTGAGTCTATTTAGTTAGGAATTTTTTAAAATTCCTCGTGTATGTAGCATGTTATGTACCTAGTTTTGACATTGTACATATTTGGAAAATATTGTAAAGCTACAATGTATATTTGGTTTTTATGGAATGAAATGAGGAATTCGGTTTTTAAAATTTGGTGATATTTATGTATTTATGATGATGCCATGATTAAGTTAGTGATGTGATCGCTCTAACATGTCATTATTATAGGTTACATTCTGAAATGTCCACCGGATATTTTGATATGTACTCTATGGTAGTGGGATGTTACATTTTTGGAATCAGAGCATGGTTCGGCATTAATAGGGACATATAGGAATATTGGGCATGAAATATTGTAAGAAATGTGGATAATAGTTGGAGTTATTGTTTATTATAGGTCATCTGCTATAGGTGATCCAGTGGAACAATCAACTGACCTAGGATCAGAAAGAGCCAGTAGAGAATCTTCTGTACCTCGACCTGATGGATGGTTAGAGAGGACAGAGAGAATCTTTGACTGGATGGATTTTAAGTCTGATGACATGTTCGACTATGTTGTTTCGTTATTGCAAGGCCCAGCTTAGCAATGGTGGAAGACTGTTACAGGCAGCACCACCAGGCCTTGCAATCTGAAGTGGGAAGATTTTCTGAGGGCCTTCAAGGAAAACTATATATCTAAGATTTACCTAGACAGAAAGATGAAGTTTTCATTTTTCATTTCCCAAAAATCCAAAAATACCTTTTTATAGATTTTTCTTTCATTTAGTTCAATTTTCTTAATCTTTACCGATGATCCAAACCCCCTTTTTTATCAACTTAGTTTGCATTTTTGACAATTAGGCTAGCTTAGATCTTTTGTGCTAGGTTTCGATTAAGTGAGACAACCCGAGGTTGCATCCTATACTGCAATCCTTGGAATTAAATTTTTGATTCGGTTTCCAAAGGAGTAATCTAAAAACTCAACCGAGCAGCCGATCAGCACTACATTACATCTATTTGAAGCGATCATGGAGGAGAATTTGATAAAAGAAAATTTGAAGAATTCTGCAATGACAATGGTATAACTCACAACTTCTCATACCCAAGTACTCCTCCGTAAAATGGAGTTGTTGAGAGAAAGAATATGACACTCGTAGATATGGCTAGAACAATGTTATGTGAAAGTGACCTACCTTATGGTTACTAGGCAGAAGTCGTGTCAACCGCTTGTTATATACTCAACAAGTGTCTCATAAGACCTATTCTGAAAAAGACCCCTTATAAGCTGTGGAAAAGAAGAAAACTAAATGTTGCTTACTTTTCAAGCATTTGGCTGCAAGTGTTTCGTTCTAAACAATGGAAAAGACAATTTTGTAAAGTTTGATGTGAGATCAGACGAAGCTATCTTTTTGGGCTATAGTAGTACTAATAAAGGATTCAGAGTATATAATAAAAGAACAAAGAAAATAGAAGAATCGATACATGTGTATTTGATGAAGCACTACCTTCAACAACAACAACTGACTCAAATGATGAAGAGCATCCATTGGTACCTAAAAATACATCGAAAAATCAAACTACACCTTTAATATCTTCATAATTACAAAATCAAAAAGGCCCCTCTGAAGTTAGAACAGAGCAAGTTGCTTCATCTCAACAGAAGCCTATGTAACGAAAAACACCAAAAGAAAGACGAGGTCTTGACATACGTCAACATATTCTGGGAGATCCCTCTGAAAGTCGAAGAACAAGATCATCATTTAATAACAACTTTGTTGCTCTCATATCACAAATAGAGCCAAAGACCATTGAAGAGGCCCTTATTAACGAAAACTGGGTTTCAGTTATGAAAGACAAACTAAATTAATTTGACAAAAACAAAGTTTGGAATATAGCACCTCATCCTCAAAACAAGTCAATCATTGGAACTTAGTGGGAATTTTGAAACAAACTTGAAAAAATGGTAAGGTGGTAAAAAAAAAAGCTGGACTTGTAGCTCAAGTTTACAACTAACAGGAAGGTATTGATTTTGATGGAACTTATGCACCTATTGCTATTTTGGGATTGATTAGAATTTTACTTGTCTTTTCATTCTATAGAAACTTCAAGTTATTCCAAATGGATGTTAAAAATGCATTCTTAAATGGTTACATTAATGAAGAAGTATTTGTTAAGCTAACCGGGTTTTGAAGATGAAAACCATCCAGATCATGTGATAAAGTTAACCAAAGCTCTGTATGGTTTAAAGCATGCTCCTCAAGCATGGTACGTGAGATTAACTTTCTGCTTAAAAATAACTTTGAAAGAGGAAAGGTCGATAAAACCTTATTTATTAAAAAAAAGCAGAATGATTTACGCATATTACAAATATATATTGATGACATAATATTTGGTACTACTAATCCTTCCTTCTGTGAAGAATTCTCAGCATTAATGTAGGGGGAGTTTAAAATGAGCATGATGGGAGAATTATCATTCTTTCTCGGATTACAAATAAGACAAACAAAAAAGGAATCTTCAATAGCCAAGGCAAATAAACAAAGGAACTCATCAAGAAATATCATTTTGAGAATGCGAAACTGAAGGCTACTTCCATGTACACTAGAATTAAACTTGATAAAGACGAAGATGGAAAGCTACAGATGAGAAAAAGTATAGAGGAATGACTAGATCACTACTATATCTTACAAGCTCAAGACCAGGCATTATGCTTAGTATGTGTCTTTGTGCACGCTTTCAATCAAATATAAACGAAATCCACCTTCAAACAGTCAAAAGAATCTTTTGATATCTCCATAGAACTATGGATTTTGGTCTATGGTGTCCAAAAATTGTTTCATTTGACATAATGGGCTATTGTGATGCAGATTATACAGGTGATAAAGTCGATCGAAAAAGAATAAGTGGTCACTATCAATTTCTTGGAGGATGTCTAGTATCTTAGTCCGGTAAAAAGAAAAATTACACAACGCTTTCAACGACTGAAGAGGAATACATAGCAGCTGGCAGTTGTTGTGCTCAAATCTTATGGATGAATTATCAACTACAGGATTTTCTCTAAAATGTTCTCATATTCCTATATTATGTGATAATACTAGTGTTATAAATCTTTCTAAAAATCATGTGCATCATTCTAAGACTAAGCATATAGAAATCAAACATCATTTTCTTAGATATCATGTTTTAGAAGGAACCATTGATCTTTTGCATGTTAATACTGAGAATCAAGAAGCTGACATTTTCACCAAGCCACTCTCTCAAGATAAATTTTGTGTGTTAAGAAAAGATCTTGGTATATGCAAACTCTCTAAAATTAATTCTACATGAATATTCTTTGCCACTTGTCTTTACATTTTGTTTAGCAGGCTCCTTCTATTATATTTCCTTAGAAACTCTCTCTTAGTTTAGTAAGCTCTTTAGAGATTAGAAGGCTCCTTTTTTTGTAAGGCTTCTCTCAGATTGATATTCTAAGTGACGTGTCCCAAAAATAGGGAGTTATTCATGGTGTCATTTTAGCTTTTTCAAAAATGTGTGCGCAGTCTGACAACTCTACGTACGCGTCTGTCATAAGATATGCAACCGATTACACTTCCTCTTCTGGCCTGTACGTCTACTCATCGTCTCACAAGATCAACGCTCAAGAAGTATACCCTAAGCAAACTTCTCTCGCCTTCTCATCTTTGTCGTTCTCATCTACACTATTTATTCTCTCTACACCCTAACTCTTTGCATTCTTATTGCCTCTTGTTTTTCTCTCTTAAACTTCACAAAGCTCTTCTACAATGGTAAGAACAAAATCAAAAGGAAAGATTAAAAAAATTGGATTCAACTTTTAGCCATAGCGAAACACCTCATCATGAATAAACCTTTGCTTCTGATTCCTCGTCATTGTCTCCCATGGTAGGTTCTCTGGACACTATTACCGAACCTATTTCTGTCTCCTCAAAGCTCCAAACTTCATAAATACCCAATCAAGAGACCCCAGAAGATAGGAAAAGGACGATTTTTTCTATGTTGTCTCTAGATTATCTTGATTCCTCTTTAGATGACAAAGAAGAAACAATCCAAAAACAATATGCTTCTGATTCAGAAGAAGAAGAAGAAGAAAAAGGAAAAGAAAACGAAGAAGGAAAGAGAGAAGAAAGTGAAGAAGAAGAAGAGAACTTCAGTAATGGGGAGTTACTAAAAAAGTGAGATTCCATATACGTATTCTCTCCCTACCCATTCCTACTCCAAAAACTTCCGCAAATCCAAAACCTGGTCACAAAGAGAAGAAAGTTCCTGAACTGCTCTGGGTAATACATGACGATGGTTCAGATGAAGAATCTTCTCAATTGGAAAGAAGACCACTGACTAAAGGAAATGTTACAAAACAAGCCCCACAAAAAGAAAATGTTAAGGCAGAACAAAAAGAAAAAGAAGAATAAAAGAAAAGAAAAAGGGAAGAAATGAGAAAAGGCAAAGAGCCTTTGACTGAAAAAAATATTGAGGATGTCAATACAAGGAATGACCTATTCCTAGAAGAGGCTTTTTTTAAGAAATACCTAAGGCAAAAAGAACAAAATCGAAGAAACTAACCATTCTTCAAAAGGAAGTAGCACCAGTGAAGTTATTCCAGTCAATAAAGACTGAAGCAAGATACAAAATGCACTACAAGAAAAGAAAGGTGGTAGTTGGACGCATCTTGCCTCCCCATCTATTCGATGATATAAGTATTCCCATCACTTTCTATTTTCTTATTGTTGTTCAGGAGAATTTCTTAAGCTTGGAGGAAACTTTTTGTGATGAGCTGGTCAAATGTTTTTACACACATATGACAAAGGAAGAAATTGATGAAAAAATGGTAGTCATCTTTTGGGTACGCAATTGCGAGATTCTGGTTATAGAGAAAATCTTAGGAAACATTTTGAGTGTAATTCCTGAAGGTAGGACATATCTTCCTTGTTATAAGTGGAACATTGCTGACATTGATCTAGGAGGAGTAGTGAACTTCATTTGTATGGATAGTGAAAATGCCATGAAGGGAGATTCTTGGGAAATATTTAAGTACCAAACCTAGTGTAGATACTTGGACCTTATGTCAAGATGCCTTGCATCCATTTCGGCTACCTCTATTTTTCCAAAGAGTAGTTTAGTAGAGAGGTGTAGTCTCCTAGACACATATGTGGTTTATAATTTGTTAAAGGGTAATAAGATGAATCTCCCGGCAACGATCCTGGAGTTCATAGTAGACAAGGGAAGTCACAAGAACATAACTGGTGGTCTAACTTATGGAATAATGTTGACTAAGATTTTTGCATATTTTAGAGTGTCGTTTGATAACCTGAATTGGTATGAACCAACTAAGTTTCATTCTTCCATTCCTTACCAATTTGGTTACAAGATGAAAGACAATGTGTGGGTTGAAAAGAAGTCAGAAAGAGCTGCAGGTATCTTGAGTCCAACCCCACAAAAGTCTCCAAAGCACGAATAACTTGATCTTACAACAACTGAGAGACATTCGCTCTAATAAGGATCAAATGTGTGAACAAATAGACAGCCTCCAAAACCAAGTCCTGGATTTGCAAATTTTCCTTAGGAAAACTCTTCACTGACTATGTCAATTGATTTTTTTCCTCTCATCATATTTCATTTTGTTATATTTCACTCCTCCATATACTATATTATTTTTTATAATGACAAAGGGGGAGAGTTTAAATTGATATATTTTATTACATATTTATACATATATGATGATATATTTCTCAGTGCATATTTCTCAATGCTACCTCAATTATATATGTGATTGATTCCGCTATTGAATTTATGAAAATATGTGATATATAAATGATAAGTTCCTTTCTTAAGAGACATGATTTTTCTAATTATGTTGGAATATATAAAAGTCACAGGTATCTTTCGAGATCAATATTATCTCTTTGAATTTTAAAAAATATATCTATTATTGCTTGTTATCATCAAAAATGGGGAGATTGTTAGCTTAAGGTTTATATTTAATGATTTTGATGATAACTATATAATATTTCAGAGTTCAAATTGGATTTATTTCCTTGTAGAGATAACTATACTTTTTAAAGAAAATAACATCATAGGAAAATTACTTTATTTCTTGCAAGAACCCTCTGAGTAAAATTTCCTTACTAATATTCTGGAGGATCTTATCTTTTCGAACAATTAGCTTCAGAATTTTTTCTCCAACAGAGATGATATTGAAAATCCAAAGTCAACTCAGAATTAAGATTAAGCAACAGCTAGTGGAATAAATTGACTTGTGAAGCAACAAGCACATATAAACTTTTGAAACAATTGAGCAATGTCTATCTTCTTGAGAGTTATATCAGTCTTATTGTTTCTTAGAAAGTGAAATCACTCTATCAAGAGAGAAATTGTTATTTGAGAACTTATTTTTTATTTTACATTTTATTTTTCTTTGAGTATTTAAAAGCTTGTTCCACACTTCGAGTGTGGAAGGTTAGAGAACCTTGAAATATATGTACTTGTGAGCTTGGAGGGACTCATTAAATTTAATACTCAGATTGTTATAGTGAAATACTCAAGTTAGATACCTGAGGACTAGACGTAGGCTTGCCGAAACAGTATAAATCAACTGCATCTTTCTTCTCTCTCTCTCTCTTTTATAAGAGACTCCTTCTGTTTAGAACTTGCAAGAGGTTCCTTTTATTTTTAACAGAAGCCTTCTATTTTTAAATTGTTTTAATAGGGATTTATCATTCATTAGGCTCCTTTCGTTTAAGTAGGGTTTTATGCTATAAAAGGCTCATATAGGGTCCTATCCCACAAAAGGCTCATATTGCCTAACAAGCTCCTGTCGTTTAAAAAGCTTTATCGTATGAAAGGCTTTTATTGTTTTTATTCGTTAACTAGGATCTGCTTATTATACAAATTGAAAGAACTTGCAAAAAAAAATTACACACAATTCACCCCCCTCTTGCGTATGTTTGTTTTATCGCTCGCGTCTTCCTATTAGCGATAAAGAGATGATTGCAGCAAAATCTTTTAGGCAACAATTCCTTTAAAATGTTGTAGATAATTTTTTGCTACTAGATTTTTGTGACCATTTGTTCAATGATTTTTTCTGTCGCTAAATAGTTTTTGCGACAATTTGGTTTCTTGTAGCGATGATATATTTCATCGTGAAAACCCTTCTCTGATGTAGTGTCTCAGCAAGATTTTTGTTGTTTGTTCGTGTACCAAGAATATTATTGAATAGTCTGTATTGAATCCAATTATATATTATAATTTGAATGAACTCAAGCAACAGCTTGGAGCTTATTAGCATCAGTATTTAACAAAAGGAATGAGAAAATTACCATGACATTATAAATGAAAATTTGTACTTTTTATTTTATATTTTAAATCAAATCTTGTCGCTTATAGCTACCAACTGGAGTCCCATGTCAAGCCAGATGAATGAACAAGAAGACAGAACAATCATACAACGGATCCTTGTGCGTATGTCGTAGAAACTCCAAAAGCTCTCCCAACGGTACATTTTGAAAATGCTCGCTCTCATGTATCACAATCACCACTTAGGGAGAGATAGAGATACAGTGTCCATCACTATCCATTCATTCATTATCTTCCCAAACTTTAGCATTAGTAGAACTGCACATATAATATAATTAATTACTGTGGGTCATCCATGCACCGAATAGCAAATTAGCAAAGAAAAAGACCAGATCAACTTTCTTTTTCCTTTTTAAATATATGGATCTATTCTCATCTTCATAATCTTACTTGTTCGAAATTGTATTAAACAAATCATAAACATGGTTTTGCCACAAAATACGCCTAAGGAGAGTGAGAGTATACACAACAGCCAAGGGTGCAAATTCTCCGTAGAACCTTCTTTTATGACTTCCCGTCCCGTGTGTTGTCATTATCATAACCATAGGATCAACGGTTATTCTCTTTTTAATTGTTAATGTATTGAGAATGCATTACCTAAAGTTTGTAAAAATGAATATAAATACACAAATCTTCTTATTTTTTGAATTAGTCCCTAAAGGCGTCTCTTTAACTTTATTCATATCTTACTTATAAGGAATATTTGAAGATTGTAACATAAGTTGGCATAAACACTTACCAAATGAAGCATACTTTTTTTTTGTGTGGGGTCACCAATTTGATGAAAATCATGCAAGCCCTCTGATCTCCAAATAAAGACAACATAAATTATAACCCCGTGATGAGGTGCTTGTGATTCATGCGGTTGTCCAATCCCCATTTGTATAGCAAACCAGCCGAATGAGTTAACCCAACTCACTTGTAAAATCTTTCCGGCCTGTGGATAAAACATCAATTACTAAGTTCTAACAATCAGTTTCCACAATTGGCTTACCTTAAAAAGAAATAATCTCTTTCTTTTCTTTTTTCATTTTATCTACATCATAGGATTCTTATCCACTCAATATCTATTACCAGAAACAGTAGTGCTAAGGTCGACAAAATGAAATGTTCCTTATTAACAACTCATAGCTTACAAATTAGACCATCATGTCGATCGCCTTCTTTAAGAGTTTAGGTAACAGAAATACAAAATCAAGATGTTGACCCTCGTACCGTAAATATCAAAAGGCTATCATTCAAACTGACGTATCTACTAAAGAAAACATTTAGTTAGCCACGATATTTGGTCTTGACTAATACATTAGGCTTTTAATGTAGTAAAAGAAGCAAAAAGGAACATATTGGATTTCTTATATATTTTTCCCTTAATTACAACAATTTATTACATTCGTATATACAAAAAGAACTTTGACGTATAAGTTAATTACATTATTTTTACTTCCACAAAAAAGAACAAGACTAATGACCCCACATTTACTAAATGCCCTCTAATAATTCAAAAGAAATAGGAAAAATAAACTGACAATTATAGTCAGCAAGAGCACCTCCAAAGTCCAAACATGTCTTCCCCTACATCCTAGAATCATTGTAAACTTCAAATTTTGCCTAATTAGTCCCAAACTGAAGCTCCAAATCCACCTGATGTCATCAAACATTCCGCTCCCAGAAACTCATCTGAGAACTCTCCACCCAACTCTAGCAACGGTGGGTATACCCACCCATCAACCGAGTCAACCAACATGAACTCGCTCCCTGATTCCGACAAGTCAAAATTCCCTTCTATGTTAGGTAACTCCACTATTGCAGTCAGCTCCTGGGACTCTCCAACCTCGGAAACAGACAAATGCGATAACGATGACGGCGATGAAGAGGACTCTGATAACGAGCTGTCCAACTCTACCATGGCGGCGGCTTTGGCGGCGGCTTTTTGAACGTCACGTGGCGTTGAAGACAAGGGCCGCGGCAAGAGTTCCACGAGTTCGGGGAAGTTGAGGATTGCGGACTCGCCTTTAATGCTCAGAGCCGCCACGTCATGTGCACGCGCCGCCATTTCTGGTGTCGAGAATGTCCCGAGCCATATACGTGATTTTTTGCGAGGCTCGCGAATTTCAGATACCCATTTGCCCCAACTTCTCATTCTCACACCTCTGTAAGCCGGGAGTTTGCTACAATCTCGAGCTGTCTTGCATGAAGTGTCACCTTCTGGGTTTTGAGTTTTAAGCTTCTTAGACTGGTTGGTGGTGCTTGAACGGGGTGTTGAAGATGCAGAAGAAGATGACGATGAGTTGCTGGTGCTTTCTTCACACATTGTTAAAGAGGGACGGTTATAGTAGGAATGCTTTACTCATAAAAGCCAAAACAAAATATGGTTTTGTTGCACAATATGAGAGAGAGAGAGGGAGAGAGGGGGGCTTAGGGGAGGTGGGGATAAGATGAAAAGGAGTAGAATAATGAGAGGGTTTTTGTAGGGAAAGGTTAAAGGCTTAGAACACGCTCCTAAGAGTGACACTTAACCTACCATTATTTCCCAATGACAAAAACTTGCTCAGTGTGTGTGTGAGGAGAGAGAGACTTGAGAAAAAGTACAATTTTTTTTTTTGTAAAAATAAAGAAAACAATGTGTATATATATTGAAAATTTTGGCTAATGTCGTTTTATGAATAATTTTAGAAACTAATAAGTTATAAACATGAAGAAATATGATACTTGAGAGTTAAATTAAAAAATAAAAGAAATGAGACATGAAAGAAGAAAGAAGAAAGAAGAAAGAAGAAAGAAGAAAGAAGGAGACAAGAAGACGAAGAAGAAGTGAATGGGTGGGGTAGTGTCAGAGTGGAATCAGGGACCCCGATGGAGAATGGGTGTCTCGTTGCTATTGCACCAAGCAAGAAGCGTTTAATTAAATCACCCTCTTTTCTTCTGCTTTATCCACGTATCCTTTTCTCTCTGCCTGTGTTTGTCACTTACGGACTTTTGTTTATATATCCGTTAACTGTTTTTTCGTAATATTCCTTACGTTGTCTATTCATCACCAGTTGCTGCTAATCAATCAAGAGTCGGCATATCATCTTTTGAGTGTTCTATTTTAAGTTTCAAGTCTAGCCCCATTGTACGTTCTCAAAATGGATTGCCTTCTTCTGCTACAAATATACAAGACATCAACCCATAGAATAGAAGCCTTTTCTGTTAGCTTCCTTATATGACTTTCCAGGTCCTAAAACATATAATACTTCAATTCTTCCTAATAAGTCATGAAATTAATTGACAACTGAAGTGATATAATTATTTTTTATTGTATACCAGCACACCAGAAAATTGAAGAAGAAATTGCTAGTTTTGGCTTTAAAATGTGGGTTCACATTCTCTGTATAATATTATGGTGTCTTATTATGTAAATAAATCTCAGTCATTTATTTATGTAGGTCCCGTATGAGTTTCGCATGAGTTCTATAAAATAAATGACTAAGATTCTATGAGACAGAATAAGACAGAGTAATATTGAACAAATAATCTGGATTCCTAAACTGTGACCATCGCATGGCTATTCTAGTTCCCACTTACCAAGGTCGTAGGTGTCACTATCAGCCCAAAGTTTGCAGACCATAGGATGGTCACACGTGTTTAACCTCTTCATGAATGGGGTTGGTGATTCACTTCACAAAGAAAATTGACAAAAAAATAAATAAATTTTTTAAAAAATGAACTCCAGGTTACGGGACGAGGGTTGCATTTATTTTATGAGCGACCGGATGGTAGGTGAGAAAAAGAATATGTCCTCAAAGGACTTAATCATCAGCTTTGGACCATTCTCACGGTAACTAGACTTGCCTTACCTTGTCGTTTCTAATATTTTGTCTGAAGTAACTTATGGAAAGTAGATTTTGTTTCTTACCATCTTCATTGCCTGTTAAGGCTTATGGACAGCATTTTTTGTTACACGAGCCACTCCACCAAACTTGGTGAATGAACCATTGCTTTTACAAGTAATTTCGAGTCTAAGTTTTACTCGTTTTCAGTATACCAATATGCATTATAGAATCTAAAGCAGCGGAAAGTACTTTGTTCAAGGATCGAGCTTTTCTTTAAACATAGAAGTAGAAGCATGCATGTCACACATTTTATATTCTTATGAAATGTAACACAGGGTATAATTGGCCAGAGGAATAAATCAAATTCTAAAGTGCAGTTTTCATCGAGTCATACCACAATTTGATTTGTGGTACGCGAGCTACCAGAGCACTATTAGATGTGATTCATCACCATACAGCAACCAGTATATTCAACACTCTTGACCAGACTCAGCAAACCATCATGCCTTAATTTCTACTACAAAAGAAAAACGAAATAACAAACTACGTGTAAAGAAAGATATAATCAATTAATAAAAGTGAAGATGACTTTTTCTATTATATATTGACGTAATTCTTAGTCTAGAAATTACTGGTCTGATCGTCATCTCTCTGTTCTCTAAGTGGTGCACTAAGGGAGAATCGTAATGATCATAATGCTGTGGATATATCTTCCATTCACGAGAAATAGGTAGAGTACAGCACAGCTTGTTTCATATCAAGCTGTACTCCATGTGCAATACCGATACTTCCATAGTTTTCTTCTGGTGACATCGTAATGACCTTTTGTCCGTTTCCAAAAGCTTGGTCCTAATATAACAAGAAATTAAGAATGAAGTATTCATGTTCATGCATTAATGAGAGCAAGGAAAGGAACAATGAAAGTCTTATATGTCTACAGACCATTATTATTATTTGAAGAGAGCCTCTTGTAATACGTAACGGTATCTTAGTTACGTATTCCGGATCAAACGTGAAAGGGCAAGAAACGAATAAATGCAAAAAATACTTGATTGCGGTCTCCATAACTTAAAACGAGCTTTCTGAAGCCGAAACGAGCGTGAATCCACCACCGCCTTCACAGGAACTGCTCTCTGGGATGTGAGTAAGGTCTTTCTATGGTTTTCCCAAAACATAAGCTCTCTTAACAGGTCAGAGAATCCTTATGCTTATGATTGATATATGAGCAACTGCAGGAGACCTCAACCTTTATATATAGCTTCCATATCGGGCTTCTCCATCGCAAGCCCGATATGGGTCTGGTCCATACTGATCGGGATCTATTTTTCATACGAACTTCGACCCATTGATTTAGATTATTTATTGGGCCACTTTATTATCTTTATCTAGATCAAATTGCGTAACTTAACCGATAAGTTATTAAAAAACTGAAAACTGTAATTAATAATTGTCCAACTTTATGAGAAAGGATAAAATTGTCCAACATTCTCCCCCTTAGGCAAGCATTAATTGCAATTTTGACTCTAGTTTAAAAACTCGATTAAGCCACGCTATTGAATTAGTCGACTAAGTTTAAAAACAAAACATTTGATCCAAAGATAACGAAAGTCCATCATTCCGTTCTACAAGGCTTTTGATATGAAAAAGTATCAAATACATTAGTCATGTGTGATACAGATCCAATACAATCATGTATACCTAATACCTCACTAATATGAATGAGAAAAAGGAGCATGGCAAACTAAGATAATACCTTTATGATCTAAATTACATCATCTTTGTTTGTACGCACGAACTTTATGCTAAATCGCATATGCAAAACTACATTAGAGAAATCTTGTTTTCTTTCACTGAATGCTAAACAACATTAGAGAAAACTTGTTTCCTCTCACCAAATACTAAACTACATTAGAGAAAATCTTTATATTCTCCAACTGAATGCTAAACTGCATTAGTGACCTTTACGAGATTAAAAACTTATATCCCCCTATGTCATGTCAAACTTTATGAATATCCTTATAAAACTGTACGTGTCTTAATGACATAGGCTCAAGGTTATTTTGTATATATGCCCAATGACCTTCAATCTTAAGACTTTCATACGTATTATGACAATATATGATAACATGTATTACTAAGGATAAACAATGATCATCTTTATCGATGAACCATCATACTATCATAATACATCCCAAATGTACATGGAGTAAACATAATGATCTCCTAACTAACAGTGTCTAAGGACGTCAAAAACCCATACTATATACTTGTGTCATAAACACAAATGGGCAAAGTCCTTTAGTTAAAGGATCGACTAACATTTCCTTAGTCTTTAAATGCTCCAAACTTTAATGTGACCTTTTCGTATCAACACATTTATGGTCAAATAATTGACCTTTAAATGCTAAGACCCTGTGATATTCTTTGTTGTTATTAAACAACATAGCAAGAAGATTACCATTATACAACTGAATGGGTCTAGCCACTAAATCAACCACAAACAACTCAGAAATCAAATTTCTGAGCTAAACCGTTTGTGAAGTAGCCCCTTAGCATACACTCTGCATGCATG
Organism: Erythroxylum citrifolium; assembly: GCA_026284465.1. Taxonomy (NCBI): domain Eukaryota; kingdom Viridiplantae; phylum Streptophyta; class Magnoliopsida; order Malpighiales; family Erythroxylaceae; genus Erythroxylum; species Erythroxylum citrifolium. The sequence continues at coordinate 15,631,813 of JANKOE010000001.1, read as the reverse complement.
GTCGAGGAAGTCACTCGTGTCTACTTAACACTCTTTCACAATATTATACCATCTACAAACATAAAATTGTGGCCTTAAATAGACTTTCGATCATCCGGACACATAGCTAAATTTGAATCTAAATTTCCTACGAGGTTTAGTTTGTTGATTGTGCTATATGTCAACATATAATCCTTAGTTCCTCTAAGTATATCAACACTCGCTAGACTGCATTCCAATGGTATACACCTGGATTAAACAGATATTGAGCAAATAGTCAAATAGTAAATGCAATGTCCTACCTAGTACATAGCTAAGCATACATCAAGTTATAAATCGTACTAGTATACGGAACATTCCTCATAACCTCTCTCTTTACTTTATTCTTTGGATAATGTGCCAAAGATTATCTCTCACTATGAGAGATAGGTGCTACGACAAGTTTATTGTTAACCATATTAAACCTTTGTAATGCTGTTGGCCCCTGAATTTTTTTTAATTGATTAAGCATGATTTGATGATTTTGGGGTCTTGTTTGATTAAATGTGTGTTGGGCATAATTGACATGTTAATGTAATTAAGGTTAGGTGGCATAAGTGATTAAAATTGAAGTGTTAGAAGTGTTAAGTTACATTAAGGGCATTTTGGGCATGTCACTTAAGCTTTTAAGTTCCTAGGCTTTTCATTAAGGGTAATATGGACTTTTTAGCTTTAAAATGGTATAAAAGGAAGGAAATAAGAGAGGCTTACATAGAAAAAGAAGAAGAAACGAAAATTGAAAGAGAGAAGAGAGGGAGGGTCGTAGAAGGAGAGAAGGGAGGAGAAAAAGAAGAAAAAGCTAGGTCTTCCATTTTCTTGAAGTTTTAGAGGGTTTTTGAAGTAAGTTCAAGAAGGAAAAAGCTAGAGGAAGGAGCAAGCTCCCTTTTGAGCCAAGAAACCCTTTGATTGGGTGAAGATTTGAGGTAAGGATTTATTAATGTTTTGATTTTGTGAAGTGTTCTTGGTTCAAAGAGTTTAGGAATTGGATGAGTTTAGTGATTCTAAGATCAATTTCATGCATTTGGTCCTTTAGGTTTTCCAATTTTTGAATCCTATTTTTGATTTGGGGATTTTTGTGTTATTGTTGAAGTAGAGGAAGGAAGGCAAGAGGAACAAGAGGAGAGGCCCATTTGAGCAAGATTTAAGCAAGGAAAACTAAGGTGGGTTACATTTTTATACTTGTGTTAATAAGTCATAAATGACTTTTTCCAACTACCCTTTTAAATGAGCTTTTATTGTGCTTTAAATGCTTGAGAATTGCCTTATGTTTATTGTTGTGTGAGAACTTTGGAAGTAAATTTAAATTGCCTTGAAATTGTTATAATGGTTGCTTTTGATTGAATTGAACAAACATGGCTTTTATGCTTGATTTGGGAATGTGATGGTTGAATTATGAAGCATGTCATGTTCATGAAAAACAAGCTTTCAAAATGTGCCAATTGGGCAAAATATTTTTAAAGGCATGAATTACATGTTATGTGGGTTTGGTATAGTCCATCCAAGAAATTGTCACGTGCACGTTGACCAAGTCAAGGCTTCTCCCGCCTGCCCGCTAGTGGCACG
>JANKOE010000001.1:15592385-15610866 GCA_026284465.1 Erythroxylum citrifolium | reverse complement strand
GAACAAATTGCAATAATCAAACCTTTAAGTAAAAACGGGCATAAGAAATTAAACGCAGAAAATACCAATTAACCGAGTTTACATTAAGGGTTCGGTTAAAATCCTAGAATGAAAAATTTAGTTACTCGTAATAATAGTAGCAATAATAAAAATAATAAAAACAAACATCATGATAATGAAATAAGTAGATGGAAGAATTGAAGAACAATATGCGTGTCCTCCTTGCAACGCTGGTTTGTAACGTTGATGGCTTGACTGGTGGAGCCTCCCCTTCTTTCACGTTGATGCTTGTCCCAGTAGCGTTGATGAAGCTTGCTTTCTTGGCTAATGAATTAAGTGTGACGATAGTGGAAAGTGAGTGTTGGGTTTGGGTTCTGTCGTTGGTGTTCCTTTCCAAAAGCTAAAAATGAATGATCCCTAAAAAATGGACCCCTCTTGCTTTTTTAATGTGTCACGTCCTCCCTTTCCAATGAATGGAGTTTGGTTGTCTAGAATGAAGTACTGGTGGGATAACATGAGTGGAGATGGTGGAGCCCACCTTGGTGAAACATGTGTGCCCACGTTGATAGCTTGTCCAATGAGTAATGAAGTGAGTCCCTCTTTTCTGTCTTTTACGTTAATAGCCCATCCCAATAGCATTAGAAAACTCTCTCTTTGTTTATTTTTTCGTTGTTGCTTGTCGTCTTCTCAAGTGAATGCTGAAAAATCATAATAAATGAAGCCCCCCAGCTGTCTCCATTTCACGCATGTCTCTCCTTTCATTTGGCTCTTTGCATGATTCTCTTTTGTATGTTGCGTGCTTTAATTTATTTATTTTTTTCACGTGTTTGCCTTTCTATACTCTGCCAACTGATTTAATTTGTGTCAACCACCTAGCTCCTTAATTTGCGCCACTTCTCTAGCTACCTCTTGTGTTACTCATTCACGCCCAGCTGTTGATATCTTGTGACAATTTATTTGCCGCCACCAAGCTGCCTCCAAGTTCTTGTATTTTTCCTTGCTAAAGCCTCACTTACACATGATCTGCGTGATTGTTGTGCTGTCCAGCTGTGGGTTATCTCCTTTGATTTTCAACGCAGTCGTCCAGCCAATGCTTCCTCTCTTGATTTTATGCGTGAATTTCCTCCATTTATTGCTTGTCTTCATGCGTTGATCTTCTGTTGCGTTCTTCATGCTACCCACGCCTCTCCATTAGTCTCCACCCACCAACGTCATTGTTGTCTCCTCCAGCAGCTCACGATGTCCTCTCCAACTGCTTATTTTCCAGCCCAAACGATCTCCTCTGTTTTTATGCGTTGTTCATTTGTCACGCCCGCCTGCTCTTCTCATTAAAAAAAACGCCAGCTGCTCGTGATTTATTTTTGTAGCTGTCCACATCTTTGTTGATTTTTCGATGACTCTGTATTCCTCTTGCTGCTAGCGCCTCCAACGCCGCCCCTTGATTTATTCCTTGATTTTTATAGCGTCCGTTGTAGCGCCGCACAAGCTTCTTTCTCCCCTGATTTCACGCCAGCTCCAGAGTATTAGCTTCCACGTGTGTGTAGCCTTTTTAGCCTCCAACACTGATCTCTACACTGTCCTCTTGTGCTTTAATTCCTGGCTCATTAATTCCTTGCATCTCCACTTGATTTCATGCCCTCATTTCAGGTCCTCATGCGTCCATTTTTAATACAGTCTGCACAATTAAAATGTCACCTATGAATCTCTGCTGTTGTGACTAAGTTTTGGACTCCTTATTGTTGCGGTCTTTTTCAATTAGAAATAAGTGTATTTCCTACAAATTAAATAAGACCCATTAAAAATGCAGATTAAGAAAAACTAAATAATTTAGTAGCAAAAATATGTATAAGACCCAATAATTAATCCAGAAATTAAGGGAAAATACCAATAATTCTAATGATAAAAATGCATCTAACACCCTTATAATTAATCTTGAGGAGAGAGTCATTGCTAACTCGTTGGCACTGGATAAAAACTCCTTTTATACAATTCAAATTAAATTGATTGATCATTGTGTCCTTATAAATTTTCATGTAAGAAAGTTGTTCATGTTCTATTTGTAAATAGACATTTATTAAGTGCTTCAGATGTCTGATAAAGTCGAAATACATTTTTAGATGATAAGCTGAAAAATTAAAGATCTATAAGATGCTCTAGATTGTACAATAAGTTCCTTCATTTCATATACTAATTCTATAGCCTTAGCAGTTTCGTCCATGATAAGCTTTGCGGTTTCTCTAAGTTCTACTTCTTCTATGGGTGCTTCTTCGTAGAGACGATGAGGCTTTCTATTCTTAGCTGCATAGTGCCTAATGTTTTTGTCCATTAATGCTTCACGTTGATAAGTGCGTGAGATTAATTGCTTGAGAGTGCGTCTGTGTTCAAAATAAGTATACTGATTGGCCATGAGTTGGAAAGAATTAAATGATGAAAAGAAAGATCATAGATAAATAAACATAAGTCTTAAGGGTTGATGCTTAAGGGTGATGAAACTAGAAAAGAACATAAACTCGTAAGTTACCTGATTCTTTGGATGCACAACGCCAACCTGTAGGTGAGAAGAAATAGGCGAGCAAACGAAGTTTATTTATCTAAATAGTTCATATATTCGATATGCTTAAACGTCCCTTATATAGGACTAGAAAAGAGAAAAGACAAACGCCAGAAATGACTAAAGGAAAGATTCGTCGGTTGGAAACGACGTAAAGAAAAGTACGAGCCACGAGCAGGGCCACGGGCCGGCCAACCACCCTGCCAATTGCCATCCCTAGTTTGGCTTAACATTTATATTTTTTTTCTCCAAACTCTCATTAAAAGATACACAATCCAAAGGAAAAAATGGGAAACTATCCAGATTTCGAATTATAGAAAAAATGTATCTGGTGATACACATAATTAAATATTTAATAATGTTTCTTGTAGCAAATTAACTTCACAATAATAATAATAATAATCATGTCATGTAATTAAGCTATGTTTCAGACATAGTACGTTGTGTAAAACAATCATCAAGTAGATCAAGCATTCGAAAAGGGACACCCAAAAAATACCGTAAAAATGTTGGTTCATGGCCTAGAAAAATTTTAGTTTCCCCTTGACCGTTGAAGCCTTTGCTAGCTCTATATGACACAATGCCTTCTCTTTTCCAGTTAAGCCAGCACATGAATCTGTAGCTCCTAAAGTAACTGCAAAGTAGAGATAGATGGTGCATAGGAATGTCAGCAGTGCCAAAGCTGTTAAAAGGAAACGGTGTCTCTGAACAAGTTGTGACCAGCCACCCAATTCATCCCTTGGAAATGTCCTTCGGAAAGACGGAGACCTCCAATGAGGGGAAGATAAAATGCTATCAAGGACCATTGATAATGTGATTAACTACCTTAGCCACCTGAAAATTTTGACCAAAGATCAGTTAAAAGAAGCAGATGAAGCAGAATGTAAGGAAAATGCTGCAACATCATTAAAATAGAATTGACTCTATCAACACAAGCTTGACTAAAATATAATTAACTACAGGTTGAAACCAAATATCCTGGATTTGGATAGATGGTTCATCAAAAATAGAGCCTAGTGTACACTTCCTCAATATCTCATGAAACTCTATGACGTGGAAATGGATATAGTAAACTGGATAATAAACAGTCTATACCTTAAGAAATTATATACACTTAACAGTACGGTGATGATTTATATGTGCTTAAGAAAGCAATTGATGGAACTTGCCAAAACCCATCAAAGTATGTTTAATAAGTAAATTTGCAGGTTGAGCAGGCCACAATCATTCTAGCAATTAATCCTTTCTCAGTACCAGATTTCAAGCAAGAAGAGTGATCTTCATACAGATACTGTACACCGTGTTAGGTTTGACAATATTATTTGAGACTTATACATTATTCTTCAAGTCACAGATGTTCATTGAACGAAGGAATCACCATAAAAGAAAAAACAAAAGGTATTGATATCCTTTCAGAAAAGAAAATTACTTAGTGCATCACTAAGTCAAGAGTTCAAGATTACAGGCTTTGTTACTCCAAAAGATACAAGACTTTGAGGTTTAGTGCATCACTAAGTCAAGAGTTCAAGATTACAGGCTTTGTTACTCCAAAAGATACAAGACTTTGAGGAGCCTGAGTTTAAAAGTCCAGAAATGTTTAATAAAAGAAAATGATTAAATCCAGTCTCAGAAAGAGTCTCTATCAGAAAAAATTCCATGTAGATGTTTTTACATCTCATCTGAAAGCAAAATAAACCAGACTTCATGATTCACCTGGCACAAAACTATAAGGTGGTAACAAAGCTCCTTATCCAATAAACAATTAACTTTTTCTACACAAAAATTTCAGAATAAGTTAAGAGAATTCCTTGTTAAGTAAATTATCGACAGAACTATCTTAATTATGTCATTTTTAGAAAAAGAAAATCCAGAACACCAAACTACTAAAACTACAATCATTAACACTACGAAAGAGACAGGATTTATGAAGGCAACAAAAAGCTTGTACTAGTTAGGAACGTCAAGCAATCAGCCAAGATCACAGCAACAAAAAGGATCCATCAAAGTTAACATTGAGACCAACCAAAATAAAGAGCTCCCCGAGCACACAGAGAAACTTCTGTTGTTTTAGCACTTTTTAAGTTCCAAAATATGTTCTCTCATTCTCATTAATGATCTAATATTTTCACTTGGAACTTTATTGTAGTGAAGGGATGCACTTGGAACTATATAAAGTCCAAAATGACCTAACTCACTTTGTGATTTGAGAGTAAACAACCCCTTCTCATTTTTCATATTATGTGAAAGTTGAACATTTAGGAATTGGAGAAAAAAATGACTAAAAGATTTGCGGTTTGGGATGGGGTTAGTTGCTGCTGTAATAAGCTCATGCGAAGGCATGCATCCACTCATATGTATCTAACCATGGTACTGGTAGGCATGCTATGTTTAAAAGATAACTCTAGTCTACTCCATCTACACACTAGAATAACTTCTCAAGTAATGAATTTGATGAAATCATAATTTCCGAGGGAAGAAAGGAAAAAAGAAACATTTAATAAAGAACACGTTAGTCATACTCATATGTGGTTGATTAATTAATCAAGCTACAGCTCAGAAAGTTCAACAAGCTAAAAACTTTCTAAAATAATGTTAGAAATAAGTTAAATTTTAAACTGTAACAAATTGCAATTATTTATTCAAAAGTTATACCACAAAGATATTGGCTTTACAGCTTTTTCCAATAGTGGTTGTAACAAGGCATAACCAAAACATGAATGATCCTTATTGCAAGTAGCTAATTTATCATCATATGAGTTTGTTCACCTAATGTACATTCTTTTGATATAGAAAATGCGGCTTCGGCTTCTTTCCCAATTGAACGCCTCCAAAGAAGGTCAATATCAGTTGCCTAAACCTTGCATGGTTGTTGGATCGTGCATTGCTTCAAATAAACACCCTAAACTGTTCCTTCTTTTGTGACAGAGCCACACACACACAAACTCAATAATTTTTGCTGGATATATAAATTACTTGCCTGGATGGAATAAGCTCATATGGGTCAACTGGTTCAAGTCACGTACTGCTTCAGATATGTATAGAAGCGTAATGATACATTAGGACATATATGGAAGTACCCTTCACGTTCTTGATCTATAAAAATGAATGTGTCTGTGAGTTTTGGAGATATCCATGCAAGTAAATTTAAAATGCTATCTTGGGATGATTTGGGTAGATCCTCCAAACTTTGGTCTACTAGTAAGGACTAGAAAGGTGAGGATGGGCAACGACTAAGGAGTGGTTTTGTTGAATGACGGGGGACTGCACAATCATACACTTCTCACCAACTTCATTTCCCTCCTCCTCCCTGAAATATGGCCCATTTACATGTACGGTGTTAATAAAAAATAGTATTCACGATTTAGTTATTAAAGAAGGGAAAAACGGAAACAGACACGTAATACCCGGTTTCTGCATGTGTGATACATATATATTAACGACCCAGGACACGCTCGAAACCCACACCTCCAAAAATCTCAAACTCAACCGAGGCAAAGCTCAAAGTTGCAGGCTTTAATCCTCTTAACGTCGGCTGTTTTGCGTTTCCTGATAATGGGGCCATCCGAAAGTGTCGGACTTGACGACTCCTATCGCCCTCTGCCTTCGGTGTACCTCGTTTTACTCTCAATTTGGTCGATCTCGGCTTGTTCCTGGACCTTCAACACCTACAAAAACCGCCACTTTCAGGTTATATTATGTATCTAAATGCTTGAGGAATTGATGGATGTCGATTCACTTTTTTGGGTTCTGGATTTTTGGCTGATCTCATTTTCTGGCTTGATTGTTATGTACATTTTGCGTATAACGCTAGGAAGAGATGTTAACTTTTGAATTGTTTCTTTTCTTACTAATTAGCACGGTGTCTCTGATCACTTGGTGATTGATAGGATGGGGGAGTTTGATTTTGAGGGAAAGTGAAAGAAATATGAATGGTTTAAGTTATTTTTTGTGGGTTTCGGCAATGGTTATCCCTGTAATCTTTTCTTTCTTAATTCTGCTGAGAAAAGCTGTCATAAAAAAAAGAAACTTTTTCAATTTTGTGAAGATAAATTATACAGATATTTTATTGGAAGAGTAAATCTGTGGAAATTGATACTCAAGACTCTTGATATCTTCTACTTCATTTGTTGTCCCTAAAAAGAAAGTTATTATTCGTTACTAGTTTGATCTTTCATGTTTATTTTGATCTTGGCCTTTCTATGACGTTTGTTCATACTTATTATGCCATTGACTTTTTTTTCAAAATTCTTAATGTAGTTTTACCTTATTCCATAACATATTTTCTGGAAGCAATTATACATTTTTTTTTATTGTGTTTATGATTACACTAGAGCAGACGAACAATTTGCAGTGGACACTGGCATCTGTGCCTTTGATTAAAGCTTTGCAACTCACATTGTCATTCCTCTTCTGGTATGATCCATGTACTTTGTTCTTGAATTATGAAGGAAGGGAAGAGACAGAGATAGTAAACATTACAATTATAATGAATATGGCATCTTTGTGATGCTACTTTTCTTATGTCATCGATTCACTCATGATTCATAACATGTATAAGAAGTACCAATCTACATCTATCATCCATGGAGTGAATTTATCAAACATTAGTGCATGTACTCAGTTTGACACACTGTAAGACCACTAGAAAGAGTAGTCAATGCAAATAAGCGTCTGCCAACATCATCTGCATTAGCTAATTTGTTATAATTTCTCTATCGGCCATTTTGCTGGTAGAAGTCTTTGAGGAGCAGAGATATGTTTAGGAGTAAAGGATTTCCATACCGATCTTAAATGGCTAAATGATATCAAGTTTTATTATGGCATGTTTGGTGTTGTTGTCACGTTTGAGAGCCGATGTAGTGTTTTATTGTTTCATATAACAAACTGGTTTTTTTTTTTTTGACACTGTGATTGATGACGTAAAACATTTTAAGTGCCATCTCATCATCTGTGTTTTTTAATCTGTTTATCTATTTCTACTATTTTATCTCATCTGATCAAGCCTTCTCTAATAGTTTGAGACATTGCTGTCGCAGGTATTCATGCTTTTATCGCCAGATTTGCTCACTTTGGATGTCATTTGGGGTATATGTAACTGGAGTGCTGTTTCAAACAGCATCATTTGTGTCCTTCATCCTTATCTCCCATGGTTACTGCATCATGTGTGAGCACCTCTCAGTTACTGAGCGTCGTACTACAGCTGCAATTGGCAGCATCTTTTACTTGACTCTCGTGGGTTACAAGGCTTCTGTACCATATTTCTCTGTGAGTTTAAAGATAATTGATTGGATTTTCTGTTAATTAGGCAGGGACAGCTACTCTTTCCCAATTTTAACGAATCACCATTCACTTCACTCATTTGTCAAGTTTTCTCATGCAGGTACTTCTGTTGCTGAATTATTTGATTTCATTCTGTCTGATTTTCCGCCAGATATCTCAGAATCTGCAAGTATTACGTGAACAATTAACTTTTATAGAGGATGAGGATGTGCAAATGATGCATGATGCTGTGTTAACAAAGTACACTATGTTCAAGTATGGACTCTATTATATTCAAGATTTTTAATTTATAATGTTTTGGTAGAGTTTTGTCACTATTACTGATGAATTGGAAGTTGACATGAATATGATGTTAACTTTGAATACTTTCTTTCTTTCATTGTGTAGGAAATTTCAGGGTGCAATGCAAATTGTAGCCATGGCAGAAGCTGTGGTATCTATTACTTTTCATGCATACTTTGGATGTGAAATATGTGCATAATAAATGAAACAGTTAGGCTTGAGACAACAAAGCTATTGGTTTTCAGATATACATCAATGTGGATAACTTTGCTGACAATTACTGGTTACGCCTATTAATCAGAGAATGGGCACAGTTCTGCATCTTTGTGTATATAGGGTATGTATGAATTCCTTATGAAGTACATATGTACTTTTTTAAATTGTTCTAATAGCCGAATGTAAGTTAAATAACAAGATAATCTTTGTATTTGAATATGTTTCTCTTTAACAGGTGGACATTCAGGTCACAAGATTTGGCACCCTGGTTTTCTATGATGCCAACTGTGAAATCTGAACGAGAGGTCATAGTGCCTCCTATCTACAGCATTGTAAGCTATTATTGCATATCATAAAATGTCATATTTGACATTTTCTATGAAATATTTCCTTTTTGAGATAGTTGTATCCTTGAGCTACTGACTGCCGGACTAGTTTGCATGTTCCATTGCAAGTCATTGATGATCAGTTATAGCAACCCTTAGAGCGGCGGTTTTCGCTCTTTCTTTCACACCGGAGATTGAAAAGATGTTGACTTCTTACCTGTCATTCTCAAATTTCTTGCTAGACATTGCTTATTCTATAACTTATTGAAAGTCCTACTTGGTAGAATGAGGTCCGAACGAGGGCCTACACCATGTCATAAAAAGGGGCAATTTAGCTTCCAGACAAGAGTGATAGAACATCTTCTTTCTTTCTAAAGAAATCAATTCATCTGCTACAGGAAATGGATGCTGCAACTTTCAAAGGATTTAATTGTCGACAGTGGCAAATTGGAGTGGTAAGTCAACACTCTGACCGACATCAATTAACTGTTATCTCCCATAAATTGCTCCATGCAAGCTCAATTCCCTTAGTTGAATAGTGGTCATCTGTACTCGACGTGGGCTTATCTACTGAACTATTTGATTGTGCAGTCTACGTCTCCATTCTGTAAGAATAGCTCAAGTGATCCAATTGTCGTTGTAATTCAGCATCCACGTCCATGTAGGCTAACATCTCCAAGCTGACAACGTGTATAGCTTATCCCTGATTTCAACACAGATTAATCTTATGCAAAGTCACAAGTACAAAAGACAACAATATAGCTGTGAGGCAAGGCAGAAATTATGAGTTAGAAAGAGGTCCGGCAACAAATTTGAAACTAACTTCAGCATATACAGTTTTTCATCATTCCATAGAAGTTTCAAGTCTCGGGTGATAGTTTAGTCACCTTGAGTTACTACTTGAGTAACAGATTCGTGTCTCAGCATGTGGTCAAGTGATCAGAATGTATATTCTTCATCCTATTTGGTGTCTTACAGATGCTTCTTTACAATCATACGAAGCTTATTTTTCCTCTTGTACCTTTATTTACATTCTTTGTGCAATGTGAAAATGAGAGTTGGAAACTGGATTAGTCCTCCATGTTTCGTGATGACATTACTTTGCAAGTTCGTGTGGGATCTTTTCATCTTATGGTTTGAAGGTGTATGTATAGTGCATCAGTTTTCTAGTGTAATCAGAATATCAAGCATAAGTACCAACTTTTCTTTTTATTACAATTTTTGGGATAAGATGATATATATATAAAAAAAGAAGTTGCAAGGAACCAAACTTCTTGTTTGGTTTGCGTTGGAACGCGTCTCTTCTATTATCGTACATGGTTATCCAGAAAGCCCATAGTTCACTTGTTCCACTAGTTAGTTTACATTTATTATTAATTCAATCGAAACAAGTGGAAACCTCGACGGCAGTTTTGTTGTCTTCATGTAACGTTATTCAAGATATACCTGCATCTCTTCTGATATGTGTACAGGGAGATTTAGTGTTATCAGGAGCAGAGATTGGAGCCCTTTTTCAAAGCTAATGCATCTAACATTTGCACACAAATGGGATTAGTGAAGATGTGAGGTTTTGTAGTGAATGAAATTGCAAGTCCCTGCTTGAATGATGCACTCAAGACCAGTCCCAGGACCAACTAAGTGAAGAGCTGATCAATATCTTGCAATTTATAAACCAGAATTAGCAAATATGGACAGTAAAGATTGGACCTTTTAATTGTGACAAACAATGCCTTCCAAGGCCTTACAATTCCAAGACCTTTTAAAAGTCGCTGGGTGGTCCTAGGTAAATTCAAAGCCTCCGCGACATTGACATACCACGGAGATAGCGAAAAATCCGATGTTTCAACATATCAATACACAGAGACCAGACCAGACCAGAGCTAGTGCCTCTACGACATGTCAGAACATTGTTTTCTGGTAAGAGACAAGGGGGTCTAAGGCAGAAAACGTCATAAATCTCCACATTCTCAACGGTTCAAATGCTTTGGCTGGCGGGAGATACACCCGAGGAAACAACTAAGAGCCTAAGGCATTATCCTGAATAACTACAAAAAACCTCCTCTTACTCTTCTCCCAAGGCGATGTTTTCCTATAAAACTTATTTAATGTCTTCACATTTTGTTTCCCTTTCTCTTCTCTCTTCTTTCATGGCTTCCCATTTGTCCTTGCAGCTCCACAAGTCACTCTACTTCTCGTAAGCGCTCTGCTTCCTCTGTCACGCTTACTCACGGACACATACACACACGTCGGTGCCCATTTGTATGTCATAGGACTCATTGGATTTGTTGTTCTGTTGTTATACATTTGGGATCTGTTTTCATAGGACTCATTGGAAAGCTTACTCCTGCAATTCATTTGAAGAGTGCATCTTTTATGGAGTTTCTCTTGTTGAATGTTATTTGTATTTGATCCAGAACTTAAATCACGATCTCTGAATGTTCATTTATTCTTTCCGAGTCTCTTATTACTAAACAGCTAAGATAGTTAAATGTCGCCAAAATTAAAGATCTTTGGCAAACATTTTCTATTATCCTTCACTATCTGTACAGAGATCATATATGCCCTTATATGATTAGGGTGTATCATCATTTCTTATCCTGCTTGCTCACAGAATTGAACTTCTGAAGATTAGAAAACTAAGGGTCCTTAGTTACTATTTGCTTCTCATATTCACATATTTCCTGTAATTTGGGTCCTAGAACGTTTCAACCTTGATTTATAGACGTTTTGACGTCACAGAAAGTGTTTTGGATCAGAAAGCAAAAGAAGGGCCAAGGCTGATGCACCCATCTTATCAAAAGTAACTGGCATAGAAATTGGAAATTCTGTGTGTTCAAAGAATAGTGTTGCAGTTGGACATTTGTTGCCACACGACAGTTCTTCATATCGAGTTTCTTTAAGAGCATTATCACCAGCATCATCTTCCGAGCAAACTGGCAGTCAAGATGGGACAGTTGTCAGTAGAACCCATAATGAGGAGATGGAGTTTAATCGTGTCCATTGTCTTGTATGGGTATTGCATGAAGCTGCTTCTAGCTTTTCCCTTTCAATAAAGTCTCTTGAATTGTCAGGAAGTGGTACGGAGCTTGCAATGGCATGGAACGGGAAGGATGTTCACGAATGGCACAAGAGAATTGCATATCAGGTATCAAGATTGTGAAAACATTACATGTGTATGATCCCCATAATAAGAAAAACTTTAGAGATTTTTCTTATGACTTAGATTATTGTGTTATTGTTGGTTTTCTCTTTCCATTATTGCATGTGGTGCATCATTCACATGTTTCTGCTCAGAAGTTCTTTACCATGAACAATTTTCACTTCAACTATACAAATTTAAAGATGTGCAACATTGTTTGTGAATTTGTAGAGAACGTTCAAAATGGAAACAAGAGTAATTAGTTCCAATTGCTATTCAGGTGGCTGTTATGGCCATGTTGAGGACTGCAATTGAAGTTGAGATCCTGCTTTCTCATGACCGTCAAAACAACCTGTCTCCAGCTGGAAAAATGTAAGTGATTGCTTTGATAAGTTGATTTCACATCAGTAGTCATAGTTCTACATTAAGATTTTAAAGCACCTGCCATTCAAGTGGTTGGGCATCATTTTACAGAAACCAGTAAATGATGCTTAGCTTGTCTTTGTCTTTGACATGAAGTATCATTTCACAACCACTTACTTTAGTGAAAATATTGATGATCAGCATATCAGCTATCCACGCTTTTTTCTCCACCATTTTGTACAGCTTAACTCCAAGAGTAGATTTGCTGCGTGAGTCAATTGAAAGCCAGTTGAAGTTGAAGCACCTAGAATTGGTACAATGGTTTAGAGTTGTGGAGTTGCCTCGTGTAGAAGGTTTTTTCACTCCCTTGCTGAGCAAGTGGTCTATTGAGTATGCTGGAAGGTTGGTTTGAACAATTCTCTGCTTGAAGCTTAATCCTGTTGTGACAGTTCTTGAGCCTTTAACACAGCCTGATGGCATGCATATTCAGTGGTGTTGCAGGAATTGTCATAGCAATAAGCTGCTGTGCTGCTGCTGGGAAACTGGGTTCTCAAAGAATATCATGTGCCTCATTGGCCCTTTCATGTGAAGATATCCAAATAGCTCTCATGGATCTATCGTACAATCTTGTAGCTGTGGACAAACTGCACCAATTGGCAAGTGAAGCAGGATTTGAACTGAACTTCCTATATCATTTTGGTGCAAAGGTTCTTCCTTGTGAAAAGATTGAAGAATTAGAGTTTTGGATTGGGTTGGCTCAGCAAAAACTCTCAGCAGCTTTCCGTAGAGAAATAGAGATTACAAGCTCAAAAACCTTTCAACAGAAGGTCAATTCTTGTTTGTTTCTATTCGCTTTCTGTTCGAGAAAACCAATTTACAGTAGATGCATTATACGTACATTAAAAAATGTATGCACTTAATAAATTTCCTGAATCAACAATTTCAGTATTTAGTATCTGAAACCTCTGGTTGTTTTTACTGAGTGAGGGATTAATTAGTGGAATTTTACCACTTAAACATCTGAAAGTTGGGCCATTGTGCCAAATATTTACAGGATGAGGCAGATAGCATAGCTACCCTTGGACTTTTTGCATATCTAGGAAGAAAAACCAGATTATTCTTGTCAAGGATGAATATTAGGGATCTTGATGAACCAGTTTGGGACTTACTAAGGTAACTTGAAAATTTTACTGGTTTCACAAATTCTTGTTCTCAACCTGCAAATTTGTGCGAGATCAAAATATCATGCCTGCAGTTACCTGGAGTGTGGTAGCATTTTCATATACCATGAGCTTGCTTCTGTATCAGCGTACCAATCTTTCATGGAGGCAAGTTCATATAATGGTTTCACTGGAAATGCAAAGAATTAAAGCATCTAATGTACAAGCTTACTTTGCAGATAGTGATCAATGAAATTGGATGGCTTGATTTTTATGCTTCATATTCTTCTCTGAGCAATCAAGAAAGAAAAAGATCCAAGCAACATGCAATCCAGGCAGAGAAAGAGATGATACTGTCTAAAGTATTAACTGTCTGTTATGATGTTTTCTCTGGCTTTGCTCACTTTAGCCGTTCAACCCAACAGACTTTAGATGCAGAATTGTTAAAATTCCTGCTGTGCAGGTTAGCAGACCACATTTCAATTTTCGTAAGTTGTCTTGGTCGAACTTGAAACATCTTTATGTTCTACAATCGCCTAATGAGTTTTAAATGATGATTCTTTCAACAGCCAGAGTCTGTTGACTACATGTATGGACGAATACTTTTCAGTTTATGATTGTAGATCATGGTAAGTTTCTTATTAAATGAAACGCAGCTATATGATACATTCAGCTATGAGCTACCTTACTGTTGTTTACAATAATTATCCTTCTGTTGCACTTTAAATGCATGAACCACACAGGATTGCAGAAACAGGTGTCTTTGACCAAGCGTTATCTGTAGGAACTAATTGTAGCAACAAGTTGTTTGTGGCACTGGAAGCTCAAAAAAGACCAAATGAGTTGGCTTTACAGGAACGCCTAAAAACTAAAACTCAATGGGGCTCTGAGCTAAGAAAGGTTTGACCACTAGATCTAGCAACTTTCATGGTCCTTATAATGTGCTGTGAACATGTACGACTAAAACCAACACTATCACGACAATATGGTGCAATCGTTGAGTGAGTGGTGATAAAGTTTCTAGAAGACAAAAATGGTGCTATGAAACTTGTAGTATCAAACTCTTGGAACTTAGAGTTGTGAGATAAAAACAGAACTGAAGTATAAGTCAAATATGAAAAACAGAAATGAGAGCAGCTCATAAATAGATTTGGAACAATGGATGGTTAAGTTCCAAAGTTTTGTTGACACATTTTGAGTCTGAACTTAGAACTTCGGTGCAATGATGCTATTGTCAAACGAGATATGGCAACATTCGCTGCTTTTCTTATGAATGCATTTAAGAAGTGAAACAGCAACTTTTTGTGGGCCATAATGATGAATAGTGAGTTCATTATAGGTACCATTAGTGAGGAATATATTCATGAATCATATTCCATAATGATGGAGGTCCCGAGTTGTTACTGTAGACAATACTATTCTTTGCCTTCCAACATTAATGTTGCATCTGAAATACAAGAGCAAATACCATGGACCTTTATCCATCACTGGGGAATATGATTCATTCTTAAGAGTGAGAATCATGTAGCATCTTGCGTTAAGGTTTATTTGTGCAAATGCTGAGATGAACACATATTTTGCTTCTGTTTCCACTAAGATGCATGTGTTATTATTTTTCGTTTTTGTCCATATTTACCTCAGGACAGCAGCTCTGCTGAGACAGAAACAATAGATTTAGCAGAGGCCTTATCTACCAGCACCAGATCAAATTTTCTTCCTGAGAGTTTAATTAGGAAATATGGCCTCAAAATTGTATCAACAAGCGCTGTAAGTCGAACAAACACATTTCTTGACAGTGACAGAGCTATGTGACAATTTTTATTTGTTAAAGTTCTAACACTTAAAGGTGGATTTTTCTCAAAGGATCTATGGATGGGAACTCAATTGCTCATTGTAGATATCATGGATGCTGTGGAGCTACTCTTAAGGCCATTGCGTGGCAACAAAACCTCAGCCAGGGAAAGGACTAAGTTGAAGAGACTACTAACTGACATTGCTACCCTTATTCCAGTTACTATTGTGATGATACTCCCTGTAAGGATTTACTAACCTTGTCTTTTTTCTCTTTGGGTTACGTAATCCAGGACTTAAGATGGTTGAAGACAAAAAACTCGTTAACCACCATATACAAGACTTCGATTAAAAACAAATGAGCCTAAAGAACAGTTATTTTATTTTATTTTTTCCTCGTACAATGATATTTAAGGATTTGACATTTAGTTAACGGTTATAGACTCACAGTTAATGGAGGAGCCTCTGCAAGTTTCTAGTGAGCTTCAGTTTTTACCTGGACGCATAATCTAATAATCATGCACTTGCTTGCAAGTGTTATGAATAAATTGTTGTCTATGAATGTGCTAATGTAAAGGAATGAGCATCAGGACTTCGAATCAAACAACTGACTCAAATTCTCTGTTCAAACAATTGGTGGAATAGCTGATTAAATCTCTTCCATCTCTGCCATTAGTTGTCTGCTGTGGGCCATGCAGCCATTCTAGCAGCTATCCAGAAACATGCTCCGTTCATGGTATGCTTCTTCCTACTGTAAGGCTCATTTATCAATATACCTAATGTTTATTATTTCACATTTTCATCTGTTATGATTAGATCCCTTCTCCATACTCTTCGGAGCGGTTGGATGTTGTAAAACAACTTAAGAGAACACAGAAGATGGAAGCTTGGTCCAGAAACGCTCTCTAGAATGCCATAGCCAATTTATTCCTTCGTTATGATACATGTAATGCCCATCATTTGTGGAACAACACTAGTAGCTTGTAAACAATAAATGGGGGCTAATATCTTTGCTGTTGTGACTTGAGCAGCTTACGGTGTATATAGTGACAATTGATTTGAAAAGAAAAGGAATTAGGTACAACACATCCTTTTCCCTACGCTAAGCAACCTAAATGTTGCTAAACTTATTAGCAAGGATGTTTATAACCTTGTTCATTGTACAAATCTTTGATCCTTCAAGATCAATCAATGGAATCACAGCCTGCTGATACATGAGCGTGCAAACATGCGGCACAGGAAAACATATAAACGTTTTTTGAAATTATTACACCTCTAAACCTTAATGAAGATTGCGGCAATACACTTGAATCAGGAAGCTTTATTGTGGACCAGTTATAGATTAAAAGAATAAATTTGACATCTCAAGTTTTGAGTATCTTGGCCTCCAAGGGTGGAAAGAACTTGTTCAAAACATCTTCAGTAAAGGAATATTGTCCTACAAATATGAACCTTTTTTATTAAGATTGAACGTGTTGTGAAGTTACTACAACAATCATATAAACTAGCCTGAAAGCAGGATTTGATTTTGTCTAATACTTAACCTCTTCATGTGACAGTCGTGAAAAATAATCTAGGAGGTGTATCAAAATGTCTTCATTAGGGATTTGAACCACATCGTCAGCATAGTATACAGAAGAGACATTATCAATTATCAAGCCCATTTTATCTGTTAGGATCCTCTGTCCCCTTCTTTGTCCCCTACCCTGTCCTATTGAATCTCAGTCATCCATTTATGTAAGACCTACACAAATAGATGACTGAGATTCAATAAGACAAGGTAGGAGACAGGACAGGGGACAGAGGATTCGTCCCCCTATTTTATGGTCCTTACAAGGTGCTTGGAAAGATGGACTATCAATTGGAAAATACATTCAACAGTTCATGTTTTCTCCATCTCCCACTTCTATGGCTTCCTTTGTGGTGCTATGGTTTCTGGCTAATGCATCCTCCACCAAGTCATCCTCAAAAGTTGCCTACGAGACAATCAATAGGTCAATCACAGCCATATTGGCCTCTTTTCCTCTGGTCACTATCAACCGTTATGTCATCAAGAATGAGTTTACATTAGATGCTGAGCCAAATGAACAGTGATCGAGTATGATAGTTGCCTCATATATAGGTGTAGTTGCTCCACGAGATGCTTCCACCAGTTCTAGGCAGGGCCTAGTGTCACCTGAGTACACAATGTTCAACCCAGGTATCACTTTCCCTACACTGTTGGTTCTCTCAGATGCTTTCAAGGCAATGCCAAATGCCTGAGGGCAGTGAGCAACAGGAAGGCTGATTAGAGTCTCCAAGCCGGCTTGGGCAGGCACTTTCTTGGGAAGTGGAAAAGTCATGCTGTGTCAATCGAACTGCCTGGTATCTTGAAATAACTCTGTATTCGACTTCCTCCTGTTAACAAAGTTGATTCAATATTTAGTATAGGTTTATTGGAATCATCCATAGATTTTGGATTTCCTGGAGATGAGCAATCCTCATTTGATTCTGATTCATCACTGTCCTTGAAGGCATGCCATGAGGCTTCAGTAGTGCTCCTACAATCAGTTAATAATGAACGTAGATCTTCGAGTCTTTGATATGCATCTAGAAATCTCTTGAGCTGCGTAGGTCCTATAACAAGAAATGGGTTCGTGGATAGTGCCCTTTAACAAGTCACTCCCAAAAGCAAGTATCCTGGCTAATCCTGTATGGTGATCAGCATGAATATGGGAAATCCAAACGCATCTTAGGTTTCTCACAACCTCCACCCTATAACTGTTGCTATTTGACATCAATCATTGAGAAACCGGGTCGAGATCTGATCCGACTGCAGCAGAATAATCACGAAATTTTTTCGTGATTTTTTATTTCCCGAAAACCAAGATCTATTTAATTCTATAAAGTGATTAACACGAATCATAATAAAGAGGAATTTTATTTGTACCTTATTCTGAAACTTGATCTTTGTCTTATCGTATCCCTCGAACCGTTTACGAAACCGATCCGTTTCAACCACCGTAGCCGCACAAATGTCCGCCCTCTAACGATATCCACAGAATGAGTTGAGAGAATTTTAAGAGGGTTAAGTATGAAGTGCTAGCTACATAGAGCTTAAGCCTATTTATAATAAGCTAAGGACGTTTTAGTAATTTAATTAAAATTAAATATTAATTTCAATTAAAATTTAATTAGAATTACAAATAATTCTAATTAAATACCTATTATGCCCGTATAAGAATCAATATCTTATATTGATTCTTATTTATTAAATATCTCATATTTAATTATAAAGTTTCTCAAACTTTACAAATAAGTCCAACTTGATTAAATTAACTTTGCTCTCTCCAACCCATTCTATATGTGTGACCCATTAGGTTCCCAAATATGT
>JANKOE010000001.1:15517164-15527173 GCA_026284465.1 Erythroxylum citrifolium | reverse complement strand
CCCCCCGTCTCCCTCCTCCCTCCCTCGCGCCCCTCCCGCTGTTGCTGGTCCACCCGAGGCGTTGCCGCGCTAGGACGTACCTCCCACCCCATCCTCTCCCGCCCCCTTTCCTTGCCAACCCTTGCCCATCAGGTGGCCACACTACAAAAGGCTCTTCTCCGCATTGAAGCTCGGCTGGAGGAGGATCGTCAGTATCACCGGTAGATGTATGCCCTGCTTGCGACCCACCTGCACTTCCCCCTTCCCCCTAGGTCTGGTGATTCTTTAACAGGTCCTAGCACATCTGCGGCTGCCCCTAGTGCTATTGCAGCCGATCCTCATTCAGAGTAGTTCTGACATTTTCTTCTGTTTTTGTTTTCTATTTTGTTTCTTTTGTTGTAGTTTTTATGTTTTAGTTTGTTCGTCGGATCCTTGGCATATTTTGTACCGGCCTAGTTTTGGACATCAATGATATATACCACATCTTTCATGCTTTAATTTGCTTCATTTTCATTTAGGACAATGTATTGCTTAAGTGTGGGGGAGTTGTTCCCATCTTATTTCTATGTTGCACGCCTAATTGACATTTTGTTTATGTTTGTGTTAGCCAATTTTAGAACGCTCGTCGCGGCGCACATTGCTTACACCGCAACGTCACCCCTTTTACATAAATGACTTTTGTTAAATTTTCGTCAATTCAAACTTTTTCCACACTTGGCTCTTGTAACTTTTGTTCACCAAAGACTTTATAAGTTTCAAAGTGATGCCTGAGTTTACAAAAATACCTCCCATTCTTTTAACGATAGTCGGTATTGGCTAATTTTACTTTCGATGTTTTCAACACAAAGTGAATGGAAGCATGCTAGAAAGTAACACTTTAAGTTTTTGAAACTTGAGATTGTTCATTGAGACAATACCCTTGTTGGAAGGATATTTGGGCCTGGTCTAGAACTTGTTTCAATTCTTACTTAACGCTTTATGGACTAGAATTTTGTTGATATGATAGAGGCGTTCTTTCTTCGACCTTTCTTCGAAACACTGTCCGACAAACACTTATCACTTGCTAGCCCCTTGAACCATTATTATGTATGAGCACTTGCACGCATTCCAATATGATGTTTGCACGCATTCTTAATATGATGTCATTAGTTTAATTTTCATTTTCTTAGCATGAAAAAAATAAAAAGAAAAATGTGTTTTCCTAAAAAGGGACAGAAAAAATACAATACAAGCAATTTCAAATTATATACTCAAATGTGAAAAAAAACTATTATTAGTTCAACTGTTGACATCCATTCATAATTTTAGTGCATGTGTTCATATTTTTTCTCTTTAATTCCATCCATTCATAATTTTAGTGCATGTGTTCATATTTTTCTTTCTTTCATTCTATCCATTCATCTAGTCCTCCGCACATTACAACCCTGAAAAGTCTTCTTGATCTTCAAAATCATAGTTCTTGTAATGGAGAAATAGAGCTGATACAAGCTTATGGTAGAGTATAGATTAAGCAGATTGAAAGTAAAAATCTCCCTAAACACAAGTGAGGTGAGAGCAAACACTTCACCTTGAGTGACATCTCTTTTGTCCAATCTCTTGGATTACAATTATTTAAGTGTTTGCTTTCTTAGCACTCTTTCAATCTGCTTTGATTGAATTCTGAGAAAGTGATTTATGTCAATTTCCTATTATTGTTTTGAGCATTGGTGGATTTTTCTTTTACACTTGTATCTTTTTGACTCTTATAACCTTTTTCCAGGAGTACAAAGTCTATGTTGGGACCCGATCTCGAGACCGGACCCCAACCAAAAAATGAAACAGAAAACGGTAAACAAAAACGCAAATGAAGAGAAAACGCAAACGGGAACAGATCAATTCCGATCCGACTTAAATCCGGAGCGGAACAAAGTGAACGGAAATGAATCCCAAAGGAATCGAAAGATCGCAAATTGGACATCCTAGACTTAGCTAGGTCTAAACTAATCCGAAAACTGGTATAATAATTTTTTTTCATCTTTATTCCCAACACTTAGGTCCCAATAACTTCCCTTTTGGAAATTTACCTCAATCAACTTATTTCTTCAAGTTCCATCATAACTCATAACTCATCGATTTAATCAATGTGTTATATGGGTTTGGTTAGGTCCCCTCCGTATGAGTCAGTGCACTGATCTCCCTTTGATAGGCTTCTCCCGCCTGCCCGTTAGTGGCATAGGAGCTCCGATTACAGACTTCCCTCTGTTTACGGCTGCACAGGACCGCTATGCGGGAATGTGCAGTACGTTCCGTTAGGACCGAACCAAACCACTTTGATATGTTATGTGTTTTTGATTTGCTAACTTGTGATGCATTTATGATGTGATACATTCATGTTTTTGGGAATTGTTTATGATTTGTGAAAAAAATTTGAGAATTTTGAAGGAATAAGAAATTGAGGTTTGTAATCGTGACAATTTTTGGAAGCTTAGTTTAAATGTTTTGAAAAGTGGAAAGGTTTCAAAAATGAGGGCAAATGTTTTGAGAAATGATTTTTGCTTATCTTTCAATTTATAAATGTGTTGTCCACTGAGCCGTCAAGCACACCCCCCTTTCATCCCCATCTCCAGGTTATAAGCGGGAGTTCGGATGAAAGAACGACAAGACTTCTGTTCGATTTCGCACATCTTGTAATTTGTGTATTTTGGGCTTTGATTATGGTATTTGGTTATGGCTTGGAATGCCATTAGTGTATTGTAAGCATTTGTTTCATGATGGATATAAATCATGAGTTTATGTATGAACTTGAGTTATAAGGTTATGTATGATTAAGGGATATGATTATGACTGTAGATGAATATTAATGAGATTGTATATGTTTGGAATTGAGTTCAAATTTTGGATTGTGGTTGAGACGTATTGAAGTGTCTTAGGTCTAGAATTGTGTTTGCTTATGCTGGGTTTCCAGACAGGAGGTCCGATGATGGTTGTTAAGGTTGGATGTGATTTTAGAAGTGTGTTTTAAAACATTGTAGATTTTTTGTTTATAAAAATGCAGCCATTATGCTGTCGAAATTTCGTTAAATTGTGTATGGCATGTTTGGGTATAAGAGTAGTGTGATTGTTTTTATGGAAAAGTTAGAATAAGAATTTGAATAAGTTTTGTTAAGGATAAGAATAAGAGTTTGATTAAATCGATGAGTTATGAGTTATGATGGAACTTGAAGAAATAAGTTGATTGAGGTAAATTTCCAAAAGGGAAGTTATTGGGACCTAAGTGTTGGGCATAAAGATGAAAAAAAAATTATTATACCAGTTTTCAGATTAGTTTAGACCTGGCTAAGTCTAGGATTTCCAACGCGACGACGTTTTTCTAAAGTTTTTGTTCGCGGATGTCCAATTTGCGATCTTTCGATTCCTTTGGGATTCGTTTCTGTTCACTTTGTTTCGCTCCGGATTTAAGTCGGATCCGAATTGATCTGTTCCCGTTTGTTTTTGTACTTCGTTTGCGTTTTTATTTACCGTTTTTTGTTTCATTTTTCAGTTGGGGTCCGGTCCCGAGATCGGGTCCCAACACAAACGATGTCATTTTCCTTCGAATTAAACAACAACCTAACATCATTGAAGTTTTTTTCATTGGTAAATTACCAACGGATAGAAATTTTGTTAGTAAATTCCATCAGTTTTCTTGTCGGGCATCATTGGGTCCTATTTTTATGACGACTTTCACTAATCTATCACTAACTTTTGTCGACAAAAGTTAAAGGTTGTAATCTAATGGAAGTCTTTTTCATTCTTGTAGCCTTTTTACTCTTATACGTACATATATAGATTAGATCTTCTAATATAGGACAATACACTTCAAAGAAAATACATATAGATTTGAATGTATGACTCATCACCTTTTCTATTGACTTTTCATAATAAAACTGTTAACATAAATTCATTGCCAAATGTCGACATAGCTTAGTTTTTGATGACGAAAATGAGCTCCTATGGGAGAAATATAGCAAAATTATCCCTGATGAAGAACAAATCGATGAACAACAAATCTCCTCATCAAATTCTAATTACTGCTTTCTTCAAGGTTGGTCTTCTTTTTCAAGGTTTTTAGTATCATCCGAACTACCTCTTTTTCTTTATTATTTGTACCACATTTTTAGTTAGGAAGCTATTATATGAAAGGATGATTGTATATACTATATGTTTTGTAAAGCTTCCTCGAATCTTCAAGAGAACATAGATGGAAATGAAGGCAGTGACAATGTCCCAATGGTTCATACAGGATTAGGTAAATCTGTTGTTTTGAAATAGTCGTCGATTCCAAAAACTATGTCTATTCAACCAGGTATGCAGGTGTTCAAATTTTCCTTATACCGTTTAACTTAATTAGCTATTTAAGTTTTATATTATTTGATTCTTAGGTGAAGCGCATCTTACGTATGGTTCATCTAATTCAATAATCCATATTGTATCTAGGAAATCGTCCACTGTATCTTCTATTAATTTAGTTAAAGCCAAGAAGTTATTCGAAGAGAGTGTCAACAAACCAACTCTTAAGGGAAGATCTTTCATTATTTCACTTTATGCCTTCGAACCTGTAAGGAGCCTTCTTGGAAGTCCAAACATTGGGAACTCCTTTACCTTTTCTACCGAGTCTCGTGTCACTTGGAATCTAAAAAAATAATTATTTCTTTTTCTTTTCGATGGAATAGGTGTGAAACTTTATTTATTGTTTTGTTTGTAAGAATTGTTAATCTTCTAATTAAAATCTAATATTACTTACTATATATCATTATATTATATTTCTTATAACATTTCAACATTTCTATATATTATTTTTTATTGTTAATGAATATTAATGATTAAGAATAGTAGTCAACTTAACTTTATGATATTTTTATCTTATTATCATTAAACTTTTCGATATGTTTTTCTTTTTATATCCAAAAATATTTACTTTCAAATTTTAAATTACCTACCATGTGTTTGTCAACAATATGTTTAAAAATTTGAAAACATTTTGTAATTTTTAGATTATTCATTCTATTTTCATGAAATATTTCTATGAACGAAGGTGTTCTATATACAATAAGCATCATTAATGAATCATTTGTGTATAAATCGATACATTTAAACAAATTTATAGAGTTTCAATGCATTAGCTCAAAATTTTAATTATTTCAACTTTTGAGAACGATTCAAATAATTCTTTGCCAAAAGTTAGATTTTTTTGCGACCATTATGGCAATCGTCAGAAAATGTTTGACTTTTGGCAACTAAAATGACAAACTATTGCAAAATATCACAAAAAGTTGACTATTAGTGACAATTTTCAAATCATCGCAAAAAAAGAGGCAGCTAAAAATCCGTTTTGTTGTAGTGGTTTTATGTAAATTGGCATCTGCGTGACTGTTATTTGTAGTAAGTCTGTATCTTCAGTGTGACTATGCTATATAACCATCTTGTGCGTGATTGTTATTTGTAGTTGCTGTGCAATAAGTTATAATAAAATGTTTTGAGGAAATGACATCCATTTTATTGGGGAATTAATGGTAGTACATACCAACCTATCAACCTTTTAGATCCATTAGAACTAGCTTCTGAAAACTAAATGCTAAGTTGAAAGGTGACTCTTTGGTTGAAGTCCTTAGTGTAATATGATATACTCATATTATCAAATAAGTCTCATCTACATATGTACCCTTCGCTTGTTCAACTTTTTTTCGTAGACCTTGAAGGATTGGTCAATTAGTTATCACCAATCCGTTGGTTTGTGGGAACATTTGAATGTGTGGTTGAGATTATATGAAATTGGGCTAGAATTAGGTAAGCGGAATAGAGGATCTCATGTCTTTGTTTGTGCATACTCTAATCCATTCTAGTGAAATGGTAGACTAAAATTTTAGGCCATTGTGGGCGACCATAAAATGATTTTCATGTCAGTGAAATTACGAGGGTAGGCAAATCAGAAGCAAATTTATTGAAATTTTAGGTCTTTTCCGGTCTAGAGAACTGGGAGACTAAACACAAAATCATTTTCATGTCAAGACCTTAGCTAATGTTTGGATGGACGTAAAGTTTTTAATAGAATGGAATAGTTTATAATGGAATGGAACGTAAATGGATGTAATATTAGAAAATTATTGTTTGGGAGGGATGGAAGAGTTCATAATGTAATATAGTGAAATGTTGTTTGGATGAAGGGTTTATAATGTAATATAGTATAAAGTTGTTTATCCTTTTATAATATATCTTAAACTCCCAAATCGAAAGTTTTTCATTTTTATTGTTTAGGATAAAATAGGATGTAATATGAAATATTCCTCTTTTATTCCATTCCATTATAAAATCTCCTCTTAAGCAATGGAATAATATTGTGTTGCATTGCATTGCATTCCATTATAAAATCACCAAACATAGTCTTATGCTGCGTATGGTTGTTGTCTTCGGTATCTGGAGACGGAACGGAACAGAAAATTGGAGACAGAACGAAACAAAAATTGAAGACAATGAGGTGTTTGGTTATGGTGGACAGAACAGAAAAAACTGTCTCCGTCTCAAGGACAAAATGTGTTTGGTTGCAGGACATAGAACGAAAGCATTGTGCCAATGACGAAAATGCCCCTGGTCCTTAATATGATTAGAAATATGTATTTCATTGATAATCTTATTACGAATGATATGTATTAGTTAAAAAATTAACTAATAATAATAATAACAATTTCAAATTAATCACGAATAATAATTATAATAATTATTATTATTGTTAATAGAATAACAACAAAATTACTAACATTAATAAATAAGTTCAAAATGTATAATAATAATAAACTTGAATAATAATAAATACAAATTATATAATCATCATCATCATCATCATCAATTGAAAATGATGATGATGATGATAATAATAATCAATAAGAAATTTATTATTATTAAAAAAAAAGTATGATAACAATTATAATAATATTTATAAGAACAATAATTAATAAAAACTAATAATACATTTTAATAATAGTAATAATAATAATAATAATAATAATAATAATAATAATAATACCAACAATGACAACAACAACAAAATGAATAACAATAATATATAATCTGAAAATGTATAACAATAATTTTGAATAATAAGAAATGCCAAATATATAATAATTATTATTATTATTATAAAAAATACAAAATGATTAATAATAATAATAATACATGTACTACTACTAGTACTAATAATAATACTAATAATAATAATATGGTTGCTAACAATAATAATAATAATAATTTGATAATAACAAAAAAACCAAAATGTATGATAACAACAATAATAATATTTTTAATAACAATAATTATTACAAAATTAACAATAATAATAAATACAAATTTTATAATACTACTTGAAATAAGAATAATAATAATGATGATGATAAGAAGAAATTAAGTATAATAATATTGATAATAATAATTTTTGTCCAATAATTCTAATATTAATATTCATGATAATCAATACAAAATTAGTAACAATAGGGTCAACATACATTCAAATACACACACAAAAGCATTCATAGAATTAATTACATAATAGGTTCAACATACATTCATAGAATTAATTACATAATAGGTTCAACATAGATTGACTAAAAACATCTAAGCATGAATGGAATTAACTACATAATTGGTTCAACATACATTAAGGCCTTAGAATTTATTAATAATGTCCTTAACAATTAAACCCAAGATGATTCCAATGGCAATGAATAAAAATGCTTGGCTCCATGCCATGTTTGTCTGCAAAGTTGCAACATCAGTGACTTGTTCATTTGTTGGAAGTGGGACTAGATTCGCAAGGAGGATGGTTCATTGGCGGTAAGAGCAATGTCTTCAATGGACAAGCCGGCCTATATGGGTCCAAGATATAAGCACTTTGTGCTTCATCCAATGTCCGATACCCCTTGAATCGAGCATTAGGAAACCCCTCAGTAGCCAAGTTGACATCATCCCAATTTGTAAATATTCCATCTTGACATCCAACAAAGACGACATAGAAGTTGTATTTGCCCATATTTAGGTACCTGAAAATGGATCATATTATCATCATTCATACACGCAGAAAAATGACAGACATTAATTAGTAAGTAAACTAACCATTCATAAGAAACACAAGATAATCGTCCAAACATACATCAGTCAACATCACAATCCCTGTTTCTAAACCATGCAAATTAAGAAATTACACATCAATTCATATGTCATCATCTAAAAGGCTCCTAACATAAGCTTGTTTTTGTTCTGATGTTAAACCCCAGAAAATATTCTCATATTGAGCATGCCTCCCAAATATCTTAGCAGCCCTGACAACTTCGTCAATGGGGAAGCCCAAATTGCCAACCTCTTCACCTAGCTTAGCTTCTTGCAGTCCTACCATGGCATCCGTAATTACCTTAGCATTCTTTTTACTGGTCTCAATGGCACGAGAAAATGATGCTGCAAGGCTTTCTAACGCTTCACTATCCCGCGTCTTCCGTTTCCTGTATTGTTGATTGTTGTCAGTGTTGCTGGAAGATGCGGCGGAACCAAAAACATAACCAGAACTTGTCAGAGCAGGAGTGGATTGTGGGGCTAGTTCAGGTTCATCAAAAGGGGCAGCAGGGGTAGGTTCATCAGCTGGTGCTTCACCTTCAATTTCACCCATCTCAAGAAGGTCAACAGTGTCTGCTACATTTTGAGCCCTTCCACCAGTGGCTCTGTCCCTTCTAAATACAAACTCAAGCCTTGGATAAAGGGGGAAAGGCTTGCCAGGAGTGTAGTACTTGTTTGGGTGCCTCTGGAATAGAAATCAGAAAACGTTAGCATGAAAAACATATGATTATCCAGACACACCTATAATTGGTTCAACAATTAACACAACATTACCCTCATCCATTCATCTAGCACTTGCTTGCTGTCCACCTTAACACATTGCTTGGTGTCATTCCACCCAAACTAACTGCAGTTTAATATGTCAAACGCCATCTGATATTTGTCCTTAAGCCTCTTGTGCTTATTTTTCACATGCCTTCTGTCAATCCCACATTCAGGAAACTTCTCCACCATCTGGCCAACAAGAATTTGGAAAGTTCCAGGCTTGAATTGACCATTATCTGCTATGTGACCAGCTAAGACAGCCTCCTCCATGAAGGTCACAAATGCATCTGTTTCAGTATCTGTCCAAATTCTTGACATTGCACCTAAAGTGCAATGTCAAGAATCCCAGAACATTCCAAAATCCATTGCCATACATGATTAATCAGCATAACATACATTGAAACGGTTGTGAAATACAGAAGACAATATTGCATTCAAAGCAACATTTCTGGCAATTCAAATAAAACAATCACTCAGCACATTCATGGTCTACAAATATTACGTTGTAATGAAAGTAAACATATAACGATAAATTCAACCAAACCTTCACTATAGTTGCAATGAAAATAAATAACATTTAAACCCGCAATTCACTCAATCTAAATATTAACTAAAAGAAAGTCCATAATTTAATGGCCTCTTCTCCAATCATCAAACATGTTCATAGCTAAATCCTCCCTCCATTGACTCCATTCATTACTTGTCTTAACCCAATCAACAGTTTCAGGGAGAGATACATCTTCCCCAATTGGCATATCCTCAACTTCCAGAGGAGTTAGCTCTGCTGGATCATAAGTCATATACAACCTAATAAAGTTGTGTAGAAGGCTGCATGCAATAATTATGTGCACATGAGTGGTTGTTGAATAAAAAGATGGATTTCTGAGAATTTTCCATCTTTTTTTCAGTAAATCAAATGCACACTCAATCACATTTATGGCAGATAAGTGTCTCTTATTATAGAGCTCCTCTCGATTCCTAGGTGCCCTTCCATCTCTTGCCCACTCTTGAATATGGTATCTTGTGCCTCTATAAGGTGCAAGAAATCCAAGACCGTTGGTATAGCCAGCATCTACTAAGTAGTAATTTCCTATAAACAAATGACACTATTACTATTGTATTTGTAAGCAAACAATTGAAAAAATTAGCA
>JANKOE010000001.1:15497153-15515873 GCA_026284465.1 Erythroxylum citrifolium | reverse complement strand
GATGAAGTTGACGAACAGTCACTTTGTGTGGACTTTTTGACCCCTTTAGAGACCTAATTTGTTTTTAAGTCCTTCATGAAAGTTGTAGAGCGTTCTTTTATCTTTCCATTGATACCAAATTTGCAAAATTTGGAGTTCTGATTCAAAAGTTATGAATTTTTGAAATTCTGTATTTTTTTTTAAAAAGAAGAAAAATTGAAGCAGCAGCCTCGCGATCGCGAGCCACACTCAGCTCATGATCGCGAGCCCGCTAGCGAACCGCCACGTATGCGACGCGACTTGCCGGCTCAGCAGATCCTCTTTCACTATTTTGCTTATAACTTTTTTGTCCGACATCCGATTGATCCAATTTTTGAAGCGTTGGTTTTCTAAGACATCCCTCTATCTCTCCATACCAACTTTATGATTTTTGGAATTGATTTGAAAAAGATTGATTGAATCAAAGTGAGAGGATTGGATAAAAAGTTATGAGTTGGATATTTTCTGAACATACTTCAGTATTTTGGCGATATCTTGATCTATAGAGCTCCGATTGAGTTGATTTTTGTTTCAAATTAAACTATAGACATGGAGCTACAAGTTATTTGAAGGAATTAAATGTCAATTTAGCCTCGAAGATGTTCAATTTCTGGAGTGAAATTAGGTGTAGTGTTCAGTCTTGGTTTAGTATTGGTCTGAAAGTGTTTTGGCCATAACTTCTTCATTTCTGAACATAATCAAGCGTTTTTGGTATCGTTAGAAACGTAAGACAATGAGGAACATTTATCTAGAAGGAAGTATTGTCAAATTTCTTCATTTACCTAATCAAAATAAGGAGTCAAGATGTCAGTTTTTAAGGTAAAAAGGAAGGGCATTGTTGGAAGTTCACTTAAGGTTTTAAGTTATAAGGCTTATAAGGAGGGGCAAATGGGTCATTTTGGTTTTATTAAAAGAAAGAAGGCTTGGCTTGGTTTAGGAGAAGAGAGTTAATGAAATTTTTGAAGAAAGAAGATAAAAGAGACTTCTGTGAAGAGGAGAAGAAAGAAGAAAGAAGGGAAAAATCTAGGTTTCATCTTTTCTTGATTTTCAAATGGGATTTCAAGAGTTTTTCAAAAAGGAAAAGGAAAGAGGAAGATAAAATCTCCCATTAGAAGCAAGAAGTAAAAATCGTGGGTGATTTTTAGAGGTAAGTTGTTTCAAATCTTTTGTAATTTTTAATGGGTTTTGGTTCAAATGGCTTGAGGATTGTATGGGTTTGAGATTTTTAAGTCTAAATTTGGTAATTATATGTTATGAATTGTGCAATTTTGAAATTTCTTTTGAATTAGGGATTTTTACAATTTATGAGGTTAAGAAAAGGGAAGAGAAGAGGCATTGACAAGTGTTCAAACATGGATATGAGGTGAATATCATGTTTATAATTTGAATTTTAAGCCATCTATATGTTTTCGAAAAATCAAAGAAGATGAAATGAATTTTTTAAAAGAAATCAAGAAAATAAAGTGTTTTCAGATTCATGGTTTTGAATGATTTAAGACATTGCAATAATTGTTGAATTCATTGTATTTGAATGATTTAATAATGTTGCTAAAGTGTTACATTCTTTGTGCTTGAATGATTGAGAATTTGATATGTGAATTTGTGTCACATTGTGTCTTTATGATTGAAGTTGTGTTTGAATAGGACATGATTATGAAAAATTGAGTGTTCAAAATGTGCCTTTGGGCAATCAGTTTTCAAGTGTGAAAATATCTGTTATGTAGGTTTGGTTAGGTCCTAAAAGATGTCAAGTGTACTTGTCAAGGCTTGACTGCCTGCCCGTTAGTGGCATGGGAGCTCCGTTAAGGACTCCCATAAATTCACGGCTACACTGGACCGCTATGCGGGAAGGTGTAGTACGTTCTTTTCACGGCTACACAGGACCGCTATGCGAAAATGTGTAGTACATTCTGTTTTCTGGACCGACCCAAACCAATTTTTTGATGTGTTTATGTGCTTGTGTTGTGTTATAATTTTGATCCATACAAGATTTTTGAAATTGTTCGTGAATTTTTTAAAAATTGAGATTTTGGAGAAATAAGCATTTGATGTTTCAACCGTGGAATTTTAAGAAATGACAATAAATTTTGGAAAATATTTTTGCTTATTTTTTGGTTATAACCATGTTATCCACGAACTGTAAAGCTCACCCCCTTTCATCCCCACCTCCAGGTATTGAGAAGGAGATCGGATGAAAGTAAGTCAAGACCTCCGTTCGTTTGTATATATGTTGTAGGGTTTGGTTAAATGTCCTGTAAGAATAAGATTTTAGACTTTGGTTCAGAATTTTAGAATTATTTGTATTATGTGTGTTTTTGAAGTTGTATCTTTGTTTTTTGGATTCGGATTCTGAGATTGATGTTGTGTTGTGGCTTGAAAATGCCATTAAAGTTCGTAATGCTTTTATTTTGGAATGTGAATAATGAGTTATAGATTTTGCGTATGGAATTGGGATATATATAATTGTGTATGGATATATGTTTTGATTGTGTTCAGATTCCGGACAGGAGGTCCGATGATTTTGATGATTGAGAATTATTGAAGTGCTTTGGGTATATGAATGCGTTTGATTGTGTTTAGATTCCGAACAGGAGGTCCGATGACTGTGATGGTTGGTCTGATTTATTGAAGTGCTTTTTGTGTATGAATTGATAGTATTTAGACATGTGTGGGATTTTTATGACAAAAGAGAAATAAGATTTTTATTAAATGATGAGATATGAGATATGATAGAATTTGAAGAAATAAATGGATTGAGGTATTGGAATTGATGGATTTCAAATGGGCCATGGAATTGTTTTGAATGTTATTGAATGAAAAAAAATATTTTATACCGATTTGGATTGGTTTAGATCAGGATCGTCTTATAGTTTTTCAACGTGTTTGTTTGTTTGTTTTCTTCTAAAGTATGTGTTTTCGGATGTCGGAGTTATTCCTTCGCTTTTTGATCCGTTCTTGATCCGATTCGATTTTCTCTGGATTTTGCTCGCTTTGACTTTCGCTTTTGATTTCCGTTCGTTCTTTCGTTTTGTCGTTTTGATTTTTGTCCGTTCATTTTCCGTTTGGCCCACTTTCGCTTTGTGATTTCGTTCTTTCGCTTTCACCCCTTTTTGGTTTCGATTTTTGGTTCCGATGTTGGGTTCCGAAAACGGGGCCCAACATATACTATATGTGATGTGTATTTTTAGGTGAAAAACTAATAAAGGATAAGTTTAAGAAAATAGCAAGAGATTGAGTTGGACTTTTTATAAGATGAACCTTATTTTTATTTAAATATTAAAGATTTATTTTATTGCTATTACCTTAAAAGTGATAGATCAATTAATGTTTAATATATCATAATTACAAGGAAGATTAATTATTGTTATGAAGAAAAAGATTTACTAAAATCTTTAGTTATCTATGTTGTTTTATAACTTAGTAGTGAATATTACAATCTAAATTCTACTGTGGGATGATGGTTTGTTATGGACTCAATAACCAGACTCGAACTTGAAACGCGACAATTGCTTTACATCCTTTAGTGACCAAGAAATTTGTTTGTTAATGGATAGATATATTATAAACTTTAAGCTTGCTATCTCATTTGGTTTTTAGCTACCAACTTTCCCATATTTTGGAGTTTTCTACTAGCTGAGTCACAGATTATTGGGTTTCTTCATTGTATCAATTCATGCAAGGTAGTAGAGGCCTATTCTTTGGCTACATCTTTTGTGAAGCTATATCAAGCCATAGTTTTGGAGTTTTATGCACGTGTAAGTTTCGATATACATCTCTTAATCAATCCTTTGTTGGGTGGTAGCTTGTACTTCTTTTTTTGTGATGTAAGTTTTCTCACTTTTCTCAAGCTAAATTACAAAAAGCATTACTGATGATGATCAAAAGACGCATACGTGTTATAATCTGAAATTGACTCCTAAATTGGTATTACATTATTGGTTCTCCATTTGTTAACTAGCAAAACAAGCAAGACTTGGTTTTTATAATCAAGCTGAGTCTATTAAGTCACTGTAGTTGTGTCATTAAAACATTTCCGTGATCGATTTAGCTACTAGCATAGTCATATGCTTTGGTATGTGTTTATAAGGGTATGATTAGATTATCATTTATCACATCTAAGATTCCTCCAAAGAATGAGGATCTTTTAGAAAATGTTTTCAAGATTAGTTATCTTAGTTATGCAAATCCGTATCACGCTTCAAGAGCCATTTTGAATGTTAATAATGTTGGTTTAGGCTTTACAGCCAATCAGTTTGGTTGTAGTTTAGTGACAATTATTTAAAGACATTCTCTGTCTTGTACATGTTTAAATGTATATGATAAAGTTCACAACATAATTACACATTGCAAATGAAATTATAATTATAAGATTCATATTACATTTATGTATTATTCCTAAATATTCCTAGTTATTGTTCTATTAAGATTGGACATTAATAGAATACAAAAAGACTAGCACATGATATGTTTTTCCTTATAAAGGAAGTAGTCGGTCTCATAGGCTAAAGTATAAAAATACTTAAACTAACGTGTGGGTGCTTGTTAAAGAAAAAGTTCATTGAACATACCCAATATGGGAAATTCATTTGAAACATTACTTGTATGTTTATAGAATTCTCATTGTGATGATTGTATAAGTGATCATTTAACTTGAGATCTCCAAAGTTATCTTGTATAGGAATTGATATGTTTTGATACTATTTATGACGTATTTAATCATGGGTCGATCAATCAGTAGTCATTAAATGTAGCACGAACTACATGAAGGTAGTTGTGTGATTAAAATGGGATTCATCATCCTAAAGTAATTAGGAAAAATATTCCGTTGTTCTCCAATAGCATTGATTTAGAAAATCCTTGGTTAAGATGGAATAACAATTTGTAAATAATTTACGAATGTCATTATTTGAATTGATAGCTAATAGCGGAGAACTAATATGGCTGGACTTAAAATAGTATGATGAAATGAATAAATTATACAAAAAAATCATACACATAAAGGTTAGTCAAAACCGCTTTCACATTCTTAAATATTTGGATGATCATGATGCATTGCTGGACGTCAATCTTGATTTACAATTATAAATTGTTTAATTGGATAACTAAAAATAAATTAAAAGGAGTTTTAATTTATTTAATTCTAATTATGAATTACAATTATAATTTATAATTATTGTCAACATATTTGGGAACTTAATGAGTCTCATATAAAGAATGAGTTGAAAAAAGTAAAGATATTTTAATCAAGTTAGACTTGTATGTAAAGTTTGAGAAACTTTATGATTAAATTTAAGATAATTAATAAACAAATATCAATAGAAAATTTTATATGGGCGTAATTGATAATTATAATCAAAGTTTATTTGAAATTGGAATTTAATTTCAATTAAATTACTAAAATGTCCAAAACTTATTATAAATAGACTTAAGATTTAATGAAGCTAGAATTTCTTGCCTAATCCTCTCTGTAAGTATTACAAAATTCTCTCAACTTATTATGTAGATATCATTAGAGGTTAGACATTTGTGTGACTACGGTGGTTGAGACGGATCGATTTCGAAAACTATTCGAAGGATATGATAAGAATATGATCAAACTTCAAAATAAGATATAAATTTAGATTTAGATTCAGGCTTTAATACGATTTATCTGTTAATAATTTTATAGAATTAAATTGATCTTAATTTTCAGAAAACCAATTTGTAAAAAAATTTCGTAATTTTTCCAATGAGGTTAGAATTAGATTCCGCCCCGCTTTCCCAAGAAATAAGATCAAAAATTCATAAAGGTCTTTGCCTTCAAAAGGCTAAAAGGTAAAAGAAGAGAGAAAAAGAGGAACTCAATGTATGAATTCATGTTAGACATCATGGTCCAACAAAGTTTGTGATAGTCGTGGTTTTCCATCCAATAAAAGATGCATTTAGTGATAATTCCTCTCCAGCTCCCGCTTGTTTTATATAATTAAGACTTGTTTAATTATGTTGATAAGATAGAAAAGGACAAGGAGATATTTGGTGGCTTTCTCAAAAGCATCACATTTTCCTGGAAAGCCATTCCGACAACCAAAGTGAAGCTTGAAAGAGAATCCAGGAAGGTCTTTTGTTGTAGATGACTGATAACCTAAAAGGGGATTTCTAATCAGCTTTCCACTTCCAGTCGATTTATATTTATTCCTCATCTTTTTAATGGAGAAGAAAGATCATGGATCTTTGATTCTTTATTTCAAAACCATAACCACTGAGATTAGTAAAATAGTTTATACGTGAACGCTGAAACTAATGAATTGTGTAAGGGCATATTTCCCAACTTCTTAATTAACATGTACCTCTTGTTTCAGTGGTGACCCTTTAGGATTGAGGGTGACGGTCAAAGCAAACCTTCCAGAACAAAAGGCCATCCCCTACATAGCCACACACAACTACACCTTGTTTAGCTGGTGCTTTTCGATTTTCTCCATTAATTTCCTCCTATGTTGGATTGTTTCGTATACAAATTAAGAAGTTTTATGTAACAATCCTTCAAAAACATTCTTTCTTCAAATTTTCTTAATGAGGAAATTCTGTACGCATAATATTTAATCTTTCAAATAGCTACTCGAAGACAAAACTGAACAAGAAAAGTTAAGAAAGTTTCAGTATTTAATATTCTGATCCTATAACTCATGGAATCGGCAATTAAGTGCAGCTGGTTATTTAGCTACTCTTTTAAGTGGGTTACAAGTTACAACCACAGAGACTGCTGGCTTTTAACTCACCTCTATTTGCTACTGTATTATAGTATACACGCTTAACCATTTTTCAGTAACCAAAATCATAAGTAACATCATAATGTTGATTCCAATAGACAGGCATTGATTTGTCTTGGAAGACCAGACAAGGAGCTAATGCCTTTGAAACTGTAGGTATAATATAAAGATGGTGCTGTACTGAATTTTCTTTTCCTTGAAGTTGTTGTGCTACATTCTAATCCTATGTTTGGATTCTGCATAACCATCATTTTCATCGAATAAATGTTGGACGTACCGTAAGATACCATTCAATCAAACGATTGATTTTCAGACCTATTTCCAGATAATGAAACGAGGAAAGTAATGCCTATACGTTCAAGATTATTATTGACAAACTCCATTGATCCTTTCTGCCTTCCTTTGTTCTTATCATAAATTCTCTGCTGTACATTCAACTAAGAACTGTAGTCACTCGCAATCAAAGGGAGTGACCAATTGTATGTCTTCTTCTTAGGGTTCCTCTTTTCTGTAATCCCTGCTTAATTATATGTACCATACTTTTCTACTCTGTAAGCATGTGCAACAAGTGTACAAAGAATAGATTAAAGGAAGATAGTACATGCAATAGTACGGTGAGTATATAATTTTTGGTTGATGATCACTGCAGGCACAACGGGTTTATTAGAATACGCCAAAGTGGGGTGATTTAGATTCAGAAATTTTGTTTGTTCGTCAATTGGAATTGTTGCCCTCCAAAAGTGAGAGAGGGAATGACAATATCAAGCAGCCTACACACCCTAATCCTATCCTAAACTAAGCTCCAAAATGATACCAGTGTCCTACCCTAAATCAAGGAAGCTATAGCTTTATAAGACCGTATACATGTACAGCCAATAGTTTGATAGGTCCTATATATTATACCCCTCCAACAGCTTTTGCTAGCCCCACTTTATAATAAAGCAAAAGCAGAGAATAAGAAAGAATACTAAATAAATGAAAGAAAAGGAAAAGAGAAGGAAACATATGCAAAGCTCGCCAACCCCACATCTCTAACAAAGTTTTTCTTTTTTTTTCCTGTTTTTTAGAGCACAGTCTCAAAGTTTCTTCAACCTCATCTGAGAAAGCAAAGCAGGACTCTTAATGCTTTAGCCTTGTTTGGGTGCATAAACGAGGAAATATGACACAGTGAAGAAAGAAAGTGAAAGGAAAAGGAGGAAAAAAAAATTATTTCCTCTTGTTTTTCTTTTGCTGTTTCTTTTTGAAGGCATGAACTGAAGTGTGTTGTTTTCGCAGAGAGCTTGCTATTTGTGATCATCTCATCAGCAATTGTTCTAAAGCTAAACTAATGATGGCAGGAAACCCTAGCTGGTGGAGCATGCATCCGCCATCACAGCAGCCTTCTGCTTTTTTATCTTCATCGCCATCTCTCTTGCCTCCTCAATATTTACTTGGATCTTCTTCACTTCCATTCAGCTCTTTGCCTGATGACAACCAAGAACTTCCTCATCAGTCGTGGAGTCAACTGCTCATGTACCTCTCTCTTTCTCTCTCTCCCTCTCTCTCTGTCTTTCTCTCCCTGTCTCTCTCTCCCTCCCCTTCCTCCCTCTAATTAACAACATCTCAGTATTACTTTAGCATGCCGTACTTCTGTGACATGGTTGTTTGATGCATACAAATCATATTTTACTTATTTTCTCAAAGTAACACAAGCTGAAGCTTCCCTCTGGATGTACTCGCATGATTTTGTGCAATCTTCTTTCTCTCAAATTTTATAACTACTTTACTTTCAAGGATATCCCTCTATGGAACGCAGTTTTGATCATCTAGGCATTGCCAATATTTTGTTTTTAGGGTTGGTTTTTCAGGTGATGAAGTTAGGTTGGCCCCGAGTCATATTCATTCTAAAAAGTTGGAGAATTGGGAAGACCAAACCTTGAATCAAACTACAAGGAATCCTGTAGTTGCTGATGTAAATCAAGAGATTTCCCAGTGTAGTGGTCAGGTAGACAAAGAATTTCAAGCACCCAATAGCAGGCCCGCATGGTCACCGGCAGCTATGCTAGTCTCTTCCCCTAGGTCATGCATAACAAGTTTAAGCAGTAATATACTTGACTTTTCTTACAGCAACAAGGCCGATGGGAGACATCAACATCCAGATCAATCATCCGACGTAAGAACATATAATAACGAGAAACAAAAAATCATACTTTTCTTTTTATTCTTGAAAGATGTAACTGCATACATACATGTAAAAACTAATTCAGTTTTTATGACCAAGACACAATTAAAAAATCCATCTTTCCTGATTAAATATGAGAATTTGTTTGAAGCAGGAATTTTCGTATATCAAAAGCATATCTTAATCTGTTTTTCTCATCTTTTTCTTTGTTTTGTTCTTTTGTTTGTGTTTTTTTTTTTGGGTCTAGTGTAATAACACAGCCACTGGTGGAGCGTATAAGAAAGCTAGGGTTCAGGCGCCTTCACGCCAACCACCTCTGAAAGTAATACATATCCTCTCTCTCTCTCTCTCTCTCCCTCCCTCTCAAGTATGTGTTGACTGACTTCCTGTCTGTGTCTGTGGACGGTTAATGTCGTTTTTGATTGTCTACTACTTAATTAGAGCATGTGTGATTCTTCTGCTATGTTTCATATGTACAAAAAAAAGAAGATATAATTTTCAACAAAATGCTAGTGCGATCTATTAAATTCTACATGTTATTATATTGAACCAGGTGAGGAAGGAGAAGCTAGGAGATAGAATCACAGCCCTTCACCAGCTAGTGTCCCCATTTGGAAAGGTAATACATTGAAACTCACAGATTTACAACTTTAATTTGTATACAATACCCATAGAGCAGATTTTGTTTATCTGAGTAGATTCTGCAGAAGTCAATCGGTACATCAGCATCCTCTTCCCCTTTAACCATGGTTTTTTGGCTCTTTTTTATAAGGATGATAACAATGATTTTTTTCTCTTTTGCAGACTGACACAGCTTCTGTCTTGTCAGAAGCTATTGGGTATATCAGATTCCTGCAGGGTCAAATTGAGGTGATGTTTCTTCCACATTTTATACTCCCTTCTATCTGCTGCAAGCTACTCAGAATCAGTGATGAGAAGCATGCAGTTAAAGTGCTCAATTATTATATATTATCTTTCCTTTGCTTTTGCTTGGTTCCTTGAATGCAGGCTCTTAGTTCCCCTTACTTGGGCAGTGCATCAGCAAACAGGAGGAACCATCAGTCTGTAAGTACATCACTTCCCAATGCAAAACCAAGATCCTCTCTCTTTCTCTTCAGTAGGCACATGTGATGTGAGAGACTAAGAGTAAGCCAGGTGTGTTTGATATTAAAAGCAAGAGAATTCCTGTATAGGGAAAGGAAATGTGTATTTTCCTTTCCTTAAGAACCTTGTCGGCCACGCTTTATTGGATCCATCACCCCCCAGAAGACCAATCTACACGAATGGCTTTGTATACAAAGAGCATCAATTAGCTATTATATTAATAATTCATAAAGAGTAGCAGCAAAAGAACAAGGTTCCAAGCTTTATGCACCTTTATCTGAAAGATACTCAATTGAAGCTATAATTTGAGTCTAATTAATGCCATTTGGGAATCAAAAGACAAATAATTATACCCCTTTCTTTTCTTTTTTATTTAGCTTTCTTCAATTACATCAGTCTCAAAAGAAAAGCAGTTCCTAATCAAGTTGTACTCTTTTTGTTGTATAGCAAGCAAGAACCTTTATTAGCTTGTAAAGTACTTTCTCCTTCATTTGACTTCATTAATATATCTGGCGTTCTTGTATATATTTCTTTCTTTCCAACCATCATTATCCTCATCATTCAGTTGAGGAATTTAGAACTACCAGATCATTACGGCTAGTTGCAGGAAAAGCATATGGGTGGCCGGAATCGCATCACCTTAAAGAAAAACAAAATAGTCTTTATTTTCTTGGTTTGGTTACGAAACTGAAATATCAATATTAATATACAGGATAGCCAAGATAATCCCAGGGATTTGACAAGTAAAGGGCTGTGCTTGGTTCCTGTGTCTTGCACTCAGCATGTTGGAAGTGACAATGCTGCTTACTACTGGGCTCCGACCATAGGAAGGGGGCTTTGATGATAGGAAATGTCTTGGAATGATATAACATCATTAGCAGTCAGTCTGCTGCAAAATTTAAGGCTGACTGCTCATGATGCTATGAATTCAAGGATTGGAAGATGTACCTCACATGCCCATACATCGAATCCTTGTACCCCATTAACCTATCATCATAATCCTGTGGCTGTGCTTCCATAATGTTTCCTTAAATCCGTGTTGTAGAGCTTCATGTGTACGTTACTTTGGATTAGTGTCTTATTCATCATCTCTAAAATGATTGCTTAGCTAGAAGTGAGCATTCTATCTTCTTCTATTGTTCAAGAATGGTAACCCGATTTATTATTTTTCCTTTTTCAATTTGTTCTTAAATTCAAATTCTCTCTCCTAATTATTTTTCTCCGTTATCAATCTTGTGAAAATTTTAAAGGATAAATTATGAGTTATATTACAGTTTTAACAATTGAGAATGATTTAAATATAATTACAAAATATGATCATAATTATAATGATTTATGATAACAAAAATTGAAAGAACTGTAAGGGTGTAGTAGAGGTTTCGCAAACTTTCAGGTTTTGCCACAGTCGTTTCTAGTGCAATCAAAAATCAAAAAAATTAAATGCACAAATATAAATCAACATCGATATTTGCTAGCGTAGTTCGACACATCTTACTTACTTCTGCGGAGACCTCACCTGACTTAATACTTTCACTAAAGATAATAGTTTTATACAAAGCTTTACTGAGCCGTCACCACTCAACCCTTGATATTATCCCTCGTCCTCACTACCCATGAAAGAATTTCACACCTAATAGTACGACCGCCTCGTACTAACCTCAACAGATGATTTTTTTTCTGAACAATCTTATAACGAAAGAATAATAAATAAATAACTGAAGTGATTAAACAAAATTCAACATAAATGAAAACACTTGAGATGAAAAGCAAGTCTCTTAAATATGTCATTTCATCAACGAAAGAACGGGAAGTTATCAACCAAGAAATCTGCTATGAATCTTTGATATAGTTACTGAAAAATCTCACACACAGTAGCTACAAAACGTCTCAAATCAACAAACGTTTCATCACCGAATTTAACCCAATAGAGCTATAACAACCACAACAACTACTGAAGTTTTTCAAACCAAACCAACAACAAAGCCAACATCTACAAAGTCACAAAATTTCTGGAATTTTCACACACCAACACCAAAACGACGACCACAAAATTACGTAATCTCTTAATAGAAAAATTTAGCAATACCCAGAAAAATTAGCTGCCCAATTGCTCTCAATAGACATTCAAAATAGAGAAAAATGCAACTCCCAAAATCACACAAAATCAACAATCACACAGCCCTTTGTTGGTTCTTCAAAAACAAAAGAATATGCAGCTGCTGAACAAACACATAATATCTAAGAAAACCACCTTCACGTTTTCGGCAATCATCAAAGAAAACATTAATAGAACATCCCCATATACAAGAACAAAGACTTAGATTGCATAAAGAAAATCAATCGAAGATAGCCATTAACCCAACCTATACGACAGTCATCTCCTATATGGCAATGATGTATTTACGACACTAATAAAAAAGAACCTTGATTGTCCACCACCGTAGGCACATCTAAAAACAAGGTACTCACATCATGCAAGAAGTCTTTACATAGTAGAATTATTTATTCATCTTACCTTTTGCTCATATGATGCACATCCACATCTTTACAAGATTAGTTCTTTATCCAAGTCAAATGTATTGTATTTTCTACCTTATCTTGATTTGAATTTGAAGTCTTTCATTATCTTGGAGATCTAATTATCAAAAATGCCAAAATTAAATAATAAGATATATATCATATATCTTAACAATTTTTCTCTTTTTGACATTTTTGTCACAAATAGGAAACTCCCCTTAAATGAAATAATTGGACATATAATTCACATGAGAAAAGAAATCCCCTTAATCCAACATCCATTAAATTCTTCAAGTTCAAGAAACATTCAAAGAAACAATAATGAACAATTATCTAATCATCTAAATTTCTTCCTCTTGAGACAAAAAGATGTCAAAAAGTAAGACTAATAGTCACGAAGATACCTTAAAATCTCCCCCTGAATAGAACAATCACCAAAAACAATATGATGCCTCCCCCTTAGGACAAAACAATGTCAAAACTAGAATCCTTTAATGTGATCAATCTTAGCGAATAAAGAAACATAAGAATCACTTTAATTCTATTTTCATAAGACTGATCAAATTCATAAACCCCATCATCAATCATAGCCTCATGTATATATCAATCAACTGAACCTTAGAAAACCATAAATAAAAACCCAGAAAGCCTAAACGATAACTCCTTCGAACATCTTTTTTTGTTTTTTTAATAAATAACATTAAACTATACTTTAAAAATATAAAACATACATAGTTCTTGTGTCCCTTGAAGAAATTCAAACATCGGCTTATTCCTTGTCATATTATCTCGGTCATCAACAGTCTGATTGATTTCTTTATCTGAAGTAACAGACTTATCCTTAATCTAAATAGTTTCTTCAAAAGCAGTAACTAACTGTGAATCTAGACAATTTCTTATTTTTCCTTCACTACGTCTTTGTGCTTGTACTTGACCTTTTCTAACCCAAAAGTACTTCGGTAACATTGGTTGTTGCTAGAAATTTAATAGAGAGTGTCTAAATTTTTCGGTTTTAACCCTTTTGAAACATCATGTAAGAACTTGTAACATTTTGGTCTTATGTGCCCAACTACTCCACAAAAGTGACATAAAGGTATGAACCTTCGACTTTTCTTTAAGATTTCTCCTTGGATAGATCTGGTGACACCAATTTTCTTATCATTCGACTTGGAATATTCACCTTTATAGCCAACGCCTTAAAGATCTCCTTTAGTCTTATTAATTTCCAGTAACTTTTCTAGCTTTTCGATACCTCCATTTAACATTCTTATTCCCTTTTTTGTACTTACCAGCTTTAACTTTGTTTCATTAAGCTCATCTATTATAGATAACAACTTCTTCTCAAGGTCTTGAATGGTGTTCTTCATAGTAGAGTTTTCCTCCTTCAACTTCTTATTTTTCTTACATGTTTGGACCCATTTTACATACATTAACTCATAGGCTTCATAAATGCCTTCCTTTTTATCATCTGAAGTATTGTCATAATCTGAGATTGAGCTTTAAGTAGAGTTGTCTACGTTTTCCCAGAATTTTTTGATTTACTCACGTTTTTGTCATCGGTTACTTCCTTCTTGGTTGTTGTAAAGCAAGTAACCGGACTTTTGTTTTATAAAGCAACTAATGCAGCACTATTCATAGCTTCTTCTTCTTCACTACCATACTCACTTCCAGATTCATTCTCACTCCAAGTGCTTGTATAGGACTTC
This sequence comes from Erythroxylum citrifolium, assembly GCA_026284465.1. Classification (NCBI taxonomy): domain Eukaryota; kingdom Viridiplantae; phylum Streptophyta; class Magnoliopsida; order Malpighiales; family Erythroxylaceae; genus Erythroxylum; species Erythroxylum citrifolium. Next base: position 15,501,621 of record JANKOE010000001.1, on the reverse strand, counting down.
CCTTTTCTCTTCTTTAAGGTTTTAGCACATTCCGCTTGCACATATTCGAAGTCTTGACACTTATGACATTAAATTTTCTTCACTTTTCTTTCACCCTTTTGAATTTTTCCTTATTGTTTGAAATTACTATTTGATGAGCTCCCTTCTCTTATAGCCGTAATTGTGAAAAAAGGATCTGCACCGACTTGATGTACTAAGTTTTGATTCGGTGACCCTCTCTGATACCAATTGAAAGAACCGTAGGGGTGTAGTAAAGGTTTTGCAAACTTTCATATTTTTCCGCATGTCGTTTCTAGCACAATCAAAACTAAAAAAATTAAACACACAAATATAAATTAACACTGAGATTTGGTAAGGCAGTTCCGTATACCTTACCTACGTCTGCAGGGCTCTCACCCGGCTTAGTACTGTCACTAAAGACAATAATTTTATACAAGGCTTTACTGAGCCGACACCACTCAACCCTTGATACTATCCCTCGTCTTCATTACCCGTGAAAGAATTTCACATCCAATAGTACGATCGCCTCGTACTAACCTCAATAGAAGATTTTTCTCAACAATCTCATAACGAAAGAATATAAAAAAAATAACTCAAGTGATTAAACAAAATTCAACATAAATAAAACTATTTGAAATAAAAAGCAAGTCCCTTAAATATACCACTTCATCAACGAAAGAACTGGAAGTTATCAACCAAGAAATCTGCTATGAATTTTTGATATAGTCGCTAAAATATCTCACGCACAACAGCCACAAAACCTCTTAAATCAACAAACATTTCATCACCAAAACATTAACCCAATAAAGCTGCAACAATCACACAAACTGCTAAATTTTTTAGCACAAACCACAATAAAGATGACAGCTACAAAGTCACGAAAACTTCCGAAATTTTCGCATAACAATACCAAAACGACAACCACAAAATTACGTAATCCCTTAATAGAAAAACTCAGCAATACCTAGAAAAGCCAGCTGCCCAATTGCTCTTAATGAACATTCAAAACAGAGGAAAACGCAGCTCCCAAAATCACTCAAAATCAACAATCACACAGTCCTTTACTGGTTCTTCAAAAACAAAAGAATATGCAACTGTTGAATAAACATATAATATCCACAAAAACCCTTCACGTTTTCGGCAATCATCAAAAAGAACATCAATAGAACATCCCCATATACAAGAACAAAGTCTTAGATTGCATAAAGAAAATCATTTGGAAGATAGTCACTAACCAAACCTATATGGCAATCATCTCCTATATGGCAATGATGTATTTACTGCAATTAAAAAAAAGAACCTTGACAGTCCACGACTGTAGGCACATCCAAGAACAAGGTACTCACGTCATGCAAGAAGTGTTCACATAGTATAATTCTTCATTCATCACACCTTTTGGTCATGTGATGCACATCCACATCTTTTACAAGATTAGGTCTTTATCCAAGCCAAACTCATTGTATCTTCCCTTATCTTTATTTGAATTTAAAGTCTTTCATTATCTTAGATATCTAATTATAAAAAATGTCAAAATTAAATAATAAGATATATATCATATATCTTAACAAAAATAATCATTAAAATTTTCATATTTTTCATAACTTAAGTGTATTAATTCTTTCCCGTAGAACTTGTTTAATTTGATAAAAGTAAAAGATGGGTTCTTATAAGCAAGGAAAGATTAAGGGAATAATTATATATGACATGTAGTCCCTCTCCTTGTAGCTCCCCAAGCATGGATTATGGAATGTTGAAAGATGGAATCACCCCTATTGAGTTAAAGTATCTGAGTTGTAAAGGCCATCTCAGCCTATTTCCTTAAGTATTCACAGTTAGTCTTACGATGCTCTGCTGGTGGTTCTTTTATTAATCTAACTTTACTCCCTTTTATAGCTTATTAATGTAATTCTTTAATTTGTTTTTAAAAACTACTTATCTCTAGTTCATTAATTTTCCCAGTTAAAAACTAGCTGGTACATGGCTTTTAGATTGAATCTAGCACACCTTTCACATTTTTTTACCTCAAGTACATTCTACGAATTACTATATATGCTGTTGGAAAAATAACGCAAGATCAAATCTTAGCACAGTGGAAATAATATATTTTCTATAGAATCAACTTTAACATAATTAAATTAGAAACATTAAACAAGAAATTGACAAAGCTCTACTAACCTGTTTCAATTTCGTGTTACAATTTTCTGTTTCTTTGAATCTGTCAATTCACAAGCCGTTCAATCATCTGGCCTCTAATGGTATCCACAAATCTATTCAGAGAAAATTCAAATCCAATTTGAGAGGAAAAATGTAAGAAGTGCTAGCATCTAATTTTTCTATTTTTTCCTTTTATATGAAAAATCTTTTTTTTCATGTTCTTGGATTTAATTAAAATTACAACTAAAATTAAATTTTAATTATAATTATGAATTAATCCTTATAAGATAAAATATCACATATTGACCTTAAAGTTTCTAAAACTTCTCAATTAAGTCCAACTTAATTCAAATTTCACTTTCTCCTTTATAGACCTTTTATGTGTAACCCTTTAGGTTCCTAATATATTGGCCATGATTATAAATTCTAATTCTAATTCATAATTATAATTAGATTAATTAAAAATCCTTTTAATTTATCTTTAATTCCCTAATTAAACAATTTATAATCATAGATCATGATTAACATCTAACAATATGTCATGACCACCCAAATATTAGGAATGTCAAAGTGATTTGACTTAACTTGTCCATTTCTAATTGCATAACAATTATTCTAGGAATTTTATTGTTATGATTAATAATTAAATAATTAACAAACACATAAGATAAAGAATGCCTTTTATTGAATTTTAAACCAATTTTTAAACAAATAAATATACAACAAAAAAATTGGCTGTAAGAACATAAACTAACAATCTCCCACTTGCACTAAAGCCAATTGCCAATGTATCGAATACCATAGCCATCCATATGTCTATCATGTCTCTTTTGAGATAAAGGTTTAGTGAGAGGATTTGCTAGATTCTCTTCAGTGGAAACTCGCTCTATCAGGATGTCCTTCGGTTCCATTATCTCTCGGATCAGATGAAACTTCCTCAGTACATGCTTGGATCGCTGATGAGACCTCGGTTTCTTCGCTTGTGCTATAGCACCATTGTTGTCGCAGTACACTACTATCGAATCAACAATGCTGGGAACCACTCCAAGTTCAGTGATGAATTTCTTGATCTAAACCACTTCCTTCGCTGCCTTAGAAACTGCAATATACTCAGCTTTAGTTGTTGAAACTGCGATGGTTGGTTGTTTGGAACTCTTCCAACTAACCGCTCCACCACAAAAAGTAAAAACATACCCTGACTGTGATCTACTACGTCTTGATCAAACTGGAAACTAGCATTCGAATAACCCTGAACTCTCAGCTCAGTTCCTCCATATACCAAAAAAATATCTTTAGTCCTTCTCAAATACTTCAAGATGTTTTTCACAGTCATCCAATGACTATCACCGGGATTGGCTTGATATCTGCTTGTTACACTCAAAGGATAAGCAACATCTGGTCTTGTACATAGCATCGCGTACATGATCGATCCAATAGCCGAAGCGTATGGAACACCGTTCTTTCTATCTCTTTCTTTTTATGTCTTAGGACACATTCTCTTGGAAAGAGAAATCCCAAGCGGTGTAGGTAAGAATCCCCTCTTGGAATTTTCCATGTTAAACCTTTTTAACACTTTATCTATGTACGAGGATTGGGACAAACCAAGCAACTTCTTTGATCTGTCTCGATAGATCTTTATATTTAGTATATAAGCTGCTTCTCCCGTATCCTTCATGGAAAAATTCCTACATAACCATATCTTAATAGAATGGAGCATTGAAATGTTATTTCCAATAAGTAATAAGTCATCCACATAAAGTATTAAGAAAACGACTACACTCTCACTCACATTCTTATAAACACAAGGTTCATCCGCATTTTTTATAAAATCAAACTCTTTGATTGTTTCATCAAAACAGATGTTCCAACTCTGCAACGCTTGCTTCAGTCCATATATGGACCTTTGCAACTTGCATAATTGATTAGGAAATTCTTTGGATCCAAAACTTTCAGGTTGTGTCATATACACATCCTCTTGCAAATTCCCATTGAGAAATGTTGTTTTGAAATTCATTTGCTAAATTTCATAATCATGGTATGCTGCTATAGCAAATAAAATCCTCATGGATTTAAGCATTGCTACTGTCGAAAAAGTTTCATCAAAATCAACTCCATGTTTTTTTTCTGTAACCTTTCGCCACTAACCTTGCTTTGTACGTATGTACATTTCCATCCATGTCAGTTTTTCTCTTAAAAATCTATTTGCACCCAATAGGTACTATACCTTCAGGTGCATCCACCAAAGTCCATACTTGGTTAGTGTACATGGATTCCATTTCAGATTTCATGGCTTCTTGCCATTTTAAAGAATCAA
>JANKOE010000001.1:15473916-15486541 GCA_026284465.1 Erythroxylum citrifolium | reverse complement strand
CATTTGAGAATTGCAGAATACGCAATAATGAGACTGAAACTTGAAGCCACCTGATTTTACATCTAGAAGTAGTCTAGTAGAAATTACAAAGCATCTCCTTTCGCACCTGTATATCTTAGAGGAGTCTTTATCATGACATATCCTCAATTATTATTAGAATAATCTACACCTCTTTTCCTTACGGCTAAAGCGTGCCTTTCTCCTTTTAGAAACGCTCATAATGGCAATCCATTTTTGTTTCTTGGCCCTGACCTCAATCCCTGTCAATGAAAAGACAAAACAAGCAAAAATAAAGAGAAAAGCTTAAAGCAGTGGACCAAAAGAATTCAAAGAAAGCCATGCCACCGCCAGACGATCATGTGCGGGGTGGTAGGTTGTTGCCTGACCCGAATATGCTTAAATGCAATGGACCCCATTATCGGGTCCTTTTGGCATTTGCGCTCGACCGAGTTTGGGTCCACAACACATGGACAGGTGTTGATATCGTAATGCTGACGTCATCAGAGCCTAAAAAATGCAACCTTCCATCGTATACTTTAATTATCTTTTACCAAATTGACGCCCAAATATATTAAGGTTTCAAAAATCTCTAAAAATAATCCTCCGATTAATAGAAGGAGACAAATACTTCATTATATTAAGGTTTTTCCATTATTAAATCCTTAATGAATAACACAACACATTCTATATATCCATATGGAAAATTATGATATAGGAGGATAATTGGGGATTAGAAAATTATATAGATAATATGTTCAAATTAATTAATATATTAATTATATTATATTTATACTATATTATAATATACTAATTTACCATTTTTATCAATAATTATTACTTTACGATGTTGATAAATCCAAATCTTTCACCAAATGTTTATTTCTTGATTCTCAATTTTATTTATAATTCATATATTTTTACAAAATTAATAATTAGTTTTTAGTTTTTTAAGTTGAAATGTATTAACTGAAAATATAATTTTTATATTATTTTATTAACTATTACATAATTAATAATTAATTTATAAATTAAGTCTTATACAATATCAATTATATATATATATATATATATATATAATTTTATAAATAATTAATAATTCATTTGCTTAATTTTAATGTTCACCAATAAAAATTTGAAAGTATGAGCTCTAAATAATTTATCAAAATTAACAATTACTAACCATGATATCAAGTCCAAAAAATATATTAACAAAAGTATTCAGCATTATCACTAAATTTAACATGTTAATATGGTAAGAAAAAAATAAACAGCAGTATTATTAAGTCCAAAAAATTATTATAACATGAAAGTTAAATCAAAATACAAAAGATTGATCAAACTTTTGGCACTAAATTTATACGATAAAAAATAATTATTAATAAAAAATTATTTGTAATATAAGTAATGATATTAAAAATGATAGTATTTAATAAAATGTAGATATGATAAAATAATAAAATAATATAATCAATAAGTGAATTTATTTGAAACATATGAGGTTTGTGGATTAAAGATAGTGATTTTAACAGAAAGATTATAATACTTTTAGAGATGTTTAAAACATAAAAGATTTTTCTACATGTCTTTATATCTTTTAATCGATATTAATTCAATTTTTCATAATTTTTTAGGAGGGTGAAATAATTACTACTTACAGCTTATAAATTATATAAAATATTAAATTTATTAAAAAGGTAAGAGTTTTTAATTTAAATTTTGTTAGTTTTATTTAAAATTAAAAGATAGATTTAATGGTATATAAATGACTAATTTACTTAATATTAGATTAAAATTCATAGAATACAATCCGAGCACTATTATTCAAAATAATTTGAGTTCATAAATATATCCAAGCATTTCAACTTAATCATATTTTAATTATTTTAAACCTAATTATATTCAAGTACTTCAATTTTTTATACAGAGTATAATTAATTAATTTTCTTATTTATTAAAAAATTATTTGTACGATATATTAATAGTAATTCACCTAATCCATAAGAACTCCTCGTGTTACGGCCCTATAAAAAAATATTAACTCATTTGAGTTTCTTTTCTTTAAAATTAAAAATTATTTAAAATAATTGATAATAAACTATTTTAAATAAAGACTCTTTTACAAAATAAAAATATTTATATACTTTTTGTAATAAAATAATACTTACATATTATATCAATTTAAGTATTATTTAAAACTTTAGATTAGAAGAAAAACAGTACAAAATACGAAGCTCAAGTCTATTTACAAATATAAATGATGGAACTTCCCACAGATTCTATTTCCTGTCCTTCCTCGGAATAGAAGTTAAATATTATGGTGTTTTTATTGTACCTAATAAATCTCAGTTATTTATTTATGTGAGTTTCGTATAAATTTTATGTAAATTTCGTAAAAATAATAATTAAAATTTTATGAAATAAAATAAAACAGAATAATATTGGAAGACAGAATAAGAAATAATAATATTGAAAAAAAAACTGGAATCAACGAAAGGGTTAAAAAACAAAAAAGAAGACGTCTGCCGCCTTTCAACAGTTCAAGGTCACTTCATTGTTGTCTTTTCTTTTGTTATTAAACGAAAACATACTAAAACTCAGTGTACTGACAAGTAGATCGGCTCCAGTGGAGAACAGGACAAAACGACAAACACTAGTTTTGTAAGTTAAAACTAAGTTTTTACAAAGAACAGAACAGCTGCAAAGATTTGGAACATTTATCTACTGTCTTCTACCTTCCCAGAACTGCCAAAAGACCATGACAGAGGGTGATAAATGGAAGCATACGGCTCTCTTAGTCATTGACATGCAGGTCGCTTTCTATCATGTGCATGCTTATGGTTTTGCTTTGCATATCTGGGATTTTCATGCTTTCTGGTTCTGTGAATTGTAGAATGATTTTATAGTTAACGAGGGAATAAAGGTCGATGGAGGCAAAGCCATTGTCCCAAATGTGATCAAGGCTGTTGAGACTGCCAGGAAGCGTGGGGTTCTTGTTGTCTGGGTATTATCTACTGGTTATCCGTCTTTAGTTTATGTTTTATGTTTTCTGTTCCAAATTTTGACGTTCCTACTTCAATTATTTTGTTGTTTCTTGAAATTTCTATTTATTTTGCTGGAAAGTTATTACTTGAGGAATTTCCAATGGAAAGATTAAAGGATTGGTTTATAACAAAGAAGTTGAATCCGTGAGATGAGTGTATATGGAGATCTTGAGGAGGCTCTTTTGAATTGGATTAGTTGCCAAAACTACAGGCAAAAGAGAAAGGTCTTTACTTTTAAGAAAACAAAGATAAACACTCAATATTTCTACAAAGTTCTGCTAAGAGTTCGTTTTCTACTTTGCGTGTAACTTTTGGCAACAGATCGGTATACAAAACTTTAATCTGTTGAAACGAGCTGGAGCCATAAATTCATAGCATCAGGAATTCACATGTTTTCAGGTTGTTCGTGAACATGATCCACTTGGGAGAGATGTTGAACTTTTTCGTAGGCGTTCCTATTCTGCAGGAGAAGCGGGTCCTGTCTCAAAGGGAAGCGTTGGGGCACAAATGGTTGATGGCCTTGTTATCAAGGAAGGAGATTATAAGGTGGTGAAGACACGCTTCAGTGCATTTTTTGCTACTCATCTTCACTCTTTTCTTCAGACCGAGGGAATTAAGAGCTTGGTAATCGTTGGTAAATGCTTTTATGACTGGTGAACCTTCTTTTTGTAGAGTAATTATGAGGCATAGTTGAAGTTCAGTAATCTTTAACAGTTTTTGGTCCTTTTGTATTTAGGTGTTCAAACTCCAAATTGCATAAGACAGACTGTCTTTGATGCAGTAGCACTGGATTATCCATCTGTTACTGTTGTTGTTGATGCCACAGCTGCTGCTACACCTGAAATACATTTAGGTATAAATTGTTTCTTTTCTTTAGACAATCAATTTGCTTTTTTTTTTCTTTATATTTGTGGTTTTGTTCCATGATTTGAGATTTTAACATGCACTATTGGATCGTGCAGTTGGCTCTTTTCATAAGAAGCTGACCTTGGCTTTACAAGGAGAGTTTTTTGCATGCATTTTCATGACTCTTTTCGTAGGTTATATTAAGACATATATATAACTCAGTGTGATAATAAAAAGGGATACCAAGAGGACGTGATGGGTGTTTTATTTTTAATCCACACATTACGGCATTTTAGTTAGTTACATATCTTTTGCACCACAGAAGTGCTCGGAACAGGAAAGAAGCTGGAAACCAGAGCTATTCCGGAAGTCAATCCTGGAATGCTGCATAATTGTGACAGCTACTGTGATTCTTGCAGTTTTAATCGATAAGTAGATGTGTGGGGCAAAGTTTGAGTTGTAAGTAGGTAGAGGTAGTGAGATGGGAACATGGGGTTGTCAAGCTTTAGTTGTATACGGGCACCTTTATACCAGCATTGGCATAAAGTCAAGAAGATTGAATAGATCAAGCACTACAGACAAGTTTCCCGTTATGTGACTTTGAGCATCTCCAACTGAGATAAAGCTTGAAATCACTGGATCTGAGTGCCAACAAATTTTATGTAGGAATTAAGGGCTACACTTGATTTTATTAACAGATTTCTGATCTCTCATATCATTAAACAAAATGGAACTTTGTGAGCTGGGTTTCACTCTTTACAAGCTGCTTACTTGGGCTGGGAAGGTTTAGTAAATCATTAAGTACTCTCATCTCTTTGATTTCCTTATGCTTCTTCTGCTACTAGTGAGAGGTGGACACGAACTTGAAACAGATTAAGTTCTTTTTGTTATCTATTCTCTTTTTCCTACCATGTTTCGTAATTTTAAGGTGGAATCAATTACTAACTTGGATCGCATTTTGTGTGTGAACCAGCCAATATTTTCGACATGAAAAATATCGGGGTTGCAACTCCAAAATTACAGGAATGGTGTGAAGATGAAGCATAATCTGGAGGTTGAAATAGGCTTCGCTCTTGGTGAAGGTCCAGGAATGGTGTGAAGATGAAGCATAATCTGGAGGTTGAAATAGGCTTCGCTCTTGGTGAAGGTCCTTCATTCTGATGCATATTCTTATGATGCAGCAGCTACATGCTATGGATGCACCTGTATGTCTATCGTGACAAAGTCCTAGCTACTGCTTTATAGCAGTAGCTTTACGTGCTTACCAGCTTATTGCGTTCCAATCAAGATACATAAAATGATTGCTGTTTAATAATCCTTATGCTACTGCTTAATAAGATGGCAATCCGAAGTTGAGTTTATTATCCTGTTTACAGACGCTGATCAATAAAACTACCTGGGCATAGCTGGATAAACTTGCAGTTGCCACCAGTACATTACCAATATGCTTATGTTTGAAGAAGGTGAAATATATAACTCTAGCTAGAAAAATTGGTTTGTGGTCCGTTGTTAATGAAACATATAACAGGAAAAAGATGACAGATGACAGATAATAGATGTAAACATGGTCGCTTGATGCAAAACTTGGCACTATTCTAGTCTGGCCTTTTTTTTCCACCTCTGTTCATCCAGAAGAGCCAGTAAAAACTTGAAAGAAACTTCCTTTGTAACCGTATTCCAATGAAGAGACGTTCATGTGCTTAAGGTCAAATCTCAGCGAAAGCTCCCACTTCCCTGGGGAGGAAAGAGGTCTTGCTTAAGACTACACTCAATGGTGAAACAGGAATGCTTACTCTTCTGCAGCAGGAAAACTTCAAAACTTTTTTTTCTATTTTTTGATGTTAGAAAGAAAATGGAACTTAACGAGTTAGATTCATATTTCTAGATGTTTAGGATAGGAATGGCATAATTTTGACAGTAAGACAACTTCGAATAAGACCTGCAGGAACGACAAAACAAGGACCAAAAGAACATTAACTCATTATCAACAATGTCCTTGGTATGCGATTATAGATTAAATAACTATAATAAAGAAAACTACTGAATGTGACCTGCTATCATACAAAGTGTCTGAAAAGTATTAAAACGAATATACAAAGAGGCAATTTACTAGAGAGATTGATTGAATTATACAATCAATGCATTTTTGTTTTCCTTTGAAGGGACAAACTAATGAAGACCACCAGCAGAATGGAATTGTCATCTAGCTAAGCACAAAATTTGCAGGCTGGAATATTCTTAAGCTTTGTATTTCTTCTCTTTCACGTTTGCTATATATGATGTTAGTTTTTTTATTAAGAAAATCCCTTCTAATTAGTACGTGCTGTCCTTGTTATACATTTTCTAAAACTGAACCAGTGGTATATCATGAATCATCAATGATGTTATCTTTGCTTACTGTTCCCTTGCCTCTATGTATTTATACCACATACCTTGACCTTCAAACCTGAAAATCAACTTGGAACAAAGAAGAAAAATTTATGAACGTGTAAATCAATGGCTCCAATAGCTGTAGGTGACACAATTCCTGATGGCAGTCTTGCATATGTTGATGACAGTAACGGTGTCCAAACCGTATCAGTGCACTCTCTTGCAGCCGGTAAAAAGGTTATCCTAGTGGCAGTTCCTGGTGCTTTTACCCCTGGTTGCAGGTTCAAACTAATTTTCTTATCTTTTGCTTCCTCTATATTGATATGTGGACCAAGCCATCCTAGAAAAATGAGGAAAACCAACAAATTTCCAGATTCTTCTTCTTTTCCTTATCAGATTCATGTAATTTTAAGGTGTAAACATATAATCAGCACTCTGTAGCTTGCGTTTCTAAATTCAACGAATTTTTATTTGCTGTTCTACATCCAGTTCTGGTTGTACACTTTTTATGAATAAAGGGTAAGCAGACAAAAAGAGAAAGCTGCCCATCCGTGGACTCTTTCTTGAAAAATTTTCTAGCATGATTCTTTCAACATCAGAAGCTCTGTTCACCCTTCTAATGATGTTCTTTTCAAGTTATGATTATAACGTTCCCATCAGAATAGCATCTCTCGTGGTACTTTCTTGGTGAAAACATTTCCCTAATTGCAGTTAATGCATACATGTCGACTCCAATTTTCAATACGTATATTTTACAGTTGTAACTGGATGTTAGGGCATGCAGTTTTCACTTTTAAATTCCTGAATCAAAAAAATAGTTTGAAGTGTCTTTAGGAATAGTTGAAACTCTTAAAAACTATTCGCTTCTAAGACATAATGCTTTTGGCAGCTTGAAGCACGTACCTGGATTCATTGACAAGGCAGATGAGCTTAAGTCAAAAGGGATTGAAGAAATTTTGCTGCTAAGTGGTAAAAGATTAAAACTTTTGATACACTGTTCCTCCTTGTTGATTAAAAGATGGAATTTTGTTCCCTTATTCGTTTTTTCTCACCGTTTTTGTGAGATCTCTGTTGCAGTAAATGACCCTTATGTGATGAAGGGTTGGGAAAAGACATACCCTGAAAACAAGCATATCAAGTTCTTGTCTGACATGGCTGCAGCCTACACACTTGCTCTGGGACTTGAATTTGATCTTTCTGATAAAGGACTCGGGTTTCGTGCCCGAAGATTTGCCCTTATGATCGATGATCTCAAGGTGAAGATTGCTAATATTGAATCCACAGGGGAGATTAGTGTCTCTACTGCTGAAGAACTTCTCAAGGCTCTTTGATTATCTTAAAACTTCTGGATCTGTGTCTCCAGAAACTCTTGGTTTGTGCATGTAAAAGCATAACCAATAGCTATTACGCCTTGCATTAATGTTGCAAGGACTGTTTTACGAATGGAGCAAACAATAATTTCCTTTCACATCTTTATTTAATGCTAATTTTAAACGAGTAAAATGTTGTATGTGCTTGTAAAATAAGAAGTTGAAAAGTCTTGATCTGTTGAAAGATTGTATTACGTGTATAAGCATTTAAGATGTTATCCTATCCAAATTCTGTTAAGTGGCAGGTGCATGAGCTAATGATTTCTGAATTTATTTGTGCTTGTCAAATATGAACAGGAAGAGTAAGCATAACAGCCTGAAAACAGAGTAAACCCTTCCACTAAATCAACTCGATGTAAGATATGGCGGACAATTAGAGGCACATATTTTTTTAACAGCTCTTTTTCATCCGTCTGTTTCAGTCTCTATTGGTAAAAACAAGTATAAGATCAAAGTCTGCTTTTATTGTGAGAGGCCATCCATTGCCTACCAAGAGCAATAACTTGTCCACCATCTTTCTTCCTAACCTCTATCAGTACTGATGTTATTGTTTCCTTCTCCCCCACAACCTTTGCCTCTATTTCTACTTCTTCCTGACAATATATATATATATATATATATATACACACACACACACCAAAATTCAGCACACATTAGAAAAAAAAATGAAAGCTTATAAAAGGGAATGGTAAATTGCTGGTCTCTTCTATCTTGACAATAACTTGAACAGATGTTAAGAAAATGCAGAGTTAGAAAGGGTATCCTTATGTACGATATGAATGGAGGCATTTTAGGAATATGGTGCAAACTGCAAAGCATGAAATCTGATACATCTCAACATTATAAATGGTTAGCTTTTTTCCTTTCTGTGCCTTTCCTTAATTAATTCTTTTGGTTGGAGATCATGGATGAGAAGCATTTCCTCACAAACTTTAATACAAATTGAACCAAATTTCCTCAAATGCTCTTGGCTATATCCTATCTTCTAAAGCATTGTTTTTCTTTAACAACCAACTTATTTTCCTGAATCAAATTTCTCAAACAAAGCCCATGAAAATAGCAGATTTTTGAACATCAGTTGGAACCTGATGAAGTGGACACCGTTTGTTACAATCAAAAGTTTCTCTGAGGACTCATAGCATATCATATCAAAAAAAACGGACTAAGGATAGGATAAGACAAGTAAGAAAACAAACCTGAAGCTTAGCAGCGGAGAAAATTGAAATGTTGAAGTCAACGGAAACTCTAACCTCGCCGGCCAAGGAATAAACAGCTGCCGCCCCCACGTCGTCGATCAAAGTAGCCATGGCTCCTACATACCAATTCCCATCTGCATCCTGTGTACATGTACAAACATAATGTTAATCCCACTAGCTATATCATCTACATGATGATGTTAGTTTATGTTGTCTTATTAACTCATCAATAAACTGAAGAGCTAAGTCGAGGGAACAATGAGATGGCGATGTACTTAACTGATATATTATCTGAAACGATGAAATTGCAGCGTATAAAACCCTTTTGGGACTCCACCACTTGTAGCCCTTGTGTGCTTAAGGCTTCTAATTCATGACTGCTTGTTGATAAACTCCGAAGCCAATTATTAGACCTCTCCACCTTTGGGTCTCCCATCAAAAATTGTGTGTGTGGTTCTAATCTTTTCTTCAGTTATTAGTATAGAGAGAAGAATCTGATAAGATTTGTTTAATTCTTAGTGGACTATCTAATCTGTTTTACCCAAATTACCTTTCAATATTGTTTCAAGTAGTACCCCTCAAAAAAAAAATTTGTTTCACTTTCAAGTAGTGGACTGGTTTTCATGTCTTTTTCTGCATCAGCTGGTGAAAAGAGAAGGGCTTTTGTTTGAACTTTGAATCTTGTTTAATAAGACAAACGATTTCAGGAACTGATCTTACAGGTCAAAACGAAGAAAAGAACATATTTTTACAACTACGCTCAGCGAATTCTGATGCAACCTGACGAAAACGAGAACTTGTCATGAAGGAGTCAACAAATATAAAAATAAGTTGAAACTTGGGAGTTTCAGTGTTTCACACTTCTTAGTTGTTTTCTGATAACAAAAAGTAGTCTTTTTCCTAGGTATCATCACTTGATAAGACTTGGGAAAATAAGACTCCAGAGCAGAAAGGTCTTGTCTTGAACATGAAGCAGTACAGTTCTATTCTGAGTTTTGACACGAACACAATCCATGCTCTAAAACAAGCTAAGAAAAAGAAAAAGAATTAATTCAAATGGTATGCGGCATCTATAACGAAAGATTCAATTGTTTACTTAATTTCAGTAAGCATAACTACACGATTCTATGCATGCGGTACAAACATTAAAAAGATAAGTTCGATCACCAACAAAGTCAAGTGAGAAGGAACAAAGCGATGAAATGATTACCTACAACATGAAGAAAATCAAATTATGTTTGTTTCTCGTCTCGGTTCTACTACCAGGCAAGCATTAGAAAGAAGTAGATTAATAAGCACTTTTTTCCACCACTTTTTTATAAAACACTTCTTTAATAGATATAATTTTTTTTTAACAAAAAATACAATTTTTTAAGAAGCTCAAATTTGGAGCTTTTAAAAAAAAACTTCTCAAATAACTTTTTCAGGTAGATTTTTCAGAGCAATTAATGAGCTTATTTTTTAGTCCATTTTGTCTTTATATTTTACACATAATTCCCACAATACCCACAAACTCATTTTCACATTTATCTTACAAACTCATCTTCTCTTTATATTTATATGTTTTAATATTTATTTTTGATATTAGTTTTAATTATATATTTTAATATTTACTTTTGTATTCAATTTGCAATTTCTATCGAGTGTTCGGAACAAAATCTAGTCACGGTACTATTAGAGAGCACAGTGACTTGATGTGACAAATAAATATGAGTCTAGCAATTAAACTCACGAGGGTGAGAGAGAAAAGTCACGGGCTGTGACAGATAAAGACTAAAATGTTGGAGAATACACTCAGTCAGACCGTCCCATATTGTACACTAGATCTCTACCAATTGACTTCAAATTGCTATGATTTTTGGTGGAGAGGTAGAGCAATGTGTTACGAGTCCAATGGTTCAAGTATCATGTCATTAGGAGGTCGGACGAAGGAGATATAGCCAAAATATTGAAAGATGTTCGTCAGCCTCCAACCTTAGAAGTCGCGATCGTGGTTGGCTGTTGATTTTGCAAAGTCGCAATCGTCTGTGATCGTCTGCACTCGCAATCGTCTACGATCATCATCTGAACTCGCGATCGTCTGCGATTTTCCCAATCGCACACCCTCTCTTCAAATCTCCATAACTTTCAATCCAGAACTCTAAAAATTTCAAACTTTATATCAATAATATGCTAAAAGAAAGATCTACAGCTATTTTCCAACTCTAAATTCATCCTTTTGGTCATCTCTGAAAACACTCACATATTTACATATATGCATATGTTCTCAGTGAATAGAAATAGAGCCTTCAGTTATGTTTTCTTCAAAATATTTTTGCATCTAGTTATACATATTTTCCACTACACTCATTTAGTTCCATCAACTCTTCCATTTCATCTTAACTCGTCTCTATATCACAATTTTATCTTTTAACATATTAATCATCGAATATGCAAACACAACACATATGACATACCTAAAATTTCCTCACTCACTTTTCAGTAAATATGTATATCATTATTTCCTAACCCTTTAATAATGAGCTAACGTGATGCATGCTTCATCTTATATAGAAATAAAGAACTATAACAAGCTTACTTGTTTAAAGCTCTAACATCTTTAAAATCTCCAAAAACCCTAACTCTCATGCACCCACATGCACCGTTGTAGAGGTTAATAATTTCGGTTTTTCTTGAGGCAAAAGAAAGAAAACCGAAGTTGGGAGTAGGAAAAAGTGGAAGAAAACAAAATTTAACTCTGATGGAGATTTGATGAAAAATTCTGTGTAAATGAAGAAATGTGAAGAAAACAAAGCTATAAAGAAGATAAAGACAAGAGTACTGTACTTGATCTTTCAAAGCTAAGAAAAATGTGACTTTAGATTTAGACACTTGTCCAATTTCTATAGTCCTTAACTAGTTTCCCAACTAACTAGTTCTTATTGAACTAGTCTCATAATCCCCATCTTTTTGATCCAATTGTCTCTAATTTCTCAATATCATTTGTCAAAAATCCCATAGTCACCCATTCAATTTTCCAACCATCATTTGACTCTTATTTCTATTTCCATTCATCAATTTACTTGCCAACTGGCATTTTTCCTAATCCAATAATATTCAACAAATTCTAAAATTCTACTAAAATTTCTAAATCAATACACATATTCTTCACATTGATTTTCAATTCAATTAACTCACAATTTTCACATAATCACATTTATAATCAATTATACCCGAAATATGTCAATGGATGCATGTACAATTATTTTCATGTACAAAAATTAAAAATTCACGTGTGTGAATGCTAACCTTATGCATGAGCATGAAATGCATTTTTCTAAATGTCATTGATCTTTCTTATACCATATTTTTGAAGTAAATCACATGTTAATATAGACTTAATACTCGATATACAAAATACACAAGAAGGGGGGTTGAATTGTGTATTCCTTTTTTGATGATCCCCTTTTTAAGAATTTCTTTAAAAATTTGTTTTTTCTCAAAACTTTTGAAAAACAATAATATGAAGTATTGCAATTTATTTTCTAAGTGCTTGTATGAAACAGTAAGAGTAGTAGTTGAGAGTTGAAAGAGAGTCGGCACGACAAATTTATACTGGTTCACCCCAAACCGTGGGCTACGTCCAGTCCTCAAAGATCTTTCTAAGATTTTACTATACTTCGCAAAGTTACAAGTATTCTTTGACTTTGAGCCTCTTCAGGTCTCTTACAGCAAGTATTCTTTTTACACTTAGCCTCTTCAGGCTATCTGCTTTTCTTCTTTCAACTGAAAGATATTTCGAGCTTTGTTACAGATAAGAATA
>JANKOE010000001.1:15339070-15368841 GCA_026284465.1 Erythroxylum citrifolium | reverse complement strand
TTTATTTTGATTTCAACAACTTATTTTAATTGATTAATTTACTAAAATTGTTTAATTAATTTATAAATTATAGAAAATATTAAATTAAATTTAAATATTGATCAATTTTTTATTATATGTTCTATGTTTGTAATTAGATTTATAAACTTAGTTTTTTAAGATAAATATCTAAAATATAAATTCTTACGAAAATATTCAAAAGATACTAAGATATAATACTCGTGTGCTTATAATTTTTTTTAAAGTTGTGCCATTATAAGACATTTTATACATAAACAACTATTACTAAATATCTAATTTTATCAAACATCTTTAATAAACAACTGATGTTATCCGCTAATTAAATCAGCTGATATAATCAACTAATGCAATAAGCTAATTGCCAAACATGTCATGTTTAAGCGATGTTTAGCAATCAGCTTATTGCATTAGCTCATAGCGCTGATTCTATCAACAATTAACTGATAGCTGATTTGACCAGCGAATAACATTAGCTGTTTATTAAAGATATTTAATAAATCAGCTGTTTGTTAAAGATGTTTGGTAAAATTAATTGTTTAGTATTTATGAATAAAATTCTATAATTTATAAATTAATTAAACAATTTTAGCAAATTAATCAATTAAAATAAGTTGCTGAAATCAAAATAAATTATTCCACGTATATAATATATTGTATAATTTATTTGCATTTAACAAGCATTCTTAGTTTTAAAAAACTTTAAAAAAACTTTATCATATATATACAAGATATTTAATATTTCATTAATATGCATGTAGGCTAATATAATAATAACAATAATCAAATAATCAAAAATTTTAATTTAATTTAATATTTTTCTATAATTTATAAATTACTTAAAAAATTAAAAAATTTTAAAAATTTAAATTTTTATATTAAAAATTTTATTTAAAAATTAAAATTAAAATAATAAAAAATGGAAACATTTTTCAAAATAATTAAAAATAAAAATAGAAAATTTTATCACAGGCGTCACGCTTGTGACACAATTTTAAATTTTTTTATCATTTTAATTTTAACTTTTTATAAAATTAATAGTCGCATAATTATAATTATAATTAATTTTTTAATTAAACTAATAGTAGTATAATTAAAATTAAAATGATAAAAAAAACTCACATATCGCACCAAACTCTTTTGTCACATGGGTGATATAAGTGTACGTAAGTCATAGCCGTGACTTAACTTGCACAAGCTTCAAACGACAATGTTTTATTAATTGAACAGAGTATATTCGACAGAGGATCTCGACTCCTAGAAAAGTGAGATAAGCTTGCCACGTGGGACCAATAATATGCCTTTATCTTAAATTTATTTTCCAGAAACTTACGTTTCAGGAACAAATCAACTGTATCAAAAAGTTTGTTCCACTCTATTCTATCAATTTTTAGCAATTCAAAAGTAAAAACAGATTAGGTGTTTGGTACTGTTAAAATGCTAAAATATCATAATTATTCCACAATCACATTCCACTTCACTTTCAAGTCAAAATAATAAGCAAAGTTATTATTTTATGACCATAAAATGTCACGATCGAGAATCATCCGACGTGGCAAATGCGAGTGAATCAGCAATTGCATCAAATTCCATGGGAAGGCCATTGCGTGAAAGAAGGGAGCCAGTGGTCCTAAAGGATTATGTGTGGGGCTAGCTGCAATTCGGTTGCAATTTCTGTTAGCACTGTTTTATAAATAATCATACGGTTGTACTGTAAAGGCCATGAATATTCTCAGACTTAGCTATGGCCATTCCTCTCCTCTCACCTAAGTACTAGCGTACTAGATTTCTTTTCTGTCTCAATTCCTCTGTTTGTGACAATTCCTCTGTACCAGCACTATTGCATTGTTGACAAAATCTATCAAATATCCTATTTCCTGGTTATTTCTGGGCTATTATTTGCTTGTTCTCTACATTTGGTGCTTTCATTGGCGACTTCTGTCCCATGGCTAACAATACTCGTCTCACCAAGCTTGATTCGGCGGTTTCCAAACTCCAAGGTGACTTCGCTGCCCAATCCTTTCCCATGACCTCCCTTCAATCCAATGTTTCTTCTCAGCAAACTACCATGCTTGAGATGCAAGACCAGATGGGTGATATCAGTAAACAACTCATTCAACTGGGTCAACTGTTGAAGAACAAAGCTCCGGTCAAAGACTCCCCCTCTCATTCCGATGACCGCCACCCCCATTCCGATGGTTTTGTTTCTAAAACTAATTTTTCCTTTTAACCCAAGGCTGATCGAGTTGAACTCTCTAAGTTTGATGGTTCAGATCCAGAATCCTGGGTTTTTAACGTTGAGGAATTTTTTGCGTTTTACAACACTGAAGATACCGTGCGACTCACTATGGCTGCATTTCATTTTGAAGGCAAAGCAAGGCGTTGGTATCAATGGATGAAGTGAAACAAACAATTATCATGCTGGGCTCACTTTACCAAAGTGTTAATCGAGCGATTCAAACCGACAAATCTTGAAGAACCCCAAGGCTTGCTTGCTAAATTGCAGCAAACATCTATAGTAGAAGATTATCAGTCACGGTTTGAAACTCTTTGAAACCAAACAACAGACCTACCTTCATCCTTTTTCGTGGATTGCTTCATTTCGAGGCTTCAAGCTAACATTAAAAATGAGGTACTTTCCTTCCGTCCCTCTTCATTGAACCATGCTATCAGTCTGGCTCGTCTTCAAGAAGCCAAACTCACTGAAAATTGGAAAATTTTTCTCAAGAGCATACCTTTTTAGGACCGTAAGCCGGTCGGATCTAGCCTTTTACCCACACCTCAATTGAGTCTACTCAAACCTACCCACAAACCCACTAAGCCCCCACCAACACAAACCCATTGCTTGACACAAGCCGAGGCCCAACGCAGAAGAGAACAGGGCTTATGTTTTTATTATGATGAAAAATATGTGTGAGGGCACAAGTGTAGCTGACCTTAGCTCTTTCTTCTTGATGATGCTTATTCTAGTGATGAAGACGAAACACCACCTCAACCGTGTGATACTCTACCACCAGCCAATGATACCCCAAACCCCACTGAACCTACTCCTGCTTCGCCATCTCAAACCATGATTTCTTTTAATGCGATGTCAGGCTGTCTCTCCCCTACTACATTGCACTTCATGGGGGTGCTTCAAGGTCAAACGGTGCAGGTGCTTCTCGATGGCGGTAGCACCCATAACTTTATTCAAAGTCGGGTTGCTCGATATTTGGGTTTGGAAATTGAGCCGTCTGTTTCATTTCCGGTGCTTGTGGGAAATGGTGATAATATTCATAGTGAGGGAAAGGCTCGAAATGTCCACTTACAAATCCAAGGTACCACTATCATGGCTGATTTTTATGTGTTGCCATTACATGGCTCGGATGTTGTGCTTGGAGTGGCCTGGTTGGCAACGCAAGGATCAGTGCTCACAAATTATGCCGATTCGACATTTCAATTTGTTCAGGAGTCTACTACCATTTCTTGGAAGGGTATCAGCTGTGCAAGCCCACAACCTATTCAATTGAATTCTTTAAGGAGGAGCCAAGACGTTGGGGCCGTGGCTGAGTTCTTTGGGCTACAAATTCAATTTCAGTCCAACGAATTGAAATCACCAATCTCATTTGAGATTCAGTCCTTGTTGCAATAATTTCAGTCGGTTTTCACTAAAGCCTCTGGTTTATCACCTGCCCGTGACAACGATCATGCCATTTATTTACCGTCGGACGCCGCTACTGTTAATGTAAAACCTTACCGATACCCTTATTTTCAGAAGCACGAGATTGAGAGACAGGTCACTGAGATGTTAAGGGAGGGTATCATAAGGCCAAGTACAAGCCCTTTTTCATCCCCGGTGTTGCTCGTTAAAAAGAAAGACGGTACTTAGCGGTTTTGCGTTGATTATCGAGCGCTCAATTCCATCACTATCAGAGATAAATTTCTGATACCGACAGCCGATGAGCTCTTCGATGAACTATTTGGTGCCAAGCTGTTTTCTAAGTTGGATTTACTTGCCGGCTTCCACCAAAACTGAGTTCGGCCCGAGGACATTGAAAAAAACGGCGTTTCGCACCCACGAAGGGCATTACGAATTCCTTGTCATGCCGTTCAGGCTCACAAGTGCCCCATCTACATTCCAAGTAACAATGAATGGTATCTTTAAACCTTATCTTCATCAATTCGTACTCATATTTTTTGACGATATTCTTGTTTATAGTAAATCACAGGGTGAACATTTGCAACACCTCCGAATTGTATTCGAAACATTAAGTGATAATCATATGGTTACTAAGAAGAGTAAATGTATTTCTGGGCAAACTCAAATTGAGTACTTGGGACACGTAGTGTTAGAGGAAGGATTGAAGGTTGATCCCTCTAAAATCTCTGCTATCTGAGATTGGCCTACTCCAGTTAATGTTAAAGGCGTGCAGGGTTTCCTAGGTCTTGTAGGTTATTACAGGCGATTTATTAGCAATTTTGCCAAAGTTGCAGACCCTCTCTCTGATTTATTGAAGAAAGACAGATTTGCTTGGCCACAAGAAGCACAGGCAGCTTTTGAACGGTTGAAGGAGGCATTGAGTAGTGCACCGCTGTTAGCATTACCAGATTTTTCTGCTTCTTTTATGAAAGAAACAGACGCATCTGGCACAGGTATAGGGGCTGTACTAGTTCAGAGGGGCCGATCGATCGCTTTTTACAGCCAAAAATTATCTCCGAGAATGCAAGGAGCTCCTGCGTATCATAGGGAAATATTTGCAATCACACAAGCTGTGAGCAAATGGCGACAGTACTTATTAAGCAGGAGATTCTCAATTGTTATGGATCAAAAGGCACTCAAAAATCTCACTGCGCAAACCATTCAGACACCGGAGCAGTAGCATTGGCTATACAAACTCGTTGGGTATGATTTTGAAATAATGTACTGTCCAGGGAAGTTGAATTCTGTGGAAGACACCTTATCACGAGCTCCAACAGGTTATTTCCTTGTCTTACAAGTTCAAAAATTCTGTCGGTTGGAAGAATTTTGGTCTTTAAATGCTTTAAATCCCGAATTGATAGAACTACAAGCCAAGGTGGCTGCTAAGGATCCTCAATACTGTGACTATTTTGTTCTTGAAGGCTTGCTCTTTTATCGAAATCGATTGGTGGTACCAAATTTGCCAGATTTATGCCACTCAATACTCGCTGATTTTCATTATTCAGTGGTGGGAGGCCACGCGGGAATTACTCAAACCCTTCATCGAGTAGCAGCAAATTTCGATTGGTCTTCTTTGCGCAGGGAAGTGCAGCAGTTTGTACGAGAATGTATTGTTTGCCAAACCATGAAATCATCTCAGTTGTCACCTGCGGGTCTTCTACAACCAATACCATTGCCAACTCAAGTGTTTGAAGAAATTAGTATGGATTTTATTACGGGATTGCCGCCTTCTTATGGAAAAACAGTCATATTTGTTGTAGTTGATCGTTTATCCAAATTTACTCATTTCTTTGCATTGCCTAGTAATTTCACTAGTGTTAAGCTAGCTGATGTGTTTTTGAATGGGATAATTAAGTTGCATGGAATTCCTAAAAAATCATTAGCGATCGTGATCCGTTGTTTTTGAGTTTTTTTTTTTTTAGAATGAATTGACCAAGCTACAGGGGACTTCCAGAGCTCTAAGTTTAGCCTATCATCCCGAAACGGATGGGCAAATTGAGGCCGTTAATGAAGTTTTAGAGATGTACTTGAGGTGCTTTGTAGCCGAGACTCCACACGCTTGGGTTAAGCTACTACCGTGGGCTGAGCATTGGTATAATATCGCCCATCATAGCTCAGCGGGGATGACACCTTTCCGAGCATTATATGGTCGTGATCCTCCAACTTTGATCCACTATGTTCCCGGAATAGCCAAGCTTTTAGCCTTGGACCATGACTTATCTCAACGTGATTTGATTCTTTAACAACTTAAGGCTAATTTGCTCAAGGAACAAACAAGAATGAAGAACCAAGCTGGCAAAAGTAGAAGAGACATTTCATATGAGGTTGGGGACTGGTTATTTGTTAAACTTCAGCCTTATCGCCAAATGTCACTCCGTCTTCATCGGAACCAGAAACTCAGTCAGAGATACTTCGACCCTTTCAGAGTTTTGAAGCGAATTGGTTCAGTTACATACAAGTTGGATCTGCCTGAGTCATCTTGCATTCATCCTGTGTTTCACGTTTCGGTGTTGAAGAAATGTGTTGGAAATCCAACAAGCCAGAGCATTCCATTGCCGATTATTGAACCTGAATTAGTCCCTGCTCGAACTCTGTCTCACATCTTGGCTACACGAGAGATTTTGAAAGCTGGAGTTATGGAACCTCAATTGCAGAGGCAGAGGCAACTTGGGTGCCAACTGCTGATTTTCGAGCTACTTATTCATCATGAAATCTTGAGGACAAGGTTCGTTTTGTAGATGGGAGCAATGTCACGATCCAAGAATCATCCGATGTGACAAATGCGAGTGAATCAGCAATTGCATCAAATTTCGTAGGAAGGCCGTTGCGTGAAAGAAAGGAGCCAGTAGTCCTGAAGGATCATGTGTGGGGCTAACTACAATTCGTTTGCAATTTTTGTTAGCACTGTTTTATAAATAATCATAGGATTGTACTGTAAAGGCCATGAATATTCTCAGACTTAGCTACGGGCATTCCTCTCCTCTCACCTGAGTATTAGCGTACCGGATTTCTTTTCTGTCTCAATTCCTCTGTTTATGACAATTTGATATAAAATTCCCAACAGCTGGCAAATTGAGACTTGGTCAAAAAATGGTTGTCTTCCACGTGTCTTTCTTCTCGCATAGGTCTTCAGAGGTGGATGTAGATCTCTATCACAATTCCTCTATACTAGCACTATTGTACCGTTGCTGACAAAATCTATCAAATATCCTATTTCCTGGTTATTTCTGAGCTATTATTTGCTTGTTCTCTACAAAAAATTCACAAAAATAATTTTTTTGTGAAAATTAAAAAAAAAGCCTGATAGACTGAATACGATGACTTTTTCTTTCACAATTTTTTCAAGTCAGGATTTATTTCTTTAGTCTGTAATTTTTTGTGCTCGAAGGATAACAATTTAGTTGTCAACACATGAAGAATACAGAAATTATCATTAACAAACAATCATCACATTTTGTGCTGTACAACAACTTAAAATTAAATGACCAAAATTTTGATGAATTCATCTCAAGCTATACAAATACCATATTAATAACTTCTGCAACTAGTTGTTGCATCCTCCAGCGATGCCCATTGTTTGAATCTGGCAAAGAAAAGATGCGTGAGAGGAAAGAAAAAGTCACACATCAACTTTAAGGGAATTGCTGGAGAAGAAAAACACCTTATTCACCAGCAAGTTCACTTGCTCTCTGTACATTTCTTTCAAGTCCACGATATCAGCCCGAAGTTCCTCCAACTAAAAAAGTTTGCCGGAAAGTCTAATGTCAGGACATACCATGATGCATAGTAGGATTTTACGTTTTACATGGACTTCATATGAATTCCAAGCTTAATTAATATATTTGTTGGCCTAACCAATGGATACCAAGATGGTTAAGTCTATATACCTCCTCGTCCCGCTCACCCATTAGCTCAAGTGCAGCAGCGTGCCTCCGCCTCAGGGCTTCTAGCTCTGCTCTTATGCCAGGCAACAAAGCAGACTCTGTCCTCAACTTTTCACACTACACATTCATCAAGTTAAAAGAGCATATAAGAATGACAACATATGTGCTAAACTTTGTCCCATGCAAAGTAGAATAGAGGAACTAACCTGTGCAGTCATTTTAACCAACTCCTCTGCAAGAGAGTCACGAATGGACTCCATAGACGCCTGAAACAAAAAAGAAGAAAATGTAAAACATGTAAAGTAAACATGAACAAATTTGCAAGTAATGGCATTACCAAACGAGACATGTATGATGCAAGTTCACCCTCTTTCTGACGAAGTGCAGCTTCAAAAGCACTGGGTGTCAGGCCTCTCTTGTAGTACGAGGTCATGGCTGCATCTCCTGGATTCCTCCTCTCCGACAAACTGTCAGTAGATGCATCTAAAGATGCTTGGAGAAAATAGCTCTCCTCCATGCTGGCTAGGCTACTTGCACTTGAGAGCTTACGGCTCAAGGTACCTACAAAAGCACCAAAATAGAAACAAAAACACAGATAAGCCAATTTCAAAAAGTCAAGGTGGTATGTGTTAGCAGAGTAAAAGACAATACCATTCTCGAAAGAAGAATTGCTCCGTGATATAGGAGTTTGATCTGCTGCAGCTGTAGAATTTGCATGAGCTTTCCTTTCCGATTCCAATCGAGCAGTTTTTTCTCTTTCAATTTCCTATAGCAAATGAGGAGCTAATTTCAAGAATTCTAGTCCACTAAGAACTACAAAATAAACAG
The DNA here is from genome assembly GCA_026284465.1 of Erythroxylum citrifolium. Taxonomy (NCBI): domain Eukaryota; kingdom Viridiplantae; phylum Streptophyta; class Magnoliopsida; order Malpighiales; family Erythroxylaceae; genus Erythroxylum; species Erythroxylum citrifolium. Next base: position 15,360,432 of record JANKOE010000001.1, on the reverse strand, counting down.
GAAGATAGTTCTCCCAGAAATCTTGTCATAGGTCTCAACCAAAGGTATGATGCAACTCCCCCATGAACAGTTTATTAGACTGCTGGATGTCAACTAAACTGATGAACTTAAGCAGTGATTCTACAACTATCATCCCTATGGAACCATTCCTTCTCACTATGGGATCTATCCCATATACCCCATCTTTAACAAAGATGGGATGATGTGATCACACGACGAAGATGACTACTATAAGAAAAAAGCAGTTTCCATAGAAAACATTCATTTGGTATTTTGGGTAAGGACAAGGAAGTAAAAAACAATTTAAATCAAAGTGATGCAACAAAATAATGATGGACACCACAGATAAGGAATACAAATTTGAGAACAGAACCTGCTGTAGAAGTTCCCTGTGCACAAGTGACTCTTGTAACTCTTCCTTGTGCTTTCTTTTGAGTTCCTTAATTTCTTCTTCGAGTCGGCTTGCACGACCTTCTTGCGTGTCAGCTTCCTCCTTAACTGCAAGGTACTCCTGCCTAAGTTCAGCTGCTCTCTGTCTTTCTTTTTCAAGGGACTTACTTAACTGTGTCTGCTCTGCTCTAAGACATGAAATCTGAAAACATATGATTGATTTCAGCTCATAACCATCATACAGGTACGTTCATAATAAAAGATTACACGCAAGAAGAAGAACCTGCACTTCCAGAACATTAATTCGAGATAAAGTTTGCGACAAGCGTTCATTAACAGATCGCTCTCTTTCCTCAGCAGCAGCTGCTTTGGCCTCTTCTTCCTGTAGATGCAGCAATACTTTACAAATAAATCACTTTCACAATTCATTTTAACATATTACCTACTAAGAAACAACATTGTTAGAACCTGTAGTCGAGAGTTCAAAGACCTTTCAACAGCAGTCCAAGCTTCAGTCCTTCTGGCCATTGTTTCCTATTCCCAGTGACGAAGAAATTATCAACTAAACAGTGCATAATTGCGGGCAAAAAGACCATTATGAAATTATTAACCTGTAAAAATGTCTAAACCCACCTGCATTCCTTCAATCTGCCTTATAAGAGGCCTAGTAGAATCAGGAACTTGACTGACCAATTCCTCACACCGCCGTTCGCTGGCCTAATTAAAAAAAAAAACAGGGAATAACAACTAGAATGAAAAACAAAAGGCACAAAGTTAAGATATAAAATCTACTAAATCAGAATCCCATGAAGTCAACAGACTTGGTAACGCTTTTGAAGATCCTCAATGTCCCTCTGAAGTGTATCTTCTCTAAAGACAGCCTGTGACATTTTAAATAGAAAGATGAAAATCATTACTCAAGTGACGGTCAAATTAGCAATTTCAAGATATTAAGCAATGACCTGCTGCTCTGTTCTAGTCAAAGTTTTTCGTAATTCCTCAAGTGCCTGAACTAGCATATTCTCCCGTTCCTCAGCCTCTCTTAGACGACTCTCTAATTCAGTCCTGGCTTCGCTGTTTGCACGTGCCTCAGCCAATGCTTCAGCCTCCTTGGCTGCGGCCAATGCATTTGTATAGTATTCTTTCTGAGTGGCCAGTTCCGCTTGGTGCTTTTCTATGGTTTCTTGCAGCAACTTCTCTGTAGCCATCTTGTCCTTCCTGATGCTCTCCACTTTATTCTCTTCAACCTGGGAAGGAAGTTCATATATGGATGGAACAGGCATTGTTACCAGAAATCATTCAGTAATGATACACAGAAGCTTACATTCTACCAAAATAACTAAGCATGGGCATGTGACGTACTACAAAACATTTTGCACTTTATGGACAATGGAACTTTTCTTTCACACGTAAGTGATGCAGGTCAATATTCCAATTATGTCCCAATAAAAAGCACTTCACAATAGTTAAAAGGGTCTCACACTCAAGCCTGATAGATAGGTATATGGGCAAAGGATATCAAAGATGGATCAACATTCGCACTTCCAGTTATAAAGACTAATGTGTGTGCACGTGCATGCAAATATCCACAAAAATGAAACCAAAAGCATACATCAGCCCATACCAAACTCAGGCTCAACTTAATTCTGAAAGGTTAAATTATAACTGCACACTAACCACAACTAGCTTCCAAATTAAATTACCTGAAGTTTGGTTGCCAAACCTTTCTTCTCTTCTTCAAGATCTCTTATCTAAGCTTTCACAGAAAATTGAAAGCACACCAAATGTTTCTGGATCAGATATGCAAAAGAAAAGGAACTGGATATAAAAGCTCATAGAATCACTCAATTCAGCTACCTGGGCTCTTAACTTCCTCATTGTAGCTTCCTGAGCAGCCTGCTTCTTTGAGAGCTCTTCACCTGGAATTATGGATGAATATCTTCAAATACGAAACTCATATACAAAGAACTTTTTCACTTTGCAAAGTAAATATGAACCCTAGAACTTAGCAAAGCACAGACACTTAACATTCTGATAGAACTCTCAAATCTGAGAGATTTTGCACTGAATATTTATTAATGATTAACTGAAAATATGTCAAGTTACCGACAACAGCAGACAATTTCGAGAGTGCTGCTCTCTCCTAGCCTTAGGCTCACCAGACTTCACTCAAGACAAAATCTACCTTTCCCTCACCCATCATTACATTCTTTATTCCCCTCTGCTGCTTACGTCATTACTATAACTAACTCACCCCTCCCCTCCTATCTCATGCACCTGCCTAACCGAAATGGAATAGTCTTTTACTCGGCTACCCCTTGCCTTGCTCTTCTAGAATATACTTGCGTAATTGGAGGCCTAACACATTCTTAATGTGATAGAGATAAAGAAATTTTTTGAAAAGCTTTTCCCAATCTCTCAAAAAGTACATACAATAATACTACGAAGCCAGACGTCAGTGGAAGCAAAATTGTAAACTTCTACAACTATGTGGCAAGAGCTTAATCTTAACTAGTTGTTGATCCACATTCAAGTATGACATCTAGAAGGTAAATCTAAAGAGATTTTAGTATAGAAAAATGGCCACATAGTTTTACCTTCAGCCATAACCTGGTTGATAATTTCATCTTTTTCCTTTAGAAGAGCAGCTGCATCAATCTTTTTACTCTGCTCTCTCCGAAGGGTGTCCCTTTCCTTCGTAAGGGCATAAACCTATAACCAACAAACTAAGAATAATTAAATCTTGAGGTAGCAAAGTAACAACAGTTGTCACCAATTATCAAATTATAAGCCATCTTAATTGTTTGTTCTACATCAATATTAGGGAAAGCCTTACTTCAATTGGATCTGCAACTTAAATCATTCTTATCATATTGTCCTCTGAAGTCACTTGTTTGTCGAAATTTCAGTAGATACACACGTCATATCTATGCATGTGATAAACGATTATTTCCTTATTAGATTAAACGTTTTATAAATATATATATATTTACTATAACAAAATGCCTTTTTCCTGTGCTTTTATATTAGGTTTACAAAAAATGTTCCAAAATCAAGGAAAGTCCTTCCCATAACGTAAGGTGTGCTTCCAAGTATGTTGCAATACATAATTACAAATTCCTTGGTTCCATCCTAATCTACAAATTAGGCTCACATATTCCAAATCTTGACAAGTACACTGGATGAGTTATTCCAGAGCGGATAACCTAATATTCTCCTTTATATGAAGAAAAATAAAGGCAAATGCTTGTTAAGACATTTTAAGAAACTCATAAAAATTTTCAAGAAAAATAAATGAAAAAGAGAAAGTCATGGCACACCTTTCTATCAAGAGTTGCAACTCGCTGATGGTATTCCTCTCTCAAAGATTCAATTTCAGCATCACTTGATTTTCTCTGTTCCATAAAATCCATTAGATAAACGTTCATGCTCGAGCCATGGAGAACAAAACAAATGGAGAAATTATTCAAACCTTTAATCACAGTAGGCATATAACAAAATTTACTATTACTAAAATAAGAGAGGAGAAGGAATTGATGCACAGAAGGTGACAAGCAGAACTTGTGGGTCACATGACCTTGGTGGAATTGAACTAGTTTATCCAAGCAGCATCATGACCACGAATGTCAGGAAAAAAAGAGACTTAAAAAAATATGTTCTCATTGTAAGAACAGATAAGATATTCAAAGGATACAACTACCTTATTAAACTCCACATTAAATATATTCTCCAAAGCTTAAATTTTTCAGATGATTGAGCACCTAAGGGGTACATCTTCCCTAAGTGCAATGATATACCTTGTTTTATATCTTAATTGATAGATAGTAGTACAATAGAGTATCTAAAAAGAACATATGTACCAGAGGATATTGAGCACAATAATTGCAATACAATGTGACTGGCAAATCCAATTCAATAAAAGTAGGCAAAAACAACAGGAAAAGAGAAAGAATGGAGTAACTAATAACTTTTAGTTAACACATATATAAAGACACAAATTTTAACTCAAAATAACTGGAGGCAAGAATGAAAAAGACAAAACGGACCTTCAAGTCTTCAATCACAGTTTTCAGATGCTCGTTTTCATTCATCATCTTTGCAATCTCATCAGCTTTTGCCTGGAAAAGTATCAAAATGAGTTGATTTTGAATTAAGAAATATAAACTAAATGAGGAAAAATCACAAACAAGATGTTAATGTGTTTTCAAAATAGCTTTTACATCCTGTGTAAAATACCTGAGCTTGTCTTGCAGCACCTTGCAATGCAGTTTCCATCATTTTCATCTCCTTCCTCACCTTCTCCAGTTCACACACATAATCTGCATCAACAGCTTCAGTAGATCGTGAACCTAGGCGGTGCCCTTCAGTACCAGCCCAAGCATCATTTATTTGCTTGTCGTTTCCAACTGCCTTAATAATTGCATCATTTTCTCCAGAAACAATGCATACAGCTTCATCTGAGGGAGTTGCTGTAGACAAAGGAGAATCATGATCCAACTGAATCTCTTCTTTTGCAGTGCCAGGTTGGGAAACAGAGGCATCTATTTCAGCTTCAGCTCGGTTATCACTTGATGCCTCAGAATGCATACTGCTTGATGCCTCAAGATGGGAATCATTCGATGCCTCTGCTTGGTCATCGCCAGATACTTTAGTTTGAAATGGAGAACTCTCCTCTACATTATTTTGTGAGTGTGCCTTCAACTCATTTGTGCTCCCACGCACATCAACTTCATGATTAGAGGTTTGATGCACAGTGCTTGCATGCTCTGCTTCATGTAGGCCAATAGCTTTGCTTTCCACCAAATCTAAATGTTCAACAATACCATCTTCTGATATTCCTTTCTCCTGCTGAAAATCAACCGAATCTAGCGTCCCCACGCCATGCGCACTGGGTTCAGGAGATTTAATAGGTGATCGCTTCACTTCAGATTCAGTTTCAACATTATCAGGCTCTGCTATCCCACCCTCTTTTTTCTCCACAGTCTCTGAATGCTCATCATTCTTTTGCTCCTTCAGACCACTACCCTCTTCTTCAACAGCAGCAGCTTTCTCCTCAACTGCAGCTTGTTCGGAGACAGAGTTCCGAGATTCTTTTCCTTCATCCATAGATGATCTCTGAGGAGACCCACCTTTCCCTGAAGCTTCAACAATTCGATCCTCACCTTTTTGGCTCATAAAGGACATAACAGGCCATAACCCCGAAGCTACAACCAAATGTAAAGTAACATCATCAATACCAACCACCTAAAAAACGTAACCATACAACTATCCAGTTCTTTTATTGCTATATGAATTCCAAGTATCAGAATTAGGTATCTAACTAGTCCAAAAATTAAAAAACAATGCACTTCTAAACTGTGATTAACAACTACCTTCCGTGGAGGTGGTGGTAGTTGTTGAACTGGACTCGGACTTCTCATCGAAGCCAAGAGCTGTATCGAAATTCTTCTCGATGTTCTTCACGCTCTCGCTGAGCTTGTTCACCGCTCCAGCTAGATCCGGGAAATTCCCAAGAGAGACTTTCCCGCTGAACCACGCCATTGATGAGCTAACTCACAAGAACTCCAACTGGAAGCAAACACTTTCATCAAACAAAAAGAGACCCAATTCGAGAAAACCACAAACTGTGGTGGATCCGAATCAAGATTTAATCTTTTTAATTCGATTCTAACAATATCATCAAGAAAATGGCGAACGTATACATGAATTAAGATTTGAAATCATGGGTCTTTCTTGTTAAGCTGATGCTGTTACAAAAATATGGTTGGGGGTCGAAACCAGAAACGACATGCGTGGAAGTGGACAGACGATCTCTGGGGTGACTCGTAGATGCTGTGGGTTGTCTTTATTTCTTTATTTTTTTAATTTCTTTTTTCTGAATAAAAATAAAGTTATCTAAATTAGAATTTATTTGGGTTAAAATATGCACAATTGTCATGAAACTATTTTAGTAACTCCAAAGCATTTCAAATTATAGGATGCTCAGAATATAATTTTGTCATTTTTTTATATAAGCAATTGACTTTCTTGTTCTTTTTCATTAACTCTCATCGCACTGTACTCTTTGTTAAGCATTTATTCATATTTCTTATTATGGTTCATAATTATTTTTGGCGTTGTAAATCTATTTCTACATTTCGCAGTGTATACTAATAATATATTTAAAATTTATGAACCTTCACAATGCATTAAAAAAAAATTTTCACCTTATCACCATTAACGTAGCTATTATTTATAGCATTGAGGTTAACAGTTTTATAAATTATAATATCCTCTAAGCAATGTTATATTCCGAGGGACAAATGAGCCTAGTAGTTGTGGAGGAAAACGTTCGTCAATGGAAGAAGTCAGTTAAAGGAGAAACACAATAGGCATAGTAACATGTAGCCGAGTAGGTATTTGCTGGACTGAATTGTAATTTCATTAATTTTTTTAGGATATTTTTGTCATTAAATTAGGATTTGGAAGGCAAGTCAGGTCATTCTATCCCTGACCCCCCAAATTGGGAGGTCAAAAAATATTAGATTTTAGATGGCAAAGGATGGTTTCCAAAGCCATTAATTGTCATTCCATCATGTCTCAAAATAGACTCCCATATAATGGTCTGAGTTATTTGGGTCATTCCATTCCATTCTCTTCCATCCCTCCACCCACATCCAAGCATACCCTACATACGAAACTATTAAGAATGACAAGAAATAGATACAGTGAGTGCAAATCTAATGAATGATTTCATTGCCCCTCCCCTGTCAGTTATGCAATTTCATATAGATTAGAATTCTGCCTGTTAGAACTTAGAATAATGTCAATTCTGAATTACTCTCGAAAATAAGGTTACATGTTATTAGACTTTTGGCCCAAGGCTCCCTTTTCCCCAAATCCAACACTGAATACAGGTCGAATCAACTTCAGGCAACATCTTTCAGAAGTTGGAATCCTACTATCTTCTGTCAAATGACCAAACACACGACTGAACGCAAACATCAACTTCGTCTTTTCATTCTACCAGTTTGTTTAGCAGAATAAGGTAAAAATCCTGTGCTTTTATTTTTCTCATACTCTGCTGTTCATCTGTTACTATCACAACTTGGAACACCTTCAGATTTTTGTTCCCCTCTCACTTCGTCGAGGCTTTGTTTCAAGAGTTCTTTCTTTTTGATGTTCCTGCTCCGTTAGAAACCAAAGGTTGCAAGTTTATGCCCTGATTACAATCCCGAAGGCTGTTCTAATTATATTTTCAGGCACGTATGATGCATATACTTAACTGTTATCTGCAATGACTGGGAAATTTTTGGCAAGCACAGTTGTTTGCTCATCTACGCTGGTTCCGTGAAGTGATCAATAAAATATAATTCAAAGGATAATTATACCGTAAAAATAAAATCATAATTATAATACTTATTTTTATATTTAACAATTATTTTATAAACAGTTGATACTAACTTAACATGCTAAATATTAATCTTGATATGTAGATATAAATTACTTAATTAGATAATTAAAGATGGATTGAAGGAGCTTAATTTCTTTAATCCTAAAATAATTTAAAATTAATAATTTGCATTCATTGTTAACATATATCGGAACCAAATAAATCACACTTAAAAAACAGTTGAGAAGAATAATGTGATTTATTTAAGTTAAACTTGATTGTAAAGTTTTAGACATTTTATAGTCAAATATAAAATATTTGAAAAATAAGAACTAACAAAGATATTAGATCTTATTTAGACGTAATTATTATTTAATTAAAATTAGTTACAATTCTAATTAAAGTTTAATTAAAATTATAATTACAATTAAATTAAATTAATAAAAATCTAAGGTCTATTATTAATAGGTGTAGGCTCTACAAGAGTTAACTTATTTATTTGATACTATTAGAGTTTGAATAATTTTACGAATAAAGTGGTTTTTAATAAGTTATTTCAAAAATCGGTTTATAATACTATTAAAGGCCATTACTTGTACAACTAAAGTGATTTTTAATAACCTATTTCAGAAATTGGCTTTGTGATGCAGTTGTTGGAAGGAAAATCAAGCTTTATAATAAAGTAAGATTTATGATTAATGATTTATTATCTTTATGGATATAATTAAAGAAATCTTAGTTTTTAGAAAATTATAAAAAATTATTTTCTTCCACCATAAACTTGACGAGATTGTGTCTAAATTTTGACATCATAACTAACACATTGGGAAAAATGTTGCTAAAGAACTTTCATTATCATTGCAATGTGCAAATGATTATACTTCATAGTATGGTGGCATAAAAATAACTAAAACATTTATAAATTTTCATAAATTGGGTTTTATTAAGAGAAAATTACACAATAATGCACAATAACTCATCCAAATCAATAGCATCCTTATTTTAGTTTTCTATTAATTAAATTAATCAATGGACAACTACCAAAATTAAGAATTATAAAACAACTAATGATAAATCAAGGTAACAACTAATACAAGAGGAAACACAAAATTTATGTAGAAAAGCTTTTGAATGTAAAGAGTAAATACCATAGGGTTAAAGTCCACAATCTTACATTAATTAACAATTAATGATGCAGTATTTTTTCACTAGTTTGATGCAATTAGGGACGTATCATAACAAATATTGATACTACATATCATCAAAAGTACGATCTTTTTAATATACAATCACAAACTATTTAAAACAATAAAAGGAGAGGAAGAAATAGACACCAATCTAGACAGGTTCAAAATTAAAATAAAAAACCAATATAGAAAAAGTTAAAATAGTTCTCCACCAATTAGAATTTGGAAGTAGATATTACATATTCTTTATCCAAAATTTAGCAAAATTGAATGACAAGTGACCATCTGATTACATACTTGATCAAAACTCCTAAAAATGCAAAGCTAACTTGAAAGCTCAATTTTCCAAATAAAACACCATAAGAAAAGAAGTTAATCAAGATCTCACCTTTAAAATCAAGATTAAGGTCTTAGAACTTTTTGGTAAATTTTGAAGCGAATCAAAGATGTATTATGATCGTTAAGTTGACGATAGTTGTAAAAGGTACATAAATTAACCTCTCCTTCTTACCTCAATCTTTTTTTCTCTCAAGTTTTGAATAAGAACTATTCTCAATTTTTTAAAATCAGATTGGACAAACCAATTCATTAACAATAATCAAGAACCAACCAACTTTTTGGTTCAAATGTTTATAATAATTTTTATATATGAAAATTGGTTGATTTTCTAAATTGGAAGTCATTGCTCAAGCCATAAAATACCTTTTCTTTTCCAATTTTTACAAGTCTCCTTTTTTAATCATACTTTTCAACCTTTTCATTTCTTTTTAAAATTTTTCCATTGGTCTCTTCCTTTAATTAGAATTCTCCAACATTTTTAATTCTTTTTCAATCTCTTCAGTGTTTTTTGCTATACACATTATTGTGGCAACCACTTTCCTTACTTCCCTTGGCATCATTGATCTTACATTGAGAGCATAACTTACTAAGTCTTCAATTTTTTTCTCCATTTATATGAAATAGAGTTCTAAGTAATGTTTTTGATGTAGGTTTCTAATTATGAACCTGAATTTTCTCAAATGACTATAGAAAATGAATATCTTTTATATGTTGAGCTTTGGAATTCGAATACTTCACCTTCTTGGGTGTGCCATGCTCTACTATAGTTTAGGTTCGCTATTTATCATGTGTTGTAGTAAAGCCACGTCGCAAGGGGGTTCAAAAATCAAATACTTACCATGAAAATAACAAAAGTATCACAAGTAAGCAAGAATACAACATTTTAGTTTATTGAAGGTGTGTTATTTGATCCAGTTTTTGGCACTAGATATTGCATATACACTAATGGAATTTGGTGTTGATTAGGTTGAAATATCACATCATCCTTATCAAACCTCATTGAAAATATGTCTTCACATAAATGCAAGTTTAATACGAATAAAAGAGTACAGTATATTAAACAACATATTCCTTTTGGTGTATTATATTCTTTTTTATTTTGAGGATTGTTAATACTAATATTTATAAGGATACAAAAATTTCATTGATGAATCACACATATAAATTTTAATTTAAATTTGATTTATGAATATATGGTGAATGTGTTTGTGTTATATTTTTATTACATGATCGTTGCTGGTCTATACTTTTAGTAATAAGTGGAAAGCTTAAACTTTTATTAGATATGATTACAATTATATCAAGTGGTTTATTTCATCTTAGATATATAATTATAAGAGGCAATTATTATGCAGTGAAACCTTTGTTATACTAACATGAGTAAATGTGTCCACAAATTGGTTTGATATTAGAAGAGTGACAATCTTCATAAAGGACATGAACATTGAAGGGTCAAGTTGAAATAATTGTAAGATCATAAAGCGCTAATTCACTGATTTTGGAGAAGTTAACTTTAACTATCTTTAGTTACTGAAAATTATTTTGTGGTAAGATTTAACTTTTCATCAAGGGATGAATTTTGGAAGTTCTATAAATTGTCTACTACTTATTTCATTTAAATTCAATTCAACTAGATATGATGTATGAAGATACAATCTTTCAAAAGGAAAAAGTGGTTAAGGGTAAAATATGGTATTTAATCGATTCTTATTAAGATAATTATATTATTGAGTACAAGTTCAATTTATATGTCTATTTATATCCACTGATTTTTGTAGAATTTTATTAAGTAGTGAACACCTATTAGGCATTATTATATGGAGTATTCTTGCATGGATAAATGGGGACCAGTAGTTTGATTTGTGTCTTAGGATAAACAATAAGTTTTAGTTCATCCTGATATGAGCAAGTTATCTTTAGCCATCATACTTTTCCCTTGCATTAATGAATTATTTTCTTATAACCTTAGTTTTAAGGACCTTTGATATTTTTGGTTCAATTAATGCTTTCTTTTGTACTTGCACGTTTCAATGGTTCATTTATAACCAATATGGCTAAGTTTTAAATAACAAAGTCCAATTAAACATTCACAATTTAAAATTTCTATGTTCTCTTTAATGTGCTTCTTTATAACCTTCATAAGATTAGTTTAGATTTTGACAAGGTTACTTAATGACTAGGAATTCAATGATCCTTATACCATTTATGGTTTTGCTTGTAAGCATTTTGAATACTTCAAGAAGTATAAAGGACATACCAAGATTTAATTCATTTGTGGTTTTGCTCCTATGCAATGTTATAGAGACTTTGTTATAATTAAGCTTAATTTTAAAGAAGCTAATCGTTATAAAGCTAATAGTTATACCTATCAAAGACAAAGAAGCAAGGAATGTAATACTAATTTCTTTAATAATTAAACTTCACCAATGTCTTACATTATGATTTAACCATTCACATATTAACTGCATTTATCATTGCTTCTCAGTTACAAGTCTTAGATATTAACAAGTTAATTGTTTGAACTTATTCTCTATTTTCTCATATTTCGCAGGTTGAAATTATAATGGAGAATTTGAAATTATAATGGAGAATATAAATCATCTAAAGAAAAAGATTTGATGAATTTAACATCATCTATGCGTGGTAAGATTGATCCAGTTTGAAATTAATTTTTTCTTCTCAAACATGTAATCAAGACATTCAATATAATTTTATGTTTTGCATAAAATGTTTAAAGGAGGAGTAATTTATAAAATGAAATAATATTTTGTTGTTTTTAACGATAATATTTTTCATGCAAAAAAGTATTATTTGATGTACATGAGATGATTGAAAAATATTTACAACAATAAATAAAAATATTTTAGAGTTGATGAAGTACAATAGGTATTAGATAAAGGAAAAAAGGAAAGTTATTATTAACATAGATTCTTATTTCTTCCAAGAACCGCTATTGGTTATCAACTAAATTTAGAAAATGTTTTAATTGATAAGGATATTGTTTCACAATATAAAAGAGTTTTATGTTAGACGGTTATATCATTCTTATACCCATTTTAAAGCTCTAAATTCACCTTATTTTCAATAAGTAATATATACTACAACAATAATGAGTCCTAAATTTAAGGCACATTCTTATGATGAGATTTGATGCCTTTACCTCAAGATTTAATTTGATCATAGATTCATTTAAGTCTAATTAAGGAATAACAATATGCATTATTATGAAATATGGGTGGACTGATCAAAGACAAAGAACCTTAGTTAATTTCTTAGTTTTTTTATAATATTGTAACTACTTTTATCAATTATGTTGTTTCTTTTAATATGATAAAAATTGCACGTATTTTATTTGAATTATTTTTTAGAAATTTTGATTATGTTAGACCAAAAAAAATTTCTAATTTGTGATAAATAATGTATCTAATTATGTATTAGTTAGGTATTTGTTGCAATCAAACTATGGACATATTTATTGGTCTCCATATGCTGCTTATTGTATGATTCTCATTTTAAAAAATATTAGTTGTATGTATCATATTTTTAATCTTGCGTCATAAGCATCTAAGATCAAAATTTTTATGTAGTCATCTAAATTTTTATCTCGATTAAGAAAGGAAGAAAATTGGATTAAGATAGAACATCCTATTGCAACTAAATCTATAGCTACAATTAGCAGCTTTACAAAGTATTTATAATTATTAAAATTGTACTTTAAAACATAATGATGAGTAAACATCTTTCAAATCATAATTCGCTAAAAGTGTAAAAGGAAAAGAAATTTATAATATTATTCTAGATAATGACATTTGAGATATTTTCTTGGTTACTGTGAAGATTATAACTTCACTTATAAGGTTATTGAGGATTATTGATTAAAACAAAAGGCCAATTTTAGGTTTTATAGATGATGGTATGTATAGAGCTTATAAAACAATTATGAATCTTTTAAAGGGAAGGAGAAATTGTACATATCTGATCGTGTCGTTCGAGCTTTAAAATTTGTAAGCCCTCTAATACCGTAAGCGCACGGGTCACAACTGTAGTATAAGAGGTGTTGATCCTACGAGGAGGGAGACTAATCTAATCCTAAAATCTAAGGCCAATAATATATGAAACTCAAAATAAACATTGCAATGGAAAGTAATCACGAGAATTAAATTCAACCATTTAAATCAGAAATTAAACACGAAGGAATTAACAATTGAGCAATACGCACGCACAATGGAAATCAACCAAAGAGTTTACAAAGTTATGAGAAAGGGGATTTTACCTATCATTAATGCTAACCTAGCTGATTATGTGTTAATGGGGTGTCAGTTCTAGAGGATCTTAGGGTTGATTACTCTCTCTCGAGTTATAACCATAAAACCCTAAATAGATTATGAAATTTGCAATCTCTCCATTCACAAATTATTCAAATCCCTAATTAGATCTGAAGCATTCTAATAAACTATTGGAATCTCACACGGGATCTCTCTCCGCATAATTACCAATATGATTTGTCACGGTGTCTATTAAATCACCTAACTCTCATTAATCCGATTTAATCATTTTTCATTTAGTTTACCCTCTCAGTTTATTACCGAATTATGAACGAATATAATCAAATCGCGCCATTCATCTAATAAACAAAATCAAATAAATTGTCATTAAATCAAAATAAAATCTTGAAGGAAGGTTAGAACATCATTATCATTATACTATCTATCATCATACAATCCATCCCAACTTTATACATGAATAAAATTGAAACGAAAAGGAAATAGACACTCAGAATCGACGATCTGGGAAGGCAGTAGTGTCGAAAAACCTCCTGATCTGGGAAGCACGTTGAGACCGCTTCTTCTTCCTCCTTCTTCCTCTTCCTCTTCTCTTCCGCTCCCTTTTTCTCTTCTTAGGGTTTTCAACGGTGGCTACATAAAAAGCTCTCTTTTCTTTGCCTCTTTATGTTCTTTTTATACTCTTTTTATGTTTTGGGAAACCCTAGGGTTTTTTCGAGATTCGAAAGGTCTAAAAAATCCCTCAAAACATAAAGTTCGTGAGCTTCTACGCGTATCCCTGACGCATGTCACAATCGTGGCTCACATATGAGCCTTCTGTCATGATTGTGGCATGCAGGCCACGATCGTGGGCCAAACCTGGAGCTTCTTTCACAATCGTGGCCTACTTGCCACGATTGTAGGCCTATGTTGTGGCCTGGATTCCCTCTGAAACTCCTCCGCTCTCTGATATTGACCCTAAAACACTAGCAAATACATCAAAGTACTTCAAAAACATAATATTTAAGCTCGAAGACTTGTACTAACCCATAAAACACTTAAAACACAAATAAATCACAAACTAACTCAATTTTAACCTAAACACATACCAAGTTATCGAATTAACAGCTAACACATATCAAACTATACCCTAAAATATGATGCAATTTACACTTATCAATGTCTTATAAAAATATTCTTGACTGATAATAAGATAAACATCTTGCTTAAAGGATCCACTTAACAACTTACTTTCTCAATATTTATTGCTTGTATAGTGAAGATGATTGTACATATATTAATATTATATGTGATCCTTTTAATGTAATTGAATGTAAAACTATTTTTCTAATAAAGAGTAATCAAAAGTGACAAATAAGATTAAATTGTATCATAAAATTCTAGGGATTTTTGATAGACCATCTGCAAAGAAAGAACTTATAATTTTGGCTTTGTTCTTTACTTCTTAATATTATATTTTTATAATTTTATTATAACTATTAATTTGACAAATAAATGAGTGATGAAAGATTATTTAGTGAAAGTGAACCAATTTAAAGAAAATTCAATATTAGATTAATTAGTCAAATAGTTTTTGGATCACATCATGAATGTAATTAGAGTGTTTTCTAGTGTATTCATATGAAAATAAAATTTCTTTAAACACTAAATACTCAATAGCATTTTTTATGTTACTTGTAAAATGAGGATGAAGAATATGTATTGTATTGGTTTCTTTTTATTTTTAATTAATTATAATTTATATTATTAATTTTTAATTCAGTATTCATAGTGTTTATTAAAAAGAGAATATATGATTAAGTTGATAATCATTATATTGATCAAACTAATTTTTTATCAAAGAAGAAGAGTCATCGTTTGATTGTGATTACAATGAATTTGAAATGTAATTTATGAAGAAAATGTATTTGTTATAATGAATGCATTAAGAAAATTCATTGAAAATAAGTTAATATTTAATTTAAATTTATTTAAAAATGAATGTATAATAAGTTACTATTAAAAAATAATTTCATATATTATCAATTCATAATTTATTAAACATAGGAGAAGACGTTGATGCATATACTTTATATGAAAGCATGCCTTATGACTTCAAACAATAGTGAAGAACTTTTAAAGTTTGACCATGATGTTAGAACATAATTTTAGTTATATCCAATTTAAATTAGTTATTAGACTTACTTTAAAGAGTTGATTATACATTAATATGCATTGTTAATTTTGTTTATATTTAAAGGGTTAAATATACTAGACTCCTTTTGGTTGAATTTCTTTTATTTCAGTCATCATATTTTAAAAATTATCATTTAACTCTATATGATATTTTTTTAGCTATTATAAAACATAATCCTTTATATTCCATTGATTTTTCATTTATTTTTATTCAAAAGAACATAATATTAAAATTTTTAAATTCTAATATGACGTCATTTTGAAGTTATAAATGGATGAAAAACAAAAGAAATATAATGACTTATATGATAGTTAAATAATATTATAAAGAAATAAATTATAATTTTTTAAATGTAAAAAAATTAATATGTTACATGGGAGTCAATTGTAACTATCCCTTATTTTCACTAAAGCAATTTATTTTTATATTATACTTTTTGCATATACTTATAATTTTTATTTTTATTTAATATATGCTAATTTAATGATAGTTTAATACTACTTGAAAATTTAAACTTGAAAGATACTCTTCACAACTGATATTGTGACTACTATTTCTCACTCTCTGTCCCAGATCAACTTTTAATTGTTAGTTATTCGATTGTCATCACTCACAAATATAGGTTATGCAATGCAATTGAATAGTTTTTTCCTTATTGGTCAGGATTCCTATGTTAGTTTATGTCCTATAGTCAATCGATTGGTTGTAGTTTAGTGCCAAAATAATTAATATCCTCATCAAAACCACCATATATTCAACATCTTGAAGAGAACAACCAGTCGCTTAAGGTTAAATTAGAATGTAATCAAAAAAAAGTTAGCCAAGCTTGAAAAATAAGTCAAAGAATTACTTGGCCCAAATTATATATCCAGTGAAGGTGAAAATGAGTCTTAGTCATTAGACTAATATTTGTATTTTTTATTTTGTATATAAGTATTTTTGAAATTATAATTAACATCTTATACATGATCATATTTAATGTTATTTTTTTCTACATACAAGGCTTCTAATTTTTAATTATTTTTATTATTTTTGCATAATAAATTATACAACAAAAAGTCTAAATAGTACATACAATAATAATGATTAAAAATGTCACCAATAATTATAATTTACATGATATAATATTTAGTTATAATGTATATTAAAAATTTCAAAACTTCACCAAAAATAGTTATCTACATTTTAAAAAACGTCGCCAATAAGTTTTTGCTATGCTTTCTTTTTGTCACTAAAACTTTTTAGCTATGTTTTCAAAAACAAACCGTAGCCAAAACGTATTGGAAAAGATTTAGAAAAATGTTGCTTATAATTTTTCACTATGAAAACTACTTGTAGCAAAAAATAATTAGCGACGATTTGGTGAAAACATCTCGTATATTTTTTGCTACGGGAATTTGGCAATGAATAAAAATTGTCGCTAATAGTCATTAGCAACGATTTTGGGACTTTTAGTGACGAAAAATATTTCGTCACTAAAAGTCCCTTCTATTATAGTGTAAGAAGCATTTGAGTACTTTTATACATATTTCTAAGTATTTTTCTATCTTTTCAGCATCATTATCTCATATTTGTATAAGTTAACCTTTTGGGAGTTATCAAAGTGATTAAGGGAGATATTTTGAGTTATAAGCTTTTGTTAAGGTATTGTATTATTATACTTAGGGGTATTCTAAATATCACAGATGTTCCTTTTTACTGTGAATGAAGAATGTAAAAGGGTTTCTATTTGTCAAGAAAAGATTGTACGAAGATTGTTTTGAAAGAAGAATTATAAAGGAATTTTAATAAGAGTCTTGGGAGTGGACGAAAGCAAAGGTTGTTTGTCAAACTACTATTAATTGGTTTACAATCTTACTTCCTTATCCTCTTTAACTTATTATTCAATAATTTGATTGATTTATGTTAAGAAATCTCTTTATTCTTATATATATATATAGAGTTAAATTGAGTTTATTTGTCAAAAAATTTTGTTAAATTTTATAACAATCACTTCACTCCTCTCGTAGGTACCATTAAGGACTAAAATTTACCTTGGTAAATAAACTCTTCATATGTTAGGTTTTTAGATGGACTACTCATGGGTTTAACTTACTCATTTCAAATATGTCCAATAATGTCTCAATATGGCATGATTGAGAAAACCATAAGTTTTTCTCTGAATCTTCATTTCTATTTTTTATAACACATAAATCATTCATGTTAAATTTCTTTCTCAAAAAAAGCCTTTTGTTTATTTGCATATAAATATATGTATGTATAAACTTTAGATTTGGAACTTTTGGAATTAACTATATTTTTATTTTATTGGAAAAAGGGTTACATTCCAACATTTCACCATTGTTAAATTTAAACTCAAATGTTTTGATACGTTCAAAAAGAATCCTATCATTTCACAAACATTTTGAACTCTAACTTAATTTTTTTGGTTAGTCTTCTGTTACAGAAAACACATGTGACATTTTTATGGGACTTTAACCATATATGTATACTTGATAGGTATAAATTATACTATGTTTTGATAGACGTTTAAGTGTGCTTTTGAGTATTTCTTAGATGATTATCATGTATATAGGCTTAGAATTATGTTATTATTAGATTTGTTCTCGACTTATTTTATAACTTGAACACTTTTGATTTCAATACAATGTTTTCGGTGTTGTGATATTTGTGTTTGCTTATACTTCGATGACAAATCGAGAGAGTGAGTCTATAGTAATCTGATTAGGTTGGATAATGAGAGTTAACAACCTAATAATTCATGCAAATATCAAACTGATGATCATACGAAGAGTGATCTTGTGTGAGAACTCAATTATCCAATAGATTGCTTAAAAAGTAGTTGAAAACATTAGTCTGATTTTGTTAATTGAGAGATTGAAAATCTGGAATTTTGTTATCAATTAAGGATTAGTAATTGGGGTTAAATGATTAGTTCTTAAGAGAGAAACCAAATTGAATAAAAAAGGTTAAAGGAGCAAACTGATGATAAAAAGAATCTTATACTTTCATACTTGATCATCCTTGCTTTATTGTGACAGCTTAATTGTTATGTGGTTTACTTCTCAATTTTATTTGATTGTTTAATTTTTGAATTTTATTTTCTTTGAAATCATATTCACAACTTTGGATAAAGCGACGTTCATTTAGTTTTAGCTAATTCCTCGTGGGATCGGTAACTTAATTACTACAAGTTTACGATTCATATACTTGCGAAATATTGAGGGTTTTACATTAGGTAAAACTTCTCAATAAATTTTTAGTGCCATTATTGAAGAATTAGTTTAGCAAATTTTGAATTCCTTTGTTTTAAAGAATTATTGCCCTTTCTTGTGATTGTGGTACCCAATCACAATAAATTAAACAAATAAAAACGAGAAGGAATTTTGGACACAAGGTAAAAGACACATCAATGTGGACATCACAAGGCAACAATTAGGAATCCAAAAAGTTAAATGATAAGAAGAGATAGAAAGAACGATGATGAACAAAATACATCACGGGGAGCAAAGGGCCCTTATGGAATTTAGGAGGCCAATTTTCAATGCCTATCATCAAGGAATTATACGACCACCATCGCAAGCGAAACATGATTTATTTAAAGAGATGCTGAACAATAGATGTCTTTGGACATCGGAACGAAGTAGACAGCAGTCAACTTTCCCAGATCCAGAAGGAATGATTGTGGTAATTCAATGATAACATTGCAGGCTAAAATTGACAACCTCACCACAGAATTGAACAGCCTGACAGTCGCCTCTTTCTCTCCATTCAAAGCAATTAAGCAAAGATGTGACCTATGTGGACAAGAGAGCCATATTACAGCTAATTGCTTCCAAATGGAAATCAATAACGTAGATTAATTTAACTTTAATGAAGCATAATTTGGTTAGGGAAGTAATCATCCTTATTTGAATACGTATAATCTTGGGTGGTAGAACCACTTAAATTTCTTTTGGTCTAACAAAACCAGGACTCAAATGGGAGATAAAGACCTATTAGGATTTCAGCAAGATGAGTCCAGTTCATGGGATTCAAAATTGGACAAGATCATGGACAAGCTCATAATCATGGATGAGACCAAAAAGAGATTGTAAGGGAAATTTAAGCAAGTAACAGAAAATCATGCCTCTTCTATTCTTAACCTAAAGGTTCAAATGGGCCAGCTTTCCAATGAATTTTGTAAGAGAAGTGTGGAAAACTTTCTGAGCAACAAAGAAATAAATCCAAGAGAGCAATGTAAGACTATTAACACTTAGGAGTGGAGAAAGAGCTAGAAGAACTAGCAAAAAGACAAGCTGAGACCTACCTTGTAGAAGACCAAGAGACAAAGAAAAGGGATGAAGAAAAGAATGAGGACCTTCCCTATACTCCTCCTCCACAGTACTCACCAAAAATACCATTCCTACAAAGACTTCAAAAGAACAAATTATTGGATGTACCATTCATAAAATTTATGGAAAAGCTAAAGAAATGACAAATTTACTTGTCTTTTAGAAAAGTGTTGAAACATAGTACCAAGTACGCGAAGTTCTTTAAAGACATATTATCTAACAAGCGAACTTGGGAAGATGACTAAATGGTAGCTATAACGGAAACTTGTAGCTCCTTAATTACCAACCATATGCCATCAAAGTTGAAAGATCCAAAAAGCTTTATGATACCCTCTATAGTTGGTAATTTAGAGATTTTGAAATGTTTATACGACTTAGGCGCAAGTATAAACCTTATTTCTTTATTGATTTTTAGAAAACTGGTGTTAAAAGATGTGAAGTCAACATTTATGCATATTTATTTGGAGGTGTAACGCCGGACTTTCAGAGCCCTTTTATGTTGTACCGTATTTGGAGATATTACTGTATATTGATATATACATAAGGATGTATACGAGTTCAAAGATGTATTTAAGTCATTTGGGTGTATATGTTAATGATTTATAATGTTATATGCCCTTATATGAACTTGGAATTCATCAATAATGCGGAATATTGGAGATTTCCGACATATGAGTTTTTAAGTGGATAAAACCGAGTCCATTGGATGGATATGACCATGGTGGGTAAATTAAATGAGTTCTAATGCCTTAGAGGTGATTAGACATGATTTATAGACTCATGGGACACTTAGAAAGCTTAATTGGAAAAGTTGATGTATATAAGGGCTTATTTGCAAATTGTCAAAAGTTAAAGGACTTAAACGTAATTTCTCAATTCTTGGAGGACCAATGTGTAATTTTATAAAGTTAAGGGGCTTAATTATAATTCTCAAAAGTCCAAGGACCAAAATAAAAATAAAATTTTTGGAGATTCCTAAACTTTGGGCTTAATTGTAAATTTAGGAAAGTTTGGAGGGTAAAATGGTAATTTCATACAACCTAAGGGCAAAAAGGTAATTTCACCATATTTTGGTCAAAGAAGGGTCAATATTCTAGACCCTTCTCCATGTAAGGTCGTGCATCCCATTAGTAAAGGCTTAAAACACTTTGTTTAAAGTAAAAGAAGGGAGAAGAAAGGAGAAGAGAGGAGAGAAAGAAGCAACTTTCTACCATCACCTATTTTCCACCAAGTTTTTGATTCTTCAACCTCAATCAAGGTGTTCTAAGCTAATTTGGGGTC
>JANKOE010000001.1:15325214-15338970 GCA_026284465.1 Erythroxylum citrifolium | reverse complement strand
CTTGATTAAACCACTAAATCTTCAATTTCTTCAAGAAATCACCAAGACCTAATTTTCAATCTTCACCATCGACCATCGTCATTCAAAGGATAGAGAGATAGGTTTGAGGCAAGCTAGCAAGAGTAAGATGACAAGAAGCAAAAGATGAAGATAATAGTTAAACTTTGAGTGATCAAATTCAAGAAGAAGAAGAAGGAGGATGATCCACGAAGAGGAGAAGAAGAAATTCACCAAAATACATTCCAAGTTGGTTTAGAAGAGGGTGTGTCGTGTATGAGCATAAGAGGCTTGATGAAATGCACACTTAAGGACTAAGTCACTTAATACATGGTCATGAGAGATGCCACTTGTCAATCTCTAATACATCCTTCTCAATTCATTAATTTCAAGCCCAATTTTCAATAAATACCACTTGTCAAAAATTCATATACCCATATGTCCAAAATTTAATGCCATATGCAATCAATTCTACTACCATTGACTAATTAGTCTGCCACCCGATATTTTTCCTAGTCCAGATTTTTACCCCGAAAAATTCCAGAAAATTTCCTAAAATTTTCCAAAATTGAAAAATCATTAATGACATCTCCAAATAATTTTTCACAATCATTAGCTCGAAATTCTCAAAA
Source organism: Erythroxylum citrifolium (assembly GCA_026284465.1). Taxonomy (NCBI): domain Eukaryota; kingdom Viridiplantae; phylum Streptophyta; class Magnoliopsida; order Malpighiales; family Erythroxylaceae; genus Erythroxylum; species Erythroxylum citrifolium. The sequence goes on along the minus strand of JANKOE010000001.1, from coordinate 15,338,341 downwards.
TTCTCAACCAATTACAGTTATAACCAAATAGACCAGGAATGCTAATGTATGCATGTACAATCAATTTCATGTGCACAAAGTCATATTTCACAATCCAAATATGTCACATAATGAATGAACAAGTAATTACAATTCTAACCCCTCACTGATCACTCAAAATTTTCCAATTTACCCTTTCCGTAGGAACCGGGATGTTACAATTTCCTTCACCTCACCGACAGAAATCACTCCGTTTCTAATTGTCACTGACGATAAGTTTCCGTCGTTATATATTCCGACGTCAGAAATACCGTCGTAAGTTTCGTCGGGAAATCTCCGACGGAATTTTTCGGTCGGTGATTTTACCGACCGCAATTTTAGCGACCGATTTAGTTGTTGCCTATTTTTGTCGGCGATTTATTGTACCGACGGAATTTCCTCATTTACAGATGGAATTTTCGGTCGGCAAATGTTAATTTTCTTGTAGTGGAAAACAGTCTCTTTTTAAAATACAAAAAGAAGATTGCATACAATTGATATCCCTCCTCCAACCCTCATAAAGAGGAGAGTCTTGTGTCTTAGAGTATTATTGTTATTATTATTGTAGTTGATAACGATGTTCTCTCTTTGCATTTTTTGGTCCTTTATTTGCAACATTCTAATTTCTTCGTCAGTATAAGTTTCAACTTTACCACACCCTATCAGAACCGCTAAGTTATCTTTAAATATTGTTCAGAATTCTCTCCTGTTTTGGACCCCAAACTTGCTTCACAAGTTAATTAAAAGATAAAACTTGGGTCTTGCTTGTAAGATTGCAAGCTTGCTCCTCCGAAATAAAAGTTTGATGTTATTGGAATAGAAAGGGAAAGGACAGATGAAGTGGGGGAGAAATCCAAAAGGAAATCGATTTTTTTCTAACTATAAATATATGTTCGTTAGACATCATGTGATTGCTTCATACTATCTACCATTCCTAACTAACAATGCATATATATCTGAAAGTTGAAAGGAGGAAATTAGTTTGTTTGGACTGAATTGCATACAAACTTAATCATAACCTACATAGCACCAAAGCTTTAATTATATGAGGTGATGGATAATTAATAATGGCACCCACAAATTGTTCTCTCTACAGTCAAGGTTATTGATGAACTATGCAAAACAACAAATAAAGGTCAAATGTTTGAATGATTAGAATGGCCGTATCATAGCCAAAATGAGAGTCGGAAGATTAATTTCGGAGCACGAGAATACCTGCAGTGTTCTACCTTTTGTTCTTATTGGTTTTTCTGTTCATGAAGTTAGAACAGAAAGTGAACAAAAGTATTGATATTAATGCTAATGCTGCCACTGCTCTGTCCTCGTATCGAAATTAACAAGAGAAAAGACTTTTTATGCATCCCATCCCAATTGTGAATTGCCATAAATAATTGACAAGCTGGCTCGTCCCTTCAACCTATTAATTTTTATTGGGTCCACAAGTGTCTTAGGTGGTCAATTAGTAAATCTAGACTTTAGCAAAGTCAAGTAACTTTGTTGGGTAATAGTCAGACAAACAGGGTTTAAGTAACTCAGATAAGACTTTTATTGAAGTTTGACCAACTGTCGTCAATAGCTTGCTTCCACGTTTCCCCTTGCAAGATGAACAGTCCACTCTCAAATAGGTTGATAAGATTACTACTTTTGGGATTGGATATATGCTTTTCACTTCCCTCTGTTGTTGTTTTCGTATTGAGGATATTGCTAAAATTTCGTTTACTCGTTTTGTTGCCTAGTTTGTATTTATATATTTTTTTTTGTAATAAAAAAATAAATGTAATTTGGGTAATAAATTGTTTTTTACGGCTAGAATAAAATAGAGGATATACTACTGCCATGTGTACTGATCTAGCGTTGGTATCAGGGATTTAAACATTGGTGAAGCTTGGAGCCAAATCCATTAATTGCATTCACTTCCATCAACCCTTTAAATGATAAAAAGACACCAACAGACATTATAATAAGAACAGTAATAAAGAACTGAACTCAAGCCTTACACAGATTACTATGCAAGTTGTACCCTCTTCATTGACTATTAGTCTTTTTGACTTTACCTACCAGACAGCTACCTGTTTATTGGAATATGGCTCAACTATTGCAGCCGATCGACTTGCTTTTAATAACATTCGAACGATCCCTTTCAGCTACCGGCAGTAAATCAGTCTTCATATTTAGCTATCTAACTGGAAAAGAATATGTGTCTCGTAGAGCACAAGGAAAGGAAAAACGAATACAAAGGAACGAATTTTGAAAAGGATGGAAAAGATTAAATTGCAACAATAATTTGAAATTAAGATTGAAAAGAATAACTTGTTTATTTGGAGATTTGAAAAAACAAACTACAATAAGGGATATTTGTCTTTTGAATATAAAATTGATCAATGGCATCATAACGTGAGAATCATTATAACATGCAACTTTCATGATCAATTACATTGACAGAATTAGGACCATTAGTTGTTGATTACAGTAAGAGAGAAGAGTAGTTTTGAAAGTTTCTTTAACACTAAAACAATGGATGCTTTACCTCTGATCCAGTAGTTTGCTTAAGGAACATGAAATAAAAGACTGGTGACTGGTGAGTCCTACATCAAATGGAAAATGAGATGATGTTGCTAGAAACTTAAAGCAGGGTTAGACCCTGAGAAGGACAGGAAAGAATATAGTAATGTACACAAGTTCTTTAATCATCAAATTATTGTAGCTAATTAATCCAACTCTAGAACTGATACTCCTCTCAGAGCAGAGACAAGTTCAAGGCTGTAGCCTGTAGGCCTCCCGCCACAAAACTTGCATCTGCACCAAAAGTGATGGTTGTAAGTCTGGGACCCATGAAGTGAACTTTCTATTTTGAAATATTTGTTTGTTTAATATATTTTCTATTTTAATAACATATCTAGTGTTGTCATTGAACTTTTCTTCTAATGGAAAGAGAATTCTGAGCATGATGAGTGTGCTCCCATGTTGTCATCTAATCAACATTAAAATATAACAAAATAAATATTCTAATGCTAAAATCCTACAACTAATGTTCTTTCCTCTTTACAAACATAAAATATATATGCAACTAAATAATAGACTCACTTACCTAAATAATTAATTTATTCAAGTGATAACAAACTCATTTCTAGCACCTTAATTAGTTTTTGCTCAGTTCAATTCAGGGGTAGTTAGTTTGCATGAGAGAATGGCAATAAGAATGAGAATGAATATAGTGAGGAATATGAATGGATATTATCATTATAATTATGATGGTTGGTTAAGAGGAAGGAATGATTATCATTACCATTGATAATGGTTGGTTTATAAAAAGAATTGAGAAATAAAATTTTATTATATTTTAATTAAATAATTTATTATATTTTAATTAATTATATGGTAATTAACTATAATGTAATTAATTAATTAATTATAATGTAATTAATTATATTAATTAATTATATATTAATTAGTTAGTATTAAAAATATTTTTTTAAAAAGAGTTAATGCTAAGGAATGAGTTTCATTGCTCTACTAAATAGAAGGTACAGAGGATTCTCTAAAAGTGAGATATCAAACTATTGCTCTTATAACGATCATCAACTACTCACTTTTCATTCCTTACCCGTTAACTCTTTCTCAAACCCATCAACCAAGCAAGCAAATCACGCTAAGTTGTATACATGGGTTCAGAATAATGTGGCTGTTCATCTGCATTCCGTGTATCTTTATGGAAGGAGGGCCCAAAGAATTGTGTTTATTTACACATATTACATGATGCAAATTAGAATAGTGCTTTGATTGATGAGAATGTTCTAAACTTCATTTTTGAGGTTAGCCAAAGAAGATCATTCCATATCGTAATGCTATGTGCAAAAACGTCGCCTTACTAATTGAACTGCCATTCACCATACTTTTCATAAAGTGGGGATTTTAATTGTTCTTAAGTTAAAATTAGCTACATTCACCTTAACCATAAAAGTATTGAGTTACTAATCATTGAATCTTTAGTTTTTTATGAAAAAAATTTCTACCTCTTAATCGAAAAGAATATAAAATGGATTAGTTGTAAGAGATCTCAAATTATACCTAATGAATGAGAAAAATAGTCCTAGTTTATTAGAGAAGGAAAACCCCAATAGCCCTCAAATAAAACATACTAATAACATTTGGACTTCAAAAAGATGGCATGGGAATATGACAACGAATAGCAGCATCACATGTGCAGACAGGAAGAGTCCACACTCTATGCCATTTGAGACTGCCCGAGAGTGCAAGCCTTCTGGACTAAATTTCTTACAGAGGTGGTCAATTCAAACTTCTTTCATCAGGACGATGAGATATGGGTGAAATCCAATCTCATGAATCAGACACGGTGGCTACAAAGGGGATGGGTTACTATTTTTGGCGTGACATGTTAGATGCTTTAGAATTGGTGTAATAAAAGTCTTTTTGAAGCCGAATTTGTTTGGCCGGAAGACGGTATGCATGCAGTGATGGAGTTTGTGGAGTGAATAGTCAGGGCGAGAGCAGTAGAAAGTTATGTTTCTTTAACTCAAGGTCTACCGGTGGGTAGTTCAATGGAGTGGACCAAGCTATCGGAAGACTAGGTAAAAATCAATATCGATAGAGCGGTCAAGCAAGCATCGTCTATAGCTACAACTGGGGATCTAATCCGGGACTAGCACGGACAGTGATGTGGAGGTTTTCTTCATCACATTGGAAGAAGCTTGCCAATTAAGGCAAAACTTTGGAGGGCCCACTCGGACTTCACTTTGACTTGGTCATCATCCAAGTGGACTCCTTAGAAGTCATTAATCTTCTGTCCTCATCCAATACAATGTTTGACGTGAATAATTTTTTGTTGACAAGTATCTAAAGGTTACTCCAAAGAGAGTGAAATGTGCATATACAACATGTGCATCGAGAATGTACAGATATCCTGGCAACCCTCACAACCCTAGCCAACCTAAGACTACATTTTCTTCGGGAGCCTTCGTTGTCAGCTCTGGAACTTATTCACAGGGACAAGTAAGAACCGCAGAGCAATGCGCTAGTTAGATTGTTATAGTTTTGACCTTTTCCTTTGTAATCCAAAAAAAAAAGGCATGGGAATCGAAGGTTGCTGAACTGAGTTGGAGAGTGAAAGCAGCTTGAGCCACAAAGCTGAGGTCCAGAGTCCACGTACGAGAAGAAGAAGCCGGTGGATTCAACTGCTTAAATGTTAGTTGGATTTTCACGATTCACTTTAGAATATCTAACATTCAACCCCTACCAGCCACTCCCTCTCTTTTATTCTATGGTAAAAAGAAAAATAAAAAGAAACGCCTGTCTTTAATGTTCATTTTGTTTTATATCCTTAAATCAACAAGGCCCCACTTAAATCTCTCTCTCTCTAAACCCAACCAGCGTTGGCTTGCGCCTTAAAGCAACCATTTCATCTCCCACAAGGAGAAACCAGCTCCTTTCTGCACTGCCATGGGCGTGGACATGACTAATCCACTAACTTCTCGCACCAAAGACTTCTTTCCTTCTCCTACCGTCTCCCTCAGTCTCGTAAACTTTCCCAACTTCTCTCTTAATCAAATTTTTTATCTTCATATCTATATGTCACCTCTATTCTTATTCTTATAGTTCGCTGTGTTTTTCTTTTCTTTCTTTTTTTCTTTTCTGTATGCGAGTACATAAAGCTTCAAACTTTGTGCTTCTTTTGGCTATCATCTTCAAAACCCAACTATTTTTTCTCAAACGGGTTCTTTATGCATGTAATCAATGCCATTCGGTATGTTTTTTCTATTTAATATATTAATATTCCGAGACTTCATCATGGTGCCTTAAGTTTGGTTTTTGTTTTCTTATTGCTGAAGGCTGGAATATTCCTTGGTGCGAATGCAACACCAGCAACGGCGGCTTCGAGTGAGGACGTCGAGCGGGGGAATGAGGGGAGTGGCGGAGGGGTGGGTGGAGGAAGAAGAGAAGAGACTGTGGATATTAGCAGCGAGAACTCGGGGCATATGAGATCAAGATCAGACGATGATTTTGAAGGCGAAGGAGATCCTGATGATGACGATGGTGATGACAAGAACAAAAAGAAAAAAAGAAAGAAATATCACAGACACACTGCTGAGCAAATCAAAGAAATGGAAGCGTAAGTATTCACGGTTTACAAAACATACTTATATTTACTAGTATACGTTTATATACGAGTACGTGTAGACAAAAAGATGCACTTAGGTGCAATGGCATGTGGGTTTAATCCATTATATGATTTATGTTCGAGTAACTAATGAGACAAACAAGTTTTAGTTGGGCTTAGAACTTTAGGTGCAAATGCGATATTCAGTTAGGTGTATATTGGCTAAGCATGTGCATAGTTATCTAGTTGGTAACTTGGATATATAAAAGTTTTTTTTTTGGTTCGCAAAGGCAATGACTCCATTAAAACTACCTTAATTGCATTCGTAAATGTGCTCGAGTTGTGGAGTACTCTATCAATCCTGGCCGGCATATACTATGTATGACAAGCTGATACGTTAATAAGAAACTAGATTATACACCTAACTCGGAATTCTATGGTAAGGCTTCTTTCTCCTCTTTCCTTCACACGACGATGGCTTTCTAGTTCAATGATGGTGCGCATAATCTAAGAGAAGTACTTAAATATTGAGTGGATTCACCCATTTCTCAGGCTATTTAAAGAGTCCCCACATCCGGATGAGAAGCAAAGGCAACTATTGAGCAAACAGCTTGGCCTAGCTCCCAGACAAGTCAAGTTTTGGTTCCAGAATAGGCGTACGCAGATCAAGGTAAATACTTGCAATCTTTTTTCTATTTTGTTTTGATGGGGGTATAGGTGTGTAAAGGGTGATAGTCTAGCACTGTGATGGTATATACCGATAAAATTTCTGTGAAATATATATGATGGTTGTTGATTCCAGGCTATACAAGAACGCCATGAAAATTCTCTGCTCAAGGGAGAAATTGACAAACTGAGGGAGGAAAGCAAGTCCTTGCGGGAGACCATTAATAGAGCCTGCTGCCCTAACTGTGGTGGTTCCACCACTAGCAGAGACTCTAGCTTGACCGCAGAGGAGCGACAACTGCATATCGAAAACGCCAAACTCAAGGCCGAGGTCAGACTGACAAACTTTCTCCAGCATTTTTCTTAAATGCCAATCAATCGTACACTTAATGATGATGCTTGTTTAGGTACAAAAACTTCGGGCAGCTCTTGAAAAGCAACCTCCAGGAGCAACAACCTCGTGCTCGGCAAGAAATGATCAAGAGAACAGAAGTTCTCTGGATTTTTACACTGGAATTTTTGGACTTGAAAAGTCAAGAATTATGGAGATTGTGAATCAAGCAACGGAAGAGCTCAAAAAAATGGCCACTGCTAAGGACCCCCTATGGATTAGAAGTGTTGAGACTGGCCGTGAGATACTTAACTATGACGAGTACATTAAAGAGTTTGGTGCTGAAAATTCAAGCAGTGGCAGTACTCCAAAGAGGTCTATTGAAGCATCCAGAGAGACTGGAGCCGCTTTTGTGGATCTGCCTCGTCTAATCCAAAGTTTCATGGACGTGGTGAGAAACTAATCCGACTCATAATAGCGATACCCTTGGAAACATTAACATGATCTTTACAATTTCTTCTTTCTTGAAGCTTCAATGGAAGGAACTATTTCCATGCTTAATCTCAAAGGCAGACACTGTTCATGTCATCTGCAATGGGGAAGGACCCAACAGAAATGGTGCAGCCCAATTGGTGAGTCAGTACTAACGTGACCTCTCCAGCATCTAACTCTAGCAAATTCTATCAACAAAGGCACAAAGACCTTTGAAAATGTTAGTGACTTACAAGGCAGCTTGAAACGAAAATTTAGGACTAGAGAATCGTCCTTAAGTCCTCGTGATGACTACAATTTCCTTTTCGGTTATTACTGGACATTTGCTTTCAGCAGAAAAGCATATGGCATGCATACATACTTGCATATAACGCTTTAAGGAAACAGAAAACGTAAAGACTCCTCCATGAAATTATAGTGCATAGTGGTGATGGTCCACCCATCTTTTGAGAAAGGAATATTTACGTAGGACCTTAAAAATTTGAAGGATACGTACCTTTCCATTATATCCAGGACAGCAGCCTCAGCTGTAAGTCAAACTCTTTCACACCTTTTGACCCCAATTATGTTAGATATATAAGTTAATTAGCCTCAAGAAAGAATGGCCTGTGAGTAAATTAAGTAAACGTTTTATGCAACTTAGGACTTGATAGTTTGTATCAGATAAGACATATTCTGAAACCACGGTTTCTAATGCATGAAAGTGTCACCCCAATAACTGAAATTATTGAAGTTCTGTGTGAAGGAAAAAAAAGTTAATTAATCTAAGAATATCTTAGACTTTGAAAACAGCCTCTCTTTTTTTATTAATTGAGGATAACACTGTGTAATATTAAACCTTTATAAATTCTACACATCTCAAGCATTAAGTTACCGGTTTCAAATTTTACATTTCCCCGTAAGAGAATTAGTTCGTGAGTCAGAAATGCCACATTCTAATGGATTTGTAATTTGTCTTAGAACGGCACAAATTCTTATAACTGACATTTTCTTCTTTTTTGGATAATTAACCATCTGTGTTGATTGAAGATGTTTGCAGAGATGCAAATGATGACACCCCTGGTGTCCACCAGAGAAGTGTATTTTGTCCGATACTGCAAGCAACTTACTGCAGTGCAATGGGCAATTGTTGACGTTTCTGTAGACAAAGTGGAAGATAACATTGACGCTTCACTTGCAAAATGCAGAAAGCGCCCTTCTGGCTGTATTGTCGAGGAAAAGTCAAACGGCCATTGCAAGGTAATAAACGTACTGTGGTTAAGTCAAAGTGAACATGGTTTTGAATTTTGAAGTTGAAAGATTAGGGAAACAAGTCACCTAAAACCTTATGTAAAACTGCATGTCAGAATCAAGTTTATGACTAATATGTAGTTTTAGGTGATCTGGGTGGAGCACTTGGAATGCCAGAAAAGCACAGTCCATACGATGTATCGTCCTGTTGTCAATAGTGGTCTAGCCTTCGGTGCAAAGCATTGGGTTGCAACATTGCAGCTCCAATGTGAACGGCTGGTTTTCTTCATGGCTACCAATGTTCCCACAAAAGATTCAAGTGGTAAGCTAGGTTTCTGATAGAGTTTGAACAACCCTAACTAAGACTATGAAATCCAGCCTACTTACATATCCTACATGTCCGTTATGTTATGTTACGCAAGGACGCTAAGATATTCAGTTTTAACACCAGCTAAGAATTATGTTAAGCTTTTAATACTGTTGTTACCTATATAAGAAAGTTCACTAATCGTTAACCTTGTGCAACAAAATAGGAGTTTCAACACTAGCTGGGAGGAAAAGCGTTATGAAGTTGGCACAGAGAATGACTTCGGGCTTTTGCCGTGCAATTGCGGGATCAAGCTACCACACCTGGAACAAGATACCGAGCAAAACAGGAGAGGATATAAGGGTTTCCTCTAGAAAGAACTTAAACGAACCTGGTGAACCTCTTGGAGTGATCTTGTGTGCAGTTTCTTCAGTATGGCTGCCTGTAACCACTCATACGCTGTTTGATTTCTTGAGAGATGAAGCTCGCAAAAATGAGGTATGGTTGCTTACAGTTCTCAAATAAACATTCCCCATAAGACCACAAGATTGGTTTAAAATGTAAAGGCATGATCTTTATCATGAATTACAGTGGGATATCATGTCAAATGGCGCTGCTGTGCAATCAATAGCCAACTTAGCCAAAGGAAAAGATAGAGGCAATGCAGTAACTATTCAAGTTAGTTTATTTCCTAAATTCAAGGATATGGAAGTTTGTAAAAGCACCATTTAGTAAAATCTTTTAATAACGACGAACCTTTCATCACAGACAATGAGATCAAAGGAGAACAGTGTGTGGGTACTCCAAGACAGCTGCACTAATGCTTACGAGTCCATGGTGGTCTATGCTCCGGTGGACATTACAGGAATGAAGTCTGCGATTACAGGATGTGACTCAAGCAACATAGCCGTACTACCTTCAGGATTTTCTATTCTTCCAGACGGACTCGAATCAAGACCACTACTTATCACTTCCAGACAAGAGGAGAAGGGCACAGAAGGTGGATCCTTGCTAACAATAGCATTTCAAGTCCTTACTAACACCTCTCCTGCAGCCAAATTGAGTATGGAATTTGTGGAGTCTGTTAGCACACTGATATCATGTACATTGCAAAATATTAAGACAAGCTTGCAATGTGATGATAATTGATTACTTTCTGTTAGTTTTGGCTAGACATAAATCAATTGTAGAACTGTTAGTTTTCTAGTTGGCTTTTCAGTTTCTTTTTCTGTTCTTGCGTACAGATTTTAGATATTATATAGCAGTGCCACCTTCTTATGTAGGTTTGCCTTGTTTGTAATTCGACAGAGCTTGCTATTAAGGTGTATCTGCGGGTGAATGTGAGGCTGATATATCTTACTATTGTCAAGGGTGGATCAATCTAATTAACTTATTGTACAGAATCTTCATAGTCATGTCAATTTGTAGTTTTTCAATTGCGATTTCCTCAAATTTGAGCATATAAGACAATACTAGAAGGTTATGCTAAGAGACCGTTCAAAATTACACAAATGTTTCCTGTTGACACGCTATCTGCTGTTTGCAGATTAAAGAGGTGATATCGTAGTTTCAAATAAGCCAAGAAAATTTTAAGCAGGATGTCAATTTTAACTTGGCCGTCCGGTCCGATTTTAATTCAGGTTAATTTAAAAATAATGTTATTTTTGACTTTTTTTTAAATATAAAGTAAGCCGGGTTAGCCCGCCCTAGCTCCCATTGACATTCCTAATTTTGAGTGAAATCCTTAATTATGCAACTAGTTGTACTATTTAAAGGCTTGAGCTCTGTGCTATCTCTGTGCCAAACTCTCCTATCCACATATTTCACAATAAATAAATGGGACAATGTAAAATAAAGTGGATGGAAAAAGTTGGCACAGAAATGACACAAAGTAAGCGGTTCAGACGATCTCATCCCCTATTTAAAGCATTTATGCTCCCCAGTTCGAGCATGATATTTCTGAATTAGTTTCATGGCCTACTTAGGCTAGATCTGTTGATGATGAAGATGACACGCATACATCTGCTTTCTAATTTTATCCCCCTTTTCTTTTTGCTGTCTATGCTCCTGAAATGTAGAAATTATTAGCCATCTTTTGTCAGGTAGCTTAGTTTGGGAAAGAGATTCATGCAACATAGCAACTACAGGATAGCAGAATCATACAGCTTTATGCTTTTTCATTTACACTCGGAACGAAATTATGATGCATTTTGACCCAGGTGAGCAGGCCTAGACGTGCTGATAATACCAGTAGTTATGCTGCAAATGCTGAAGTGAAGACCTTTCAAGCTACAACTGATCATTTGTTTGATTTCAAGAGAAACCAGTTATTCAGTTCTCATGGTCACTGGAAGTAAATAGTAGCATATCATATGAGTTTTGAGAATACTTGTATTGAGTTGATTATTTCTGCTGCTGACCGCCAGGAGATAAGAAATCATTTTCTGAAATTACAGTCTTCTACATCTTTATTTATCCACCTCGCATAATCTTCCATTAATACAGGTTTGATCATGGTACATGTGAAATGCTTATTAAGTAAAATGAAAAAAGAGAGGTACCAAGAAATCTTTCAGAGAACCATGGGCATGCCTAATCTGAGCATTTAATCACATAAACTAGCTGTGAAAATTAAAACCCACAAAATACCAACATGATACATAAGGCAATAACATGAATCTGAACCATCAAAACCATGGTATTGATACCAATACTGTCCAAATAGTAGCGCAACTTCACACTTGTTATACTACATTTTGGACTTCTACAGAAGTCAAAAATTCCAAAAGTCTCTAGATATTAGATTTACTCCTTCCTTAATTTTTCACACTTGATCATCAAAAGGAACCTAGACATACTATTAGAGGCCAATAGACACAATATTGAAGCCCAGGCATTGACATTTAGAAGAACTCCGATAAGCATTCCTCATATCGCAGAATTGAACCGATTTTGCATCCCAACCAAACATTAAACAAACACTGGAATCAGAATATTCAAATTAAATTTCATGGAAATTAGATTACAATGGTATCCAAGCATCAGTAAGGACTTTGGAGGCCAAAATACATTTAAAACAGCCCTCCAACTAACCCTGAAGTTGTTGTTGAGACTGCGATGGAATCCCAAGCTCCTTTTCCGCTCCATCACCATCTTCACCATTTTTTTTCTCCTCCTTACTCTTTACAGGCACAGGCACGGCAAGAAAAGTTTTGGTCTTGCTGATAGGTCTGCTCTTTTGGAGCTGCACAAAGTCACCAACTTTAAACTGGTTATCAGGGTCATGAGCTTGATACTTCTTCTTCTTCCTGACCCTTCTCTTGTACTTTGGGTGAGGAGCCAATCTGGTGACCTCAACAGCCACTGTCTTGTCATTAGTAGAACATACCACCTTGCCCTGCATTGACTTCATGGCCCTGATCGGTAGCAGCAAAGTTGAGGACTTTGGGAGCTGTAGAGGGAAAGGGCAATTGGGTTTCGAGAGGTGAGTGCGAGGGGTGGATCCATGGAGGAAAGGGGTGGAGAGAGTCAGTGAATTGAATGTTAATGTGAGGGATGTAGGGAGCACCATTGCTCTGATAATTTTGTGATGAGGATAAGACAAGGAGGTTTTGTTGGCTATCTTTGGAGATTGGGTTTTTCGGGTGATGGGAAGGAGTAGTCTGCAGTGGTCTTAATTACACTATACACCTACTACTTTTTTTTTTTTTTGGGAGCAAAAACAGCTACATTAAAGAAAAAACAAGATAAACAACCTTAGAAGAAGCATCTAACTCCAAGCCAACAGGCTTTACCCTATAACACCCGAATCTAGAGCCTCTTCAGAATTGAAATCAAACGAAGAACAGTCAAAAGAAAGAACAGAAACAATACAGCTAGGAATAGAAGTCTACACCAACCGGTTTGCATGTAATAGAGCCACCCGAGCTAACGAATGAGCAGCCTTATTGGCATTCCGAGAAGTCCAA
>JANKOE010000001.1:15268117-15292274 GCA_026284465.1 Erythroxylum citrifolium | reverse complement strand
CACAACTTTGTACAAGCGATTGCCTTTAGGGCACTACTCTAACAAACTCACAATACTAACATAAGTCGAGTTGTGTCACTATACAAGTCGAGTTATGGGTATCGTGATAGCATAAGTCGAGTTACATCATGTACAAGTCGACTTACACTAACAAATATTACCTATGATTAAAATAAATTAAATAATTGACTATATTTAATTGAAAATAATGAACTAAAATTTTTTATTTTAATCTAATATTTGTTAATATATTTTAATTATTAAAAATAATATTATTTATAATTAAATATTTAATGTTTTAAAATTTATTGTCATAAATAAATATTCCTAAAAATAAAAATATATTTAAAGATATTTCGAGTTTAAAATATATTCATTAAATAATTTTCAAATTTAAAAATATTTAAAATTAATTTTATTTTTAATTTAATTATTTATAAAAACTAAATAATTATACTATATTAATCATACTTTATAAATAATTAATAATAAAATAATATATTTGGATAATAATAAAATAAATTATAATAAAAACATTAATTTATAATTTAACAGATTAAAAATTTAACCAAACTTTTTTATTAAATTAGAAAAATCAAAAGTGAAAATATACCTTAAACTTCTAAGGAATAGCAAAGCATCATTACAAACTATATTGAAAACAACCTCTCTACTAGTTAGGGGTAAGGCTGCGTAATACCAAATCTCCCCAGATTCTGCGTCTCAACGGGATTTATATTAGGTGTTATTGTTGTTGTATTAATCTCTCAAATTACTACCCTTCGAACTTGTTGGAGAATTCAACGTTACTTAGCTCTCACTAGAAAATAGACTTCATTGATGATAAAGTATGTCTACTAGACAAAATTGACTTCATTAAATAGTCTATCTACTAGTTAGGGATAAGGTTGCGTACTATTAGACCTCTGCAGATTCTGCTTCTCAACAGGATTTCTACTAAACGTTGTTGTTGTTATTGATCATATGAAAGGCTTACAGTCGTTTTATACATATTTTGATACAGCGAGGATATAAAAGATAAGGTAAAAGTGTTATCTTTACAAGATGAGAATGATATCTATTATATATTAATAACCTTATCACTAAAATATGAGAGAGCATAGTTAAGATTCTATGGTAAATTATCACATGTAATTAGTAGCTCTCAAGCTTACAGGTATTGAAAATAGTAAGCTTGTCTTAAAGTTGGTGAAATATAGATTCAGTCAAAGGTTTGGTTATTATATTAGCAATTTCATTATAAGAAGAAATTCGTTTAATGAAGAGAGCTCTTTTTGCTACCAACTCCTAAACAAAATAAAATTCAATCTTAATATGTTTTGTATGAGCATAAAAAATTAAATCAATATCAAGATAAGTAAGACCAAGATTGTCACAGTAAACAATGGGTTGGATGCCAGACAAAACAATTTCACTAAGAAGATAGGTGATCCTACATATTTTAACATCAAGAGTAATATTTATGTATTTAGCCTTAATGTTAGATTTGAAAATAGTTAGTTGGTTCTTAACACTCTAAAAAAAAGATTAGGAACACCAAAGATACAATAACTAGACATAGAGCAATGGTCATTAGGACATTTAATATAATCTGCTATGAAATTGGTTTTAGAGAGCTCAAAACTAGTAACCAAATTCTGCCCTGTAAATGAATAATTCACCTGTGTGCTGATAATCGAGTTGATTGCTCTGTCAGATAGATTGAAGCAATTCCAGTGATTTTGGTGTTTGCAGTAATTCTTTCCACAACTGATCATCCCAACGAAAAGTGGGCATGGTAAAATTGAAGCATTCGACCGATTCTAACACTCTAGAAAGTGCATCTGCTACTTAGTTAAACTGGCCCTTTTTATACAGGATTTGGAAATCATATCCCAGTAATTTGATTAAGTATCATTGTTGCTCAGGTGTTTGCAAAGTTTGATTGATCAATTCTCTCAAACTTTGGTGATCAGTATGAATAATAAATTTATGGCCTAACAGATACTATCACCATTTATTCACTGCCATTATAAAGGTATGCAATTCATGGACATAAGTTAAAGCTCGCATGAGTTTTGGGGAGAATTGTTTACTAAAGAAGACAATAGACCGTGAATTCTACATGAGTATCGTTCCCATTCTTATTCCTGATGCGTTAGTTTTGAGAATCGTGAAATCTACTAATGCGAAGATTGAGGCTATTGTCATTTCCATCTTCAAAGCTTCGAAGGCTTTTTAGGTATCTTCCTTCCATCAAAATTGGTCGTTCTTCAACAATTTGGTTAGCGAGATTGCCAAGTGAGCATAACCATTGATAAACTGGTGAATGTCAATCCTAGAATTTTGCGAAGGAAATTAATGGTGTTGGGTGTTGGCCAGTCAACCATTGCTGCAATTTTGGAAGCATCCAGCTTAACACCTTTTGCGAAGACTACTTAACCGAGGTAATCCACCTATTTCTGAGAAAATAAACATTTAGACAGCTTAAAAAAGAATTGCCCTTACTATAAGAAGTCAAATGTTTAAGCTAAATGATCAACATGATCGGTTAATGTCTTATTGTACATTATTATGACATTGAAAAAGAGAATTACAATCTTCGGCAAAAAAGATTGAAACAACCTGTTCATGGTTGCTTGAAAGGTTGTCGATGCGTTGCTTAGACCGAACAGCATGACACAAAACTCAAAGTGGTCGAAATGTATCATGAATGTCATCTTTGGTATTCTTCCTTTCTCAGGCAAACTTGATGATATCCTTGACACAAGTCTAATTTGGAGAACCATTGAACTCAATTCAACTCATCTATAAGATCATCAATGGTAGGTATTAGAAACCTGTTTTTGATGGTTATGGCATTCAAGGCTTGGTAATCTATACAAAAACGCCAACTATCGTCTTTTTTTTCTACTAACAAAATCAGAGAAGAATAAGGAATTTGGCTGGTTTGGATTATTCCAGTTTTTTACATTTGGGCAACTTGATTCTCGATCTCTCTTTTTTGTGAATATAGGTATAGGTATGGTCGTACATTGATGGCTGGAGTATTTGGGTAAAGATGTATGTTATGGTTAGTTTCACTGGTCGATGGTAAGACTGTGGGAGTTTGAAATAAGGATTGATACTGGTTTATGAGAGTTTGGGGGTCATTGTAGTTAATTTGTGTAGGTGGGTTAAATGGACAAATTTGAATGTGTAAAAACATGGAAATACCAACAGTTTGGACTAGTCGTTTTATTTGGTTGTTTGTGCTAATTCGAGTTTTGGCAACCATGTTTCCTTTAGTTTCACTAATTGGTTCCCCTTCATGAATTGCATAATAAGGTGAGTATAATCCATCACAAACGGTCCCAATTGCTTCAGCTATTGAACCCCCAAAACAACATTAACCTTACAAATGTCTAGTGTGTGCAAGTTAGCATGAAATTCGTGGCCTTGTATTTGCATTTTAACTTCAGGACATAATTGCTGGCAATTAATTTATGATCCATTTCCCACCAAAATTTGGAGTGATTTGATTGACTAAGTCTACAAATTTAAGAAACGAGCAATCCTCTCTTGCACGAAATTGTGGGCACTGTCGCTATCAATAAGAATGGTGATCGGTCGTTGTGATATTCTTCTTTCCAGCCTAAGTGTTTTCGACAAAGTTTGTCTGGCCATAGCATGCAAACTAATCTGCACCGATTCCACTTTATTCATCCCTTCTTGCTGTAATTCCTCCATAACTCCTTTACTTTTAATTAGGGATGTCAATTTTGGCCCAACCTAATCTGATATTGGCTCGAGTTGACCGAGCTATAGGGCCAAAATTAGTTGACCCGATCATAACTTTAAAAATGACATTGTTTTTAACTTTTTAAGAAAAATATAAGGTGGGCTGGGTTGGCCTGGCTAGTGGTCAGGCAGTGCAGGACAGGAACGGACTGGGCCGGGTCTAACCCATTGACATCCCTACTTGCAACCCCATGTAACGAAATATCATGATTTATAATGATGATTAGGGCTTTACTTTTCATCATAGTTGTAATGGAGGCTTTTCTCCCACTTAGCATTCATCTCCTGTGGGGTTAACCTTTTGAATGTGGTGTGAGGTAGGGCTGGAAATAAACCCACTTGTCGCTTTATTTGTTCAAACTGTGGTTTGGGGTAAGTGATGGTGGGTAGTTAGACGACCAAAGAAGTTACAAATTTCGATCTTGTAAATTTCTTTGTATCCATCAACTTGTCCTCCTATAACTTGGCTAAAGTCATCACTTGAGCCAAACTAATGGGGTGAAATGCCGTCACTTCTCTCCTAATGTCTGATTGTAAGCCAGATACAAAACTGCTAAGGAGGAATGAAGGGTGCAATCTGACAATTATATTAGCCAAACTCTCAAATTCAGTAAGGTAGTCATTCACAGATCCTTTTTACATTAATTTAAATAATACTCGGGATCTTCATAATACGAAGGAGCAAACCTGATCTCCAAAGCTTGTAATAAATAATCTCACATCGTTATGAAATTATTGCGATGCATCCATTAATACCAACTCAACCCCGGGTCCTCCATATAAAATGAGGCTATCTTGACTCAATCTGCATCTAAAGTTTCGTGGTACTCAAAAAATTGGTTGATCTTAAATATCCAAACCATAGGCTAATCTCACTTGTTGTTGCCATTGGTGGTAAGGAGTTCATTTGAACAGGGATTGGGGTTGTTGGATGGGATAAGTGGCCTTCCATGGCTACCATTTTTGCAATGATCTCATCCATCTTGTCTTCTAAAGCGGCTGAGTAGCAACCAACATATTTTGATTCACCGTTAACTTTGTAATAACTTCTTCTCGATGATCAGTAACAGCCTTGGATCTAGCATTTTTTACCATCGCCAGGTCTCTCAATGAAAGCACAAAAAATTATTAAGTGTTGTCTCTGTTTTCGAGGTCAGAGATTCCTCTAGAAAAAAGAGAAAGAAACGGAATTCTGTTGTATTTTCTTGTATTGTTTGCAAATCATTACACCTATTTAATGCATATTATAGCTCAACCTATCTTGCCTCAACACGCACATTCCACTAACAAAAATAATTAAAAAAATGAAAGAAGGGAAATAAGCATGCATGTGATGGACATAGCCATGCACGTAAAACTCTTGCATGAAAAGCCCATATATGTGTATAATCTTTAACGAATGTAATCCTCAAAATATTTTGGACTTTTGATGATCCTTGTGGGATGACCCATATCCTGAGGTTATTTTCCTAAACTCCATTTCCTAACTCAACTTCTCGAATTAGGTCTCAAATTCATCGTGGCCTTCAAACGCTTGGTTATCAACATCATAGTAGACTTGTATGGTAAGAGATTTGGTGCTACTTAAGTGAATTCCATAGGAGGAAGTTGATCGGAGGAAGTGTAGAATGCACTTAATAGTCCAGTGAACAACAATAGGGTAATATAAGAACCGAGGTACTTTGTTGACGATGAATTGAAAGTCAAGGTAGGTCGAACAAAGGTAATATGAGTACTAACATTGTTACAATATTTAGTGGTTTATAGAGAGAGGAAGGGGGATGGTAAGAAGGTGTGTTATCAGGTTTTGAGTTTTCAAGGACAAGACATGTAATGGAGCTTGAGAGTAAGGTAGTAAGGAAACAGTAGATAAATTGATCAAACTTATATCATTTGATATGTTCTATAACTGGAGACTAAATGTTTAAGGTATCAGTTAGTGATTAAGGGTGCTATTAATATAGTCAATAAGGTTTGAGATAATTAGAATACCTTGAACCTAATTTATTCTTATGCTATAATTTGTTTACTCAGTAGTATAGTTTAAAATTTGTTAAATCAATAATATAATTAGAAAATTGATTTGGTGTTTATTATACAACGTTTATTGATAAAGGTTGGTATAATTCCGTCTCTATTACTCGTTTTTCTTGTAGTGAATGTCTTATTTATATTGTTTACGATTTTTTTCTAGTTGATTGACGAAGGTGATTATGATTTGTGAGTGGCATGGTGTATTCTCGTAGTGTAGCTGAGAATTGTTTGACAGGTGTAGGTTTCTATGTTGGTTCTAATACCATGATAAAGTATGTGTGGTTGTTGATCACATAGAGGACTTATAACATTTATATATGTATTTTATACAATGAGGATATATAACTTAAGGTATAAGTCTTACCTGTATAAGATAAGAATGATATGTATAATATGTTAATACCCTTATCACTAAAATATAAGAGAGTTTTGATAGGATGTATAACATATTATCAATCAACATGGTCACCATCATATCTTTTTCTTGTGGAAGATTCTGAGACCTATTTAATACTCTATAAGTTCAAAGCCATTTCAGATCAAGCTCAGCTCTTAACTAGTCACAAAAGTTCCATATATGTCGTTACTGGCAGTGTCAATAGGGCCACTAACGTTGAATTGATCATCTAGTTAATAAGATTGACTTAGCTAAATATAAAGATAGAAGCATACGAGTTATTAATATCCAAAATATTTCGACTATTAATGTTGCTAATTTAGACATTAAATTGATGTTGGTTATATTGCTGGACATTATGAAAGTGATCAATATTTGAGAAGTAAGAAATGGAAGAAAGGTGATTGTAAGTTTATATATATATATATATATAAAAGTAAATTTGGTTTCCATCAAAAATTGAATTTTAATAATAGAGAATACATTTGACACCATTTGTCAATGAGTCATAATAGCCATTGAGGTGACTATACTTATATAAGTTATTTTTATTTCAAGTTTAAAGTTGGAAATTTCATTTATTGTTAAACTAGTATGTGTGTAACTATCTATTTTTAGTATTTAAATTTAAAACTCTTTTGTTATTTGTATATATATTTTAACTACATGATAAGTAAGGCTTATTGCATACTAATTAAACCAATACAATTCATTATATTAACTAAATTAATTAAAACTAATTTAAAGAAATGTTTGGCTTATTGCGTTCCTATAATATAAAGTCAACTTAAACATTAAATATAACCAATTTAATTAATTAATAAAAGTAATTAATAAATCCTCTTCCTCTTGAGCATAGGTATAAACTTATAAAACAAATTGATTACTAGAATTTTTCAATAAAAGGAGTTTAAATTTTATTTTTCTCCTTTAACGTTATAAGTACATAAACATAAAGAATTATTAAATATTAACAAAATTAAAGAGGATAAGATATTAGCACTGACATAAGATACATATATAGTAATTAAAGAGTTAGAACACCAGTGGCGAAGCCAGGAATTTGTTTTAGGGGGGGCAATTTGTTTTTTCCAATCCACCATGGGCAACGATATTCTTTAGGTGGGCAACCTGCATATATATCTTCTTAAAAAAAATAAAATGCCCACCCTCCCTTAGCAGTAGCTTCGCTACTGTAGAACACTACAAAAATGAATTATTTCTACCATTTATCTAAATTTAAGCATATGTTTGAAAATTTTGTATATTCAACAAATTTGAGGAAGAATTAGATATTCGTTTACTTTTGTTCTTAATAGTACTTTGTTCATGTGTTTAAAGTCACTATGAAATGATATTTAACATATACAAATTTTAAAATAGTTAAATTACGTAAATTTAGATTTACATATATATATTTTGCATAATTCTTTATTAAATTGAAATTTTAATATTGCAAAGTGATATTTAATATGAATAATTTCTAAAATAAGTAAAGTACGTTAATCATTAATAATTTTGATATTTCTAAATTGATCTTAACTTTGAAAATAAATATCCATTATCTTAAAAATTTAAAATTAATGGTGACATATATATCTTTAAATTAGGGTTAATTACCAAAAAAAGCTCAAACTTTTGTCAATTTTTTAATTATAGCCAAAACTTTAAATTAAAGTAGCAATAAAATGTCCAAACTTTCATTTTTTTTCAATTAAAGCCTGAACTTCAAAAAGTAGTTATAAAATGTTCAAACTTTCAATTTTTTTTAGTTATAGCCCGACGTTAGTATTTTCGATAAATTTGCTAACATGGCTTGCTACTTGTTTCAGAAACTTTAACTATTAACGCACATGAGCCAAAATTAATACAATAAATGAAAATTAATGAAACGACGTCATTTAATCACATAATTAAAACGACATTGTTGTTTAAAAATGACCTAAATCAGATTATGCAACCCCGACAATCCTAAGCTTTGGTTTTAGTTTTTCTTTAATTTCAGTTTGTTCTCTCGATGCCATCACCCTTCGATTTCAAATTACGCAGCCCTAATGCCCTCACACTAAGGGCATAAGAAGAATGAACTAAAAAATGAAGAGCTTATTAGTGCAGTACATTGTAATGAGAGATTAGTTTAGGGCATCAGAAGAACAAACAGTAAACAAAGGGCTGAGGACTGAGAATTAAGAGCATCAAGAAACAACAAATAACATTGGGTTAGAACTGAAGAAAATTGAAAGTTTGAGCATTTTATTGCCACTTTTTAAAGTATAGGCTAGAATTGAAAAAAATCGAAAGTTTGGACATTTTATTGTTACTTTTTAAAGTTTAGGATATAATTGAAAATTTGACTAAATTTTGGGATTTTTAATAATTAACCCTTAAAATTATGGTTATTTTGACCATAATTTACCAGATGCCAAATATTGATGGTTGTAATACACAAATTTTAAAATGAATAAACTATAATAAATTATTAATGTTCATATTTGTAAAATGATATTGTTTTCTTAAATATATTTATTATATTAATAAATTAAAATTGATGAAATATATATATATTTAAAATTATAATTATTTTCATAATTTATTTTGCATCAAATTTTGGTGAGATGTAACTTTATATGTGCCTATTTATTAGTTATAAATATAACTAATAACTAATATAATATAATATATTTTATATATAGTTATAAATAGGCCAAAGGTGTGATTTGTACCTTAATGTTTCATAAAAAAATCTAAGTAAGTTCGTAATGTTATTTCTAATACCACTTTTGCATGCTAATGTTACTAAAATAATACTTATTATATCCTAACATTACTAAAAGGGTAGTAAAGATATGACGTTCAGTGCTTATTTAAACGTTTTGTGAAACGTTAAAGTGCAAATCCTATCTTTAATAAGTGTTTTAAAAAATTATTTTTAAAATCACATCAGTGCCCGATAGATTTAAATTGCTTAGTTGTGACATGACATAGGCTAAATTTATAACTTATATACTAATAGTTGTCAAAAAACTAATTATGGTATTTAAGATGCTACTAATACCATTATGAAAATGTTAAAGTATAATGTGATACTATAGATAACGACAAAGACTTAGACTTTTTAAGAAATGATAAAAAGCAATTCATATAAATAAATAGATTGATCTTTTTATTACGGAAAAAGGTCCATTTTAGTTGTCTTTTATTTCAAGTATACTTAAGTCCCTGAATTAAAATTTTTGTTAAATTAACTTTCAACTTACCTAATTTTGTCATCTAAACTGATATTTAGCTTCATATACAGCATCATTTGAATGATTTACCTTAAGTGCACAATCAAACAAAAATAATAAATCATTGGGGGTATTTTGGTAAAAAAGATAAAAATTATAAGAAAAAAGTCTAAATAGGTCTATTAACTTTGATCAAATGTGTAAATTTTCTCTTTAGGATCTTCGCTTTCCAAATAAGCTACATCATTCAATAATGTCATTTGCCAAAATTTTAACTTGTCATAAAATGTGACTTGGACACTATAAATTAATACTAATTAAATACAAAAAATTTAAAAACATAATAAAAATTAATTATTCATCTTTTTTGGAACTCCTTCAAATACTATAAATTAAATTTTATTATTTGATATCAAAGATTTATTTGTATTGTTAAGATCCATACATATATATAATTTTTACAAGTACATCAAACTAGTATTTACTTAATATAATTTAAATATGCAATAAAATATTATTGACCTAAGAGATGCTACAATCCATATTTTGATAATAACAAAGTATAGTTACTACTAATAATTTATTGTTTAATGTTTTGAAAAACGAACATGAAATAAAGTCAAGAGACAATTTTTGGTGATCAAATACATTCAAGTCAAGAAGAAGATTAAGACCAAGGAAGATGAAGGAAAAACAAGTCTACAAATCTATTTATATTCTTTCTTATATCTTTTACGTGGTTATTTTAATACTTTAATGGCTCTTCATATATAAGCATATTATGTTTTGAACTTAGTATATACAATTTTTATTTATTAAGGGGAATTAAGATTTTAATTTTAAATAAAATCCACTTTGTTCTTAAAATACTCGTTGGAAAACTTTTGAAATATTTTTTGATCAAGATTTGGTCAAAGAAGTGGAGTTTGATCTTTGAAAGAACTTGAAATATCTTTAGAAAATTTCTTTTAAATATATTAGTTGACCAAAATAGGTATGGTTGACCAATATAGTGTTTTTGGAGACATTAGTCGACCATTGTCTCTAACACCTAATTCACCCCTTCTTGAATGCCATTAAAAATTAACAAGTGGTATCAAAATGAGTGTCTTTTATTGTAATTTCAAATGAAATTCTAAGAAAAGATCTTTATGGTATATCTAGTTGCATCTATATTCTTTACCTAGCCAAGATGGCCAAAATATTAGTAAGGCTCCTATCTTTAATGGAAATGATTATCTTTATTGAAAAAATATAATGAAATTCTTCTTAAATGCCCAAAAATGTTGACGTATGAAAAATTATTTCAAATAGTCCATTCATTCCTTTTAAAGTTATAGATGATATAAAATTTTTTAAACTAAAAGAAGAATGGGATCCTCAATATAAAAGACTACTTTTTTTAATAGCAAGGCTATTCGTATTTTATTTTGTGCATTGAGAAGAAATGTATTCAATAGAGTCTTTATGAGTGAAATGACTTATAAAATTTGGCATACTTTAGAAGTTACAAATGAGGGAACAAATCAAGTAAAGGAGAGTAAAGTGAGCATGCTAGCATGTCAATATGAATTATTTTAAATGAAACATAATGAAAGCATATTTAGCATATACACTATATTTATTGGCATTATCAATGCTCTTAAAGGCTTAGGTAAGACATTTACCATTGTTGAAATGGTAAGAAAATTGCCATTTCTCTTACAAAGTCATAGATAGCTGAGGTGATGGAAGTTTAAGAAGAAAAATATCAAAATGTGCTACAATTAGAGGAACCTATTGGACCGCTACTCACCTAAGAAATAAGGTTCAAGAAGATTTAATAAGAAGGGATAATGATTTCAATAACGCATAAATTATCTTTCAAGGCCACAAAGGAGGAATAAATTGAAAAAGAAACATCAACTAGTGAAAGTAACGAGGAAGGCTTTGCCTTAGCACTATAAAATTCAAGAAGTTTTTATAGGAGGAAGAACTTATTTAAAATAAAGGATTTCAAGGAAGGTAATATAGATTCAAAATGAATCAAATGACATTATTTATTTTAACTGTAGAACATCCAAACACATGAAGTCTTAATGTCATGCTCAAAGACAATGACAAATATGAAAGAAATGACAAGAAGGAGAATAAAGATAAAAGCAAAAAGAAGGAACTTGAAGTCTCCATTTAGGATGACACAAGTGATTCTAAAAGTGATAATTTAGAAGAAGAAGTAGTTCACACATGTTTCATGGAAAAAAATGATGACAAGTTACTCTTCAACTATAAATCTTGTGATAATAATAGTAATATTGAAAAATTCACATGATAAACTAGTTAAGAGCCTTAAAAATATATATATGAAAATGAAAAGGGTATCTTTTAAATTTAAAGAGGCTTAAAAGTACCTAAATGCATACTTGAGTTAAAATGAAAAAGATGAAGAGGGGATTAAAAATCATTAAAAAATCTAAAAGTGGGACCATTATTAATAATCATAACTTAGAAAAATTAAATCATGAGAATGAGATGTTGAAAAGGAGATCAATACTTTAAAGGACTCATTTTTTAAATTCACTAAGGGAAGCGAGAAACTTGAAAGCATATTAGGAGTTCCAAAGAGTTCAAATAATAGGCATGAGATTGGATCTAACTATACAAATGTATCCAATACCAAAACTATATTTGTCAAAAGAAAGCACTTTTATAATAAAGATCCCTTGCCTAAGATGACAAATAAGCATTAATGATGGGAATTTTTGTCCTGTCTAACCCGAAGTCAATAGGCACATCCAAAATTTACCAAGCTTTAAACCAAGCTCGAGCCTTTTCTCTTTTTAGTTTTCAGGCTTTTAGTCAAGCTCTACCTAGCCTGAAGCATAAATATGTCTAGTAAAATGATGTTATTTTTCAATTTTAAATTAAAAAATTAATTAGACGTAATATGGGCCCCATATTGCTTTGAGTAACCAAAGTTTGATCAAGCTCTAGTCCAATCTATCTTCACGTTGAGCCTGAGCCAAAACATAAATTTTTATTTCTAGCTTAGACCTAGTCCAATGCCAAGCCTAATGACCATAATGCATCTACATCTAATCATACACATAAATAATATATACATGTTATATCTAGTACGCCTTACTTTAAAATCAAGCCCCATACTTTTATTTTTGGCTCTTAATTTAAGCTTAGAACTCAACATTCTTAAGGAAGAATATGCATTATGTTTAGTCTAAGACATATGATAACATGTAATCTCACTCATCCTCTTTTAGGCCTTAACACCAATTTAAAAGTAATCATTAAGCTTCTATTTATTGTAAACTTCATTCTAGGAATAATATTATGACACATGTTTATATCCCTTATAAGCTTCATTACAATCAAAGAAACATGTCTTATATATACAATTATGCTAGGGCATTTATCTACCCAAAATTTTTTTATTATTGCAATATCTAAAAAAGGGATCCCCCGCCATTTATATACACACAGAAGACCAAGGAACGTATTTATGTATCCAAATTATAAGTTTCATTATCATAGTACCAATCTATGTTACATTACTTTTGTGATAAATATGGGCATGTTGAAAATTTTATTTCATGAAATAAAGCTTAATGAGTAAACCCTTAAGAAAGTCGTTTGAAAAGAAAGTAAAGACTAACAATCAAGGATCTAAGTTAATTTGGATACCTAAAACATGTTAATTGCCTTATTTTTTATGATATTTAAGAAAAATAAAAGCAGATGATATTTAGATAATGGACACTTATGGTATATGGATGGTGATGTATGTCAATTTACATTTCTTAGAGACAAATATAGAGAATTTGTCATATTTGAAGATAATGCCAAAGGTAAGATTATTAGTATAGGCAAATTTGGTAAGGAATATCATACTATAATTGATAATGTACTTTTATTTGATGGATTAAAAATTAAATTATTAAGTGTGAGCCAATTATATGACAGACTACAAAATATCTTTTGAAGGAAAATCATGTATATATTTAAAGTAATTTACAATAGCATTGCATTTTATAGTAAAAAAGAAGGAAGTATATAGACAATTAATCTTGATTATTTCTCTAACCAAAATATGAAGTTCTTAATGTTTATTAGTGAAGATGTATAGATTTGGTATATGAGGTTTGGGCAAGCATGGATTTCATCTCCAACCTTAACTTCAAGCAACTTGTCAATAGATTTCCAAATGTCAAATTTAAGAAAGATAAGGTGTGTGGAGCTTTCTAATGGGAAAACAATCTAAGATTTGATTCAAGAGTAAAAAGTTGGTAACTTCTACTAGGCTTTTGTAATTACTTTATAGATATTTGTTTGGCCCAATTAGTATTGCTAATCTGGGTGGTAATTTTTTGCTTTATCATAGTAGATGATTTTAGTAGGTTTACATGGATTTTATTCTTGGTTAACAAAAATGAACATCTTTGGGAAATTTATCAAATTTATGGAGAGAGTTCAAAATGAAAAAGAACTCTCTACTACATAAATTAGGAGTGATCGTAGTAGGAAGTTTGAGAATGAAAGGTATAAAACTTTTTGTGAAGATAATGGTATATTTAAAAAATTCTCTATTCTAAGGACCCCTAGAAAAAGTGGAGTTATTGAGGAAAAATACAACATTGCAAATAAGAATAGGATTATGATAAATGAACATGATCTCCTAAAGTATTTTTAGGCAGAAATTGTAACAATTACATGTCACATTTTTATTAAAGTTTATATAAAACCAACTTTGAATAAAACACCTTATAAGCTTTAGCATAGGAAGAAGGTAAATATTATTTATCTTAAAGTTTTTGGATGCAAGTGTTATATTTTGAATTCTAAGTATAAATTAGGAAAGTTTGATTCCAAAGCAGATAAAGAAAATTTTCTTAGTTATTCCTTAACTAGCAAATAAAGAAAATTTTCTTGGTTATTCCTTAACTAGCAAATATATTGAGAGTATAATAGGAAGAGTCTTGCCATTCTATACATATTATGTTTAATTAATCTAACCATGTTATATCCAAGAAAATCTTAAGGATTATACTTTAAGTTTATCCAATGATTTAGAGAAATTAGCCCTTGAAGAGAATAAGATTTATTACTATGGCACCTTATATGAGATAAGTGAGAATATTGTAATAAGAGAGACAAGAATTATGAGGAGCTTCAAGAAGATTAGAAGTTTAACAAGGATCAGTCTCTAAATCAAGTTCTAGGTGGGATTAGTCTCTAAATCAAGTTCTAGGTGATGTTCAGTAAGGGTTAATCATTAAATCACATATTAAATAATTATTTCATCTTACTTTTATTTCTCAAATTGATCTTATAGTTTATTAGACCGCTTCAGATTTAATGATAATTTGTAAATTGAGATATTACAAATTTCATAATCCAATTAGGGTTTATAAATTAGAGTTAATGGTTATAATTCGAGAGAGAGTAATCAGCCTTAGGATCATCTAGAACTAATACCCCATTAACACATAATCAACTAAGTTAGCATTAACAATAGATAAAATCCCCTTTCTCATAACTTGGTAAATTCTTTCGTTGATTTCCATTATTCGTGCTTATTGCTCAATTGTTAATTCCTTCGTGTTTAACTTATGATTTAATTGGTTGAGTTCAATTCTCATATTTACTTCCTGTTGCAACGTTTATTTTTAGTTTCATATCTTTTTAGCCTTATATTTTTAGGATTTGATTAATTCCCCTCCTAGTGGGATTGACACCTCTTCTACTATAGTCATGACCCGTGTGCTTGTGGTATTTAAGGGTTTATAAATTATAAAGCTCGAACGACACGATCAAGTTTTTGGTGCCGTTGTTGGGAAGGTGTAAAATTAGTTTAATTCTTATAGTCTAAGGCGTTTCACTATCTTTTATGATTGTGGTACCCAATCACAAAAAAAATAGTGTAGGAAGTTTGGGCGAAAATTTGCAAACACATTGATTTAGACATCACAAGGCATCGATGAAGAATCCAGAAAATTAGATATGAAGAAAGGATAAAAAGAAGGATCATGGAGGATATATATTATAGGGAGCAAAGGACTCTTGTAGACTTCAATGAGCCCCAATTTAGTTAGGAAAATCATCATCCTTATATGAACACGTACACTTCGGGGTGGCAAAACCATCCAGATTTCTATTGGTCTAACAATGTAATTACTCACTTGGGACATCAAGACCTATGAGGATTTCAGCAAGATGAGTCCAGTTCATAGGATTCCAAATTCGACAAAATCATGGATAAGTTAACAGACATGGAAGAGACCGGAAGAGCAAATTGATTAAGTAACAAAAAATCATGCCTCTTCTATTCACAACTTGGAGATTCAAGTGAGATAGCTTTCCTGTGAATTTTGTAAGAGAAGTGTCGAAGACTCTCTGAGCGATATGGACTTACATCAATGAGAGCAATATGAGGCTATTATATTTATAAATGGGGAAGAGCAAAAAAAACCAGTGGAAAATCAAGCTAATCCCCATCTTTTAGAAGACCAAGAGGATGAAGAAAAGAATGACAACCCTCTTTATTATTCCCTAGATCTTGGTATACCATGCTTGAACATTTAAAAAAAAACTTGGGTAGATGTCCATGAAGAGAACCTCATCATTCAAATTAGTGATGACCAAGTGACATTCAACATTAATGATGTATTAAAGAATATGGAGGAGGGAAACTCATTCAAAAAAAATTGATATGCTCGAATTTTTAAAGGAATGAGAGGACGAAGAATAGTTGACAACAGACATCAAGTTTGAAGAAGCTATAGAAGTCTCTGTTCAAAAAGCTAAAGAAGAAGAAGAAGAGATGAGGGCAAATGAGGAAGAACCAAGAAGAAAACAACTCACCCTCTTATCGACAAACTGTCGGATTCTATGGAAGAATCAGGGATTTTTGTTATTCCCTATTTTGTTAACAGTTTGCTCGAAAAAAGGAAATTACTGAGCTCAATTGGTTTTCATAATTTTATCAATATTGTCCTTCTGGTCATTTTACAATTTGTAGCTTACTTACAGGCTACAAAATTGATGTTGAACGAAAAGGGTGGAAGTAAGCTGCTCATAATTGATCCCGACTGAGTTTTCAATGTTACAAGGTCAAGTTAATGACCCTAAATTAGAATGTTTAGGATAGATTTAAATTGTTGTGTGGTTAGGTTTGCTTTAAATTCTAAGATAAGCTTGTAATGATGTGGAATGGTTGGATTGCTAACTCTCTTATTCTCTTTGAATCAATTATAAAAAAAGGGAACCTAAGTCGGTGTCAAGCGCATTTGGTCTCCGCCTTCGACATATCACCACCTCAGTCACCATGATGGTTTCGTGTTCTAACCCTTCTCTTTTCACTTTTTTAGTATTTTCTTCTTATGTTTTTCGTATTTGTGTTTTATTTCCCCTTGATGTGTTTGTGTGCTCTTCTCACATTGACGACAATGTGTTCTTCAACTATGGGGAGGGTTGTGTTTTTTGTTTTAAGTATGAAATTTGCATATTGTATGACAGTTTGTTTAAGTTGTATGATGTGAATTGTGCAAATGCGTCAATGGCTATGACTTAACGGGATAGATTTAGCCTTAAACATATCTTTTTAGGTTGTGAAGATTTATTAGCTTGCGAAATTAGTAACCTAAGTTACTTAGGGCTAAATATGCTAGTTAATTAGGATATGATGTTAGTCCATTCACCCTAGGAATTTGCCATACTTATTTATAATTTTACGCTAATCAAATAAGTGGCATTATTAGTACATTTTCACGAGAATGATTAGCTAAAGCAATAAGGGAGGCAAAATTTTATGTAAAAAAATGTTGTATAAAATTTAACAAAAACAACTATTTTGCTAGCCTTCGAGTTATGAATAGAGCTAGTAGCTAGTTGAGAATGAGATGTAGCTAAGTAAACGGATCAACATGCATCATAAATGTACGCCTTTGCGTAAAAAACTATAATGTCATTCCAACCAAGCAGCTTAATAACAACATGACTTAATTGAGTAATCGGATCGAAATTCATCACAAATGTGTACCTCCGTATAAAAAGACTAGGTTCATGTTCTTAAAGAAAAATCAACAAAAAGAATGCTTTCAAATAAAAACCTACCAAACTTGTTAGTAGCTTGATTTTTCATGAAAACCTATTTAAGAATAGCTACACTTTTGTTTTGACTAAATGATTATCAATATATGTATGCAAGTGATAGGGGTGAATAGACTTAACATTAAAATTTTGATTAGTTTCTATATTTAATCCAAAGTACTTAGACGTGGATTTCACTTGTTAACAAGTTAGAACGACTTGAAGGATTATGTTTATAATTAAATTTTTTTCGCTAAGATGAATTCATTGTCTCATTATTGCATATGTGTGTTGTGTGTTTTCTTGATTTATTTGATTGCTTTTATTTGCTTGAGGACAAGCAAACGTTTAAGTGTGAGGATGTGATAAGTATAAATTGCATCATGTTTTAGGGCATAGTTTGATATGTGTTTAGCTATTAATTTAATAATTTAGTATATGTTTAGGTTAGAATTGTGTTAGTTTGTTAATTATTTGTGTTTTAAGTGTTTTATGGGTTAAAATAAGCTTTTGAGTTTAAATATTATGTTTTTTAGGTACCTTGATATTTTTGCAAGTGTTTCAGGGTCAATATTGAAGAACAAAGGAGTTTCGAAATACATTCAGGCCAAAACAATGGCTCACAATCGTAGTCTATCAGGCCATTATCATGACATAAAGCCTCAGATGTAGGCCACGATCGTGGCCTAAGTCAGGCAAACGCACAGACGCTTACAAACTTCACGTTTCGAGGGACTTTTTGGATCTTTCAGATCTTAGAAAAACTTTAGGGTTATCCAAAACATAAAAGACTATTTAAAGAACAACAAGTGAAGAGAAAATGAAGCTTTTTCGTGTAGCCACTTTTGGAAACCCCAAAGAGGAAGAAGAAGCGGTCTCGACATGCTTCCCTGATCAGGAGGTTTCCTGACGTTGCTACCTTCCCAGATTATCCATTTTAAGTTTCTATTTTCTTTTTGTTTAAATTTTATTCATGTATAAAGTTGGGATGGATTGTACGATAATAGATGGTAGAATGTTGATGATGTTTTAACTCTTTTTCGAGATTTTATTTTGATTTTATGATAATTTAGTTGATTGTGTTTATTGGATGAATGTTGCGAGTTGATTGCGTTCTTATATGATTCAGTAATCAATTGAAAGGGTGAACTGAGTGAACAACGATTAAATAGGATTAATGAGAGTTAGGTGATTTCATAGAAATCGTGACAAATCATATTGGTAATTGCACGGAGAGGGATCTCGTGTGATGTTCCGATACTTTATTAAAGCGCTTCAGAT
Source organism: Erythroxylum citrifolium (assembly GCA_026284465.1). NCBI lineage: Eukaryota > Viridiplantae > Streptophyta > Magnoliopsida > Malpighiales > Erythroxylaceae > Erythroxylum > Erythroxylum citrifolium. The sequence goes on along the minus strand of JANKOE010000001.1, from coordinate 15,273,473 downwards.
CTAATGATAATTTGTGAATTGAGAGATTGCAAATTTCATAATCCAATTAGGGTTTATAAATTAGGGTTAATGGTTATAACTCGAGAGAAAATAATCAGCCTTAGGATCATCTAGAACTGACACCGCATTAACAGATAATCAGCTAGGTTAATATTAATGATAGGTAAAATCCTCTTTCTCATAACTTGGTAAATTCTTTGGTTGATTTCCATTGTGCGTGCTTATTACTCAATTGTTAATTCCTTCATGTTTAACTTATAATTTAATTGGTTGAGTTCAATTCTCATATTTACTTCCTATTGTATCGTTTATTTTTAGTTTCATATCTTTTCAACCTTGATTTTTACGATTAGATTAATCCCCATCCTCGTTAGATCAACACCTCTTATACTATAGTCGCGACCTGTGTGCTTGGAGTATTTAAAGGCTTATAAATTTTAAGACTCGAACGATACGATCAAAGCATAAATTATTGTTCATATGAAGAGACATCCTTCAATGATGGCTCTCTTCTCAAGCCCTCTCTGGATGAAACACTCTCATCAGCAGGGTTATTAGCTCTGGCATTTAGACCATTTTATTTTTCTCTTTTACAAGAGAATAAATCCTGATTATGTAAGGAATGTTCGTGACTTGGTTATTTGTGAATGCTCTTTAAATGCCTTTGTCCATAAGTATATGATGAAGAATCATGTTAATGATGCCCGAGACTTGACAAATATAATCAAAACAATATTGTTTTACGAAAATAACATCATTGTTACATTTTTAATTAAAAAATATAGTTCGCGTTGACCTGAGTTAAATTTGGGCTCGAGCTGGGCTGCCTCAAGCTTGGGCTCACTACCTCGAGCTTGATTGGGCCCATTGCTATTCCTAAGAAAGGTAGGGTTATTCAATTAGATTTCTTTTTTTCCCCTTAAATTTCTAATAAATTTGTTGAAATATAAAGTTTTTTGTGTATGTCATGTCCATATTGTTAAATGTAGTGTTAATTAAAAAATTAATTTTATATTAAATTAAAAATTCAAATATTTTTATTATAACTTTTAGCGGTTCTACTTATTATTGCAAAATCAGTTAAAATTTTTTAATTTAAAATACACATTATCTTTTATTTAAATTGTTGTTTCTTTTCAACTATTCAACTATATAACTATTAAAATTTTTAATTTATGTCTTTGAACTTTTTTAATCGCTATACATTAAGACTTTCATTCATAAATTTAACGAGAATCCTAGCTGCATCCAAATCAGAAATACAATTACATTCTGATGTGAGGTGAAAATCCTATCATAAGGTGTTTATAAAAATTGAATGATTGCTTCCAAATGAGATTAAAAAAACAAAAGAATCAAAAGTATACAAATAGAAGGGACAAGGACAACGAGCATTTCAAACTTGAAAGCATTATGCCAATGCTCAGTCATTTTTATTAAATATAACATCCTATCGTTTCGTTGCAAACGACACTGTTCTCTAACCACAAAAACCATCGGAGAATCCGACGTCATCCACCTCTCGCCAGGCAATGGAGTCCGTCGGCGTGCTCATGACCTGCCCACCATCATACCCTTATCTTGTTGAAGAGCTTGAGAAACGTTTCAGTCTTTACAAGTTTCAAACCATTTCAGACAAAGCCCAGTTCTTGAGTAGCCACAAAAGCGTCATACGCGCCATCGTCGGCAATTCGAACTTTGGCGCCGACGCCGATCTGATCGAACAGTTGCCAAATTTGGGGATAGTGGCGAGTCACAGTGTGGGTCTTGATAAGATTGACTTGACCAAATGTAAAGAGAGAGGCATCAGAGTTACTAATACCCCAGATGTTTTGACGGACGATGTCGCTGATTTGGCCATTGGTTTGATGCTGGCTGTGTTGAGGAGGCTTTGTGAGTGTGATCGATATGTTAGGAGTGGGAAGTGGAAGAAGGATGACTATAAGTTGACTACTAAGGTCGGGTGGTTTGCTTATGCAACTTTTGTGTTTGTTGTTCAATTTTTTGGTTCGTTGTTCGTGTATAGTGTTGAATTTTTAACGATTTTCACATGGGTATTTACTTCTTTCGTCTTTTATTCTGTTGGTAATGATTATGTTTGAGAAAGTTCTGTTCTCCTATCAGCAGTTGCTTTTGTTGGATACCAGTTCGTAAATTTGCTAAAGATTTCATCTGTTGCTGAAAGAATTCCTGTACATGTGTATTCTTGCTACTAAACTCTTAAAAAACTTCTTATGTTAATGTGTTTCTGGTCCTTTGTTAAATAGTGATGTAAGGCATGTTTGTGTTACCTTAAATTCAAGTGCTTTGATATCATTTTTGGCTAACATGTAGAAACTGCAAAACGTCCAGAGAAGCTCAGGTAGTTGTTACTAGTACAAGAATAATCCAGAGATCATTCAAGGCATCAATTTTTAGTGGGCGTTTGTTTGCACTTTGAGCAGTACTTGTAACTCCCCAAAATGTTTTCCTTTCTTTATTTGCTGTCTAAGCTTAAGTGCAAAAGTCATGCGGCCATTGACATAGTTGTTGTCTTAAGAATGTTGAATTGCACCTAACTACTTGAGCTATATGCTAAATCGTTACTTCAAAGGGCTTTCACAGGTATTTGTAGTTGACCTCTAGTTACGTAACATATTTCAGTACTCTTCCATTTCTTTAGGTTGGCTGCTTACTTTGTGTTCGTTTTTTATTGTGATGCTTTAATTTGCTGATTTCCTTTTTCCTTTCAACACTTTTTCCAGTTCACTGGGAAGACAGTTGGCATTATTGGTTTGGGCAGGATCGGCATGGCAATTGCAAAGAGAGCTGAAGCATTTAGCTGCCCCATAAACTACTACTCTAGAACAGAGAAATCAGATGTAAACTACAAGTATTACCCTAGCGTTGTTGAGCTGGCTGCCAACAGTCATATCCTTGTAGTGGCATGCGCTTTAACAGAAGAAACCCGACACATTGTCAATCGTCAGGTGATGGATGCTTTGGGTCCAAACGGAGTCCTCATCAACATTGGTAGAGGTCCTCATGTTGATGAATCTGAGCTGGTGTCTGCACTTGTTGAAGGCAGGTTAGGAGGTGCTGGACTTGATGTGTTTGAAGATGAACCCCATGTACCTGAGGAGCTGTTTGGACTAGAAAATGTTGTCCTCTTGCCTCACGTTGGCTCTGGCACGGTGGAAACTAGGAAAGTGATGGCTGACCTTGTTATTGGCAATTTGGAGGCACATTTCCTGAATAAGCCATTGTTGACCCCTGTCGTTTAATTGTGATGTGAAGATGTCTCAACAGAAGATTGATTGGAGGCTGTTTCTCTTTTTCCAGACGCTTTAGAGAGCTTTTCATGAACATTGAAAGTTATTTATGAACAAGGGAGATATTTCAGCCTTCTAAGTTTTTGGGTCGCAGTTAGGTTCGTGTTCCTTCAATAAGTTGTTTGCATTTTATATGCAGATGATGCAGCCTTCAGCGAACAGATCCTTTCTAAATACTATAATTTGTTGTGAGCTATATAATTATGTTCTTATGGTGCAATTCTTGGAAACTTTCACGGTTGGTTGCCCACAGGATCTATGAACATTTTCTTGGAAGATAAAGAATGACTAGACCAGTTGTTCACGCTAAGTCTTGAGACGAAGATTCATAAGCTATAGGCTACAAAAGGGAAGAGATAATCCAGGATTTTAAAGCAATATACACACACTCATACCTTTTGTTGCTTGAGATTTTCGGGATCCGAAAACCAGGTCTCGTCAACAATTACATCTGGTGTCAGAGGCTTTCCACTATATGCAATTGATGCCAAGGAAGATGTTAAAATAACTCTCTTCACAGAAGCAACCTTCAAACAAGATTTAAGAACACCAAGTGTGCCCTTCACTGTAAGATCAAGAATTTCTGCCTAGAGCATTGCATGAATATATCAAGTTTAGTCCAGCATAATAGTCCCTAACACAATTTATCAATCACAAAGCATACATATTATAATTCTATGTTACAAGAAGCTAAAAAGGGACTCTGAAAGCAGAGTAGAACCATACATTCAATATAATTTAGTAAGAGCAACAGAAGGACGTCTAGTTGATAAAAACCTGTGGATCGATGGGACTAAAAATCCCAAGGGATTCTGTGTGAAAGACACTTTCACACCCAGAAACTACAGGATCAAAAGACCCTTCTTCCAACAGGTCAGTTTTGAGTAAAATGAAGTATTTCCTTAGCTCAATCGAGAGCAAGCAAGTGCCCAGTTCTATTTGGGTCGTCTGAAGCACAAACAAACACGATCTAACAAAAACTCTGAATGAGACATCAACTGAATGAGCAAGAGCCGATCAAGAACCCCCAGTTCGTCTTCTTGTTTTTTAACCTTCGATTTCTTCTCCATAACAACCGCTTTCTTCTACGATTTTGAGAACCTTCTGACTCCTCCATTACTATTCGATAAATATCTCAGTGCTCGTCCCGTGAAGTTCACTTTCTCTTTGTTTCTCGCCATTCGTCTTTGACCAAACAACGACCGGCGATCTAGTGGAAATATGAGAGCCAGGAGATGTGAGAGCCAAGGAAAGGAAAGAAACTGGTTCCACCGCCACTATTTTCTCCGGGGGAGTTCTCTCGTGATTTACTATTAGAGATGACATCATAAACTCATTCGTGCAGTAGTCGGCAATGCAATAGTTTAGAGGAAGGGTGTCCAAAGCTGGAGATTGTGGCAAGTTCTAGTGCGGGGTTGATTCGCACCTGATGCTTAGATTTGGAATTGAATTAGTTCTGGCTTTGTCACGGAGCCTATGCAAGTGTATATTGAAAATAGGAAGTGAAAGAAAGGGAACTATGAGCTGACAACAAAGGTTGCCCCCCAGTACATGCTTCCCCATGGTTTGCTCATGTTCATTGCTTATGAGTTTCAAGTGCTTACTTGATATTAGAGTTTGTTGAAATTTGATTCGATTTCTAGCCTAATGGTTTGCTATTAAGAATTTTAGATTCAGTTTTTTTCGTTGCTCCTTTTGTCCTAAACACTAGCCTGTTTCCTGTTAGATCAAATGTAGTAGTTAACAGTTATTGGCATGATACATTCTCCATATTCATAAACTTTTGCTGACAAAATACACTGGTCCGTATGTTTGGATGTGGGTAGAGGGGTGGAAAGGCAAGGAATGGAATGGCCCAAATGATTTAGACCATTGTTTGGGAGTTTATTTTAAAACATGATGGAATGGCAAAGGATGGCTTCCAAAGCCATCCTTTGCCATCTAAACTTCAATATTTTGTGACCCCCTAAATTGGGGGGTCAAGGATGGAATGGCTTGGGTTTGGAAGTGAAGCCCTAATTAATGACAAAAATACCCTCCAAGCC
>JANKOE010000001.1:15221360-15242604 GCA_026284465.1 Erythroxylum citrifolium | reverse complement strand
GGGCTGTCAAAATACAGCCGTTATGCTGCCCGATTTTCGAGAAAATCGGGTTATGGCGGAATAAGAATAAGAATAAGGATATGATGAAGAGATTAGTTTTGTTAAGATGAGTTTTAAGTTAAAAGAAGAAAATTTGGGATATGTATAAATTGAGAAGAAATTTATGAATTGAGTGATTATATATAATTCCAAAAAGGGAAATTGGAAATGGTTTCGTATAAAGAGGAAGGAATGAATAATAATGAAAAAAAAAATTTATATCGGGATTTTTCGGATTAGTCTTAGGGTTTTCAACACGTCGCGATATGCTTTTCTAAGATATTTGTAAGCGGATGTCGGACCTTTGTTTCAGTTGGATTTTGAGTTCGAAGTTGTGCGCTGTTTGATTCGATTCGATTTGTATTCCGATTTGCGATCCTTCGCTATCCTCGTTTCGTTCCATTTTTCGTTTCTGTTTTTCGGTTGGGATCCGGTTCCTGAGATCGGGTCCTAACACCTACCGTCCTGACGCTAGACAGGGCTCCTTCATATATATCCCTAATCACTCTGATATACGTTGACGGAATGCCCTTTGCCTCCAAACACCGCCATATGAGTTCTCTAGGAACCCAGTCATATGCCTTCTCTAAGTCTACAAAAACTATATGCAAATCCTGTTGACGTTCCCTATAGCATTCTATTAGGCGCCGAAGCAAATGGATGGCTTCTGTCGTGGACCTACTAGGCATAAACCTAAATTGGTTGGCCGATATCGAAGTAATTTTTCGGATTCTCCTTTCATTTTCCTTCTCCCACAACTTCATGGTATGGCTCAGTAGTTTGATGCCTCGATAGTTTTGGCAATGTTGGATGTCTCCTTTGGCTTTGTACATGGGTATTAACCAACTCAACCTCCATTCATTCGGCATCTTGGCGGACTCGAGGATCACATTAAAGATTTGGGCTAACCATTCCGTACCTACAACACCTAATTACTTCCATACCTCTATAGGGATGTCATCTGGTCCTACGGCCTTGCCTCTCCCCATCACCTTCAAAACTTTTGTAATTTCATCCCTCGTGATCCGCCCCAAGCGTGCCTGGTTAGACATAGTCCCAACCTGGGGGGGGGGGTCCCCTAACACTATGCTTACCAAACTGTCGTCATTAAATAGCCCATGAAAGTATGTCTTCCACCTCCACTGGATGGCTTGGGCGTCAATGAGTACTAGGCCTTCTTCGTCATGTATACAGCAGACTTGGTTGAAGTCCGCCGTCGTACGTACCCTATCTTTCGCTCTCTTGAAAATTCTTTGTGCCCCATTGACTGTATCTAAACCCCTGTACAACTTCTCATAAGCTTCTTCTTTAGCCATTGCGATAGTCTTCTTCGCCTTCTGTTTTGCCAGATTATACCTTACTTTATTAATAATCCGCTCCGCCTTTGTTGCACTTGCCAAAAGATCTTTGTACGCTCTCTTTTTTGCCTTGACCGTCCCCTGGACGTCGTCTGACCACCACCATGATTTCATTCGCCCCCTCCCTTATCCTTTAGATACCCCTAGTAGTCTCTATTGGCTGTCTCTCTCACTACGGGGGCTATTCCCTGCCGCATCCGATTTGCATCTCCACTCGCAGCCCAAGTAGCATTATTCCTAACCTGAGTCCAAAAAAGCTCCACTATGTCCCCTTTGAGACTTCCCTATCTGATTTTGCGGCCTGGCTTGGTAAATTTTTGTGCCCTCCAACTTTTGATTTCGAAATCCAAAACTAATAATTTATGTTGGGTTAAAAGATATACGGCAGGGAGTACTTTACAATCCTTGCACCAGGACTTGACACCTATCTTAACAAGGAGATAATCAATTTGCGTCTTATTCGCGTTGCTAAGGCCATGTCTAACTAAATCACAAGCTAAGGCCATGTCTAATAAAGCAACCCTGCTATCATTTCTAGTGCCGTATCCGAATCCCCATGAGTCCCTGAATAGCCGTCTGAATCCGCTCCTATATGCCCATTAAAGTCCCCCCTAAAATGAATAGCTTATTTATCCGTGTCAAGATATTTTTCAAGGCGACCTAGATTGAAATCTATGCCCAATAGTAATCACTAATCAGAGCGTGATGTTGCTTTATATCTCTGTTTTAGAAATCTTAAAACATTTATAAAGAGTCTTCAGGGAACAAAATCTTGGCTTAGAAAACAAATTCACCTTAGGTTTGGGGACGACAGAGAGGGAGAGCTAGCGAGATAACGTGGAAATGATGATGAGCGGCAAACTAGCAAGCTGGCGACGAGCGACGATGTATTTTCCGAAGTATCGGACTGGACTCCTCCACTTTACTCTTAAATTATTCACTACAGGCCCAGTCCTCCATTTCAACTGCACTGTAAAAAGGAACTAGAAGAAGCAGCTTCATGCTTAGTACTCTGTGCAAGGCCCAAACAAACATTGCAAATATAATCCAAGGGTAGCTTTTAGCCTAGTCGACTGAATAATAACAATAATAATGTCTTTTTGTCTCCACTAACTACTGTTTCTTTCCGGCCTTTTCACGGTTTCACCACCAACTCATGTGGTCCACTGCTGTCACTGTTTGCTCTACGTATGTGTGTGTATATATATAATATTATCACTGGTTTAAAGTGCCTGTTTCATGCTCATCCAGCTAAGCTCCTATCTTCACAACCCCCCCTTTCCAAACCACTTTAACACTAAAAGCCTGTGACTACTACACTACACACATCATGTTAATTTCACAAATCTTGCATTTTAAGCTGCAATTCCCTAAAAAATATATGAGAACTCACTGACTTTGCGCTCAAGTGCAAACATTATTGCATTACCTCTGACACATACATTACATTTTATTATTGCAATATGAAGTTGGTATAGTAACAACAACATCAACAAAATAATAATAATAATGAGTGCACTCAAGAAATTCCTTCTAAATGTCAATGATACAGTTTTGTCAGCTTGCATAATCCAGCAAGAGCAACATCAAATAGCAAATAAATGTAAAATTAGTTCCCTTGTCACAATCGTACCCAGATGATGGGTCTGGGGCCACCAAAATTTCCACGTAACATTACTATACATGCCCTGCCGACACATTCCCAACCTCAGGTTCGGTGCTTTTGGGTCCTTTTCCCGAGCCTATTAAACCACTTTACTAGATCCCTCAGGCCTTAGTCTTTATTGTATATTGTTTGCGTACTGATTTGTTAATGATAAGCCAAAGTTTCCATTAGCTGAGCTCTTCATTAGTGCAAAGAAAGCACGAAAATGAGTACCTTTGGATAAATGATGTAGATTTATGGTATTATAGAGCCTTATCATTACCCTTGGCGTAAGCATTACAAAGATCAAAAGGTGTTTCCTATTACGAACTTGTTCCGGGGTTTCAATTTCAGTTTGGTTCAGATCATCTTCATTCCAGGTCTGGTATCGATTTTCCTGATACTGACACCTATCTTTGTTCATCTCGTACTTACTTTTTACTTGCTCTTCTTGTTTAGTCACTTCCAGCTCAAACTTTTTGTATGTTTCGCTTGTCTTGGTCTAGTTTTAAGCTTTATACTATCTGGAAACGGGAGAGTGACTTCCTGCTCCCTTAAGATTATTTCCTTGTAATTTGTGGTGTTGAATTGTGCTGTTTATTCTCAAAAAGAATTTTAAAAAAAAGGAAAGAAAGATTCGGGGTTTCTGTTTCATTTTTCTGATCTTCCAAGTTCATGCTGTCCTTGGAGGATTGATTGTGACAAACCATAGATCGCCGGGAACCTTAATTCTTCAGAATGCATTCAGCAAAATCGGAGTCAGATATAACGAGTTTAGCTCCATCATCACCTTCAAGGTCTCCTAAACGCCCTGTATACTTCGTGCAAAGCCCTTCAAGAGACTCACACGATGGAGATAAGTCATCGTCAATGCAACCAAGTCCAATGGAGTCACCGTCACATCCGTCTTTCGGAAGGCATTCAAGGAACTCCTCTGCGAGCAGGTTTTCAGGCATATTTAGGTCGTCTTCGGGTAGGAAAAGTGGAAGGAAAAGAAGCGATCAAAAGGGATGGAACGACAAAGGGTGGCCTGAGTGTAATGTGATTTTGGAAGAAGGGCAATATGATGATGCAGAGGATAAAGCATTCACCAGACGATTTCAGGCATTGATTGCTTTGTGCAGCTTCGTGCTCTTGTTTACTGTTTTTTGCTTGATTATTTGGGGTGCAAGCAGGTCCTATAAAGCTGAGGTTACTGTCAAGGTATGCCAACATTTAGTATCAATAGTATCTTATATCTTGTGGAGATTCATTCTTTTCTCTTTCTCCCCCTTTGACACTGACATCATCTTCACTCTGTTTCTGGATTTGTCTCTGTCTTCTCTTTCAGCAAAAGTTGATTAGTAATAAGTTTTTTGTCGATTTTGTTTAAGGTTTATTTTCATTTAAAACTGCAATAGCACTTACGATGGTTGATTTTACAAAAGTTGATCTGTAATATGGAAGTGGATTGAATAATGAGAAGTGTACCAACAACAAAATCCAAAAGTTCTTCAATGGAACATGTTTTACTGCATTGACATTGATTTCTTATAAAAGCTATGAACTTTGCAGAGCTTGCTAGTTCAGAACTTCTATGTGGGGGAAGGTTCAGACTTCTCAGGTGTTCCAACGAAGATGTTCACAATCAATGCCACTCTGAGAATGAGCATATACAACCCTGCTACACTCTTTGGCATTCATATCAGCTCCATTCCAATCAATCTCATATACTCTGAAATCCCTGTTGCTACTGGTCAGGTAACTTGAGACTTTCTCCAAACTCAGCTCTTTGATTCCTAGTAGTATCTTTTACTCGTCTTCAGCTCATAGTGCTGGTTTTCATCGAATACTGTAGCTGAAGAAGCACTATCAACCCAGAAAGAGTCATAGAATTGTATCAGTAGTTGTGGAAGGAAACAAAGTTCCAATGTATGGAGCTGGATCAAGTTTAACAGTTTCTCAAACTGGGATTGTGGTCCCATTGACACTGAAGTTTGAAATCAAGTCAAGAGGGTATGTGGTGGGAAAGCTGGTGAGGACCAAGCATCGAAAGAAAATTTCATGTCCTTTGGTCGTTGATTCTACAAGCAACAAACCTATTAAGTTCACGAAGAATACATGCACATATGAATAGTTTTCTAAGTTGATGATATTGAGCTATTTAGCTTTTTCCAAGGACGCTGCAACGGAGGAACAAGTCGAAAGTATTTCAAGTTAATTATTTCCTTGACCTTTTTTTCTTTCAGTTGGTGTTGTTTTATGTTTGTTTTCTTATATGATTCATGCGCAAATAAAGTGTATATATGAATGATGGATCTCTTATATAACTGTATGGAGGATTCAACCATAATAATTGATGGATGTGTTAGAAAATTAGGACAAGTTCTGATCTTACATGTAGCGAAATAATATCGAAAATTTTCATTTTGATTTCTCGAAATCAAGATCATTTAAATCTTATAACATGATTATCATATAAAATGTAATAAAACACGAAGTATAATTTATACTTTATTCCGATGTTTGATCATTTTTCTCAAGAATAATTTATACTTTATTCTGATATTTGATCATTTTTCTTCCCATTTCTTTCCGATCAATTTTAAAATCGCTTCATCTCAATCACTATTATCATACAAGTGTCTAATTTTTAATAGTATTTATAGAATATGTTAACAAAACTTTACAACTATTGTAAAAAATTAGGTAAGAAGTGTTAGCTTCCTTAAAGCTTAAATTTATTTATAATGGGCTATATATATTCTAGTAATTTAATTAAAATAAAATTCTAATTCTACTAATTATACCCAATTAAGATCCAATATTTCATATTAATTTTTTAATTAATATTTCATATTTAATTGTAAAATTTCTCAAATTTTACAATCAAGTTTAACTTGATTAAATCTTCTCTCTTTAACTCATTATTTACGTAAGATCCATTAAGTTCTCAAATATATTGACATTGATATAAATTATAACCTTCAATTATATCTAGGATTAGAAAAATTAAATTCATTTAATTTATTTTTAATTATCTAACTAGACAATTTATATCTATATATTAAGATTGACATCTACCAACTCATTATGACCAACTCAATATTTAGGAATATCAGGGTAGTTTTGACTAACCTTTTTTTTGCATTATTTTTATGTATAATTCAATCATTTCATCAGATCAGATTATACATAGAACATATAATTAACATCTACTTTATTTGAGTTCAATCATGTCAGTTCTCCACTGCTAGTAATCAATTCAATTAATGACATTTGAAAACTATTTTCAGACTGCCATTTTGTTTTGGTCAAAGATTTCTTAAATCAATAATAATTAAGAATAGTATAACATTATCCTTAATTATTTTATGGTGATGAATCCTATATTGATCACTCAAATACCTTACATAATTCATGCTATATTCAATAAATACTGATTGAGCTACCTTTGAATAGAATATGTCATAAGTAGTATCAAAACACAATAATCCCAATATGAGATATTTTGGTGATTTCAAGTCTAAGGATCACTTATAGAATCATTACAATGAGAATTTCCATAGATATACAAGCAATGCTTCAAATGAATTTCTTATATGGGGTCGATTTAGTGAAATTGCTTTTCTAATAAGCATCCACACATTTGTTTAGGTATTTTCACACTTTAGTTTACGAGATTGACTACTTTTTATAAAGAGCAAATATAATGTGTGATAATCTTTTTAAGCTCTACTAATGTCTAGTCTTAATAGAATATGACTAAGAACATTTTAAGAATAATACATAAATGTAATATGAATCTCATATGATCTTATCATAATTTTATTTGTTATGTATATATATCCTATATATTTTATCATATACATGTGAATATGTATAAGATAAAGAATGCTTTAAATAATTATGTCATTAAACTATAACAAACCGATTGTATATCATATCTTTATATGATGTCATACTATTGCTGAGACAGTGTTTTAGTGAGAACATTTTACTAGATTCTCTATATTAAGTACTTGCTTAAATCTTACATTTTTTTCTTAATTATCATCAAAATTAAGAAAACTTACCTAACATACTTGGATATTTGATGAGATCATAGCTCCTTTTGTATGCCCAACTACTCTAATTTTCTAGAGTACATTACTTTTTGAAAAATGCAAGGAACTATACCAACTTCAATAAAGAACTTCTTGATCCAATTAATCATTTTCACTAAATGGAAAATGCATTATGGCCAAATTGGCAATAATCCTACATTGAAATACTTCCAATCTTATAATAATATTGTTTTAAGTAAAAGATAATTTAATAAGAATTTACTCATAAAGTTAATATCTTTATAATCTTAAACTCAAATATCAACTAATATATAAAATAATGAATATCTTTAATACTTCACAAGTATCAGATATCTCAAAGACTAAATACCTTTAGTATATTATCTATATATTTAGACAAAATATAGAATTCCCTTCCTTATATATCTTCACATATCTAATTTCCATAATTAAGTTGATACTTTTTTATATTCAATAATAGTTGTTCTTGGACAATTATATCTTCAACTATTAAAAATACATATTGTTCTCCGTATGAGCAATATATCTCTACATACTTTTACTGAAGAGGATAACTATACTATTACTAACCTTCCTGTAAACATGATGAATCCATAATTTTCTAAAAAATAAACACTTTGAATTCAACATAAAAGTAATTCTTTCAACATCTTGTAGCGTGTCAGTGATATATCAAATGTATTAATAAAGGCACTAGTTCCAATTATATATGCTATTATGAGATTTGAACTTTTCAAATTTTATCTTACTCTCACTATTTATCTTAAGAACGATTTTCTTACAAGTATTAATTGAAACATTATTTAATGGGTTTGTAAAATTATATCCAACCTTTTGGATATCTTATAATCTTTTATTATCCAATTTAGTTCTAAACTTATTAGATAGCACATATTTCAACTAAGTTTCACATCTTAAAATCGTCAACTTTGGTTGTTTTGAAGTCATATCATTTCATGTCTAATATGAAATCTTGTTGATTGCCTTAATTGAAACTACTGAAGGTAAGTTGTAGTGCTAGGCATCAGTATAGAAGAAATAAATAGTACATCTTACAATATCTCATATCGTATCTATACACAAATCCATACTCTAATGAAATCTAATTGTGATGGTGTTCATTAAAGAATCTCACTCTTTATAGAAAACCAAAAAAATATATATCTGATCATATCAATGCTTAATTTTAACTTAGATTTAGACAATTTGAGCTTTGCAAAATTTTTAAATTGATATTTTATTTAATACATATGACTATATAACATAAAGTTATTAGTAATCTAATCTAATTCATACGGTTTATAATCAAAATGATAGATCTGTCCTTGTATGTAACATATGATTCTCATTATGTTGATCTAACCAATATGACATGAAAGGATAGTGTCATTTTATCTAAGTTTGTATTATTGCCATTTACGTTTAGCATAAGTTTCCTTTGATCCAACACATACAAACTATTTGTATAAATTTAAATAAATCAACAATTTATTTCTTGTCATATCTTGAACATTTTAAGAATGTTGAATCTAAATTCAATATCAAATACTCAAAAGCATGAATTAGAAATATATATGATCTCTATCATATTTCATATAAGTAAGGAAAGCCATGTAATCAATTTTCTTCTTATGATAACTATTATCATGCTATAGCCAATGCCTTCAATTAATGTCCATATTTATGCTTTTAGTAAACTAAATTGAGTGGAATAATTCCATCAGGGTACCATACCTTTCATCTTTACTTTATGCAACCTCTCAGATCTTTCTATCACGGTATCGACATACATCTTATATGATGCCATTAAAGTTTATGAGATATTAGTCAACTTAAAATGTTATTAAATATTATCATCTATATGATTTCAACATATCTCTAAAACTTTGTCATCAAATCCTTAGCAGATATTAATAGCAAAATTGCATAGTGGACATACATTTTCTATCTAAATTTGAGTGCTCTTCTTAAACATAACCTATATCCGAGAAATTTGGTTAACTAATAACTTAGTATCAGTTATGGAATTAAAGTCAAAACATTGACTTTGATACCATTGCTAGGAAATTAGGGCAAGATCCGATTCCATGTGCAGTAGTTTTATTTTGATTTCCCAAAGTAATGATCACTTAAATTCTATAACATAATTAGCATATAAAATGCAATAAAGTATAGATCATAATTCGTTCCTCATTTTGAAGTTTAATCATTTTCTTGTCTTTCCTTTAAACTAATTTTGAATTTAGGTCATCTCAATGGCATCTATGGAACGTGTGAGAGAACTATACAATTGTTGTAGAGTATGTTAGGCAATAAGTGTTAGTTTCCTTAAAACCTAAGCTTATGTATATTACATTATGGACATTTTAGTAATTTAATTAAAATAAAATTTTAATTTCAATTAAACTTTAATTAGAATTACAATTGATTCTAATATATACCAATTATGCGCAAATAAGATCTAATATCTCATATTGATCCAAATTTATTATCTCATGTTCATTCATATTGACCAGTCCCTCTTGGTCTAGATTGGAATTAGGCACTATATCAATGATCCGAGCTTCTTGGTTTTCCCCTTCCAAAGCTTTAGCAGAACCTACCAACACTCGTAGTCTCCTTTTGTGAACATTTTCCCTATTGTTCTCCGTTGCTTCCATTGCTTTCCAACCAATGTAAAATAATGTTTCCAATGGTAGGAGATTTAGATAGTGTTTTCCACCAGTTTATCATCTTTACCAAGCCTAAGTAGAGGGATTTCATCTGGGAATTGATTAGTTACATCAACATTAATATAGATTATAGCTTACCCTATATGTTTCTTCATAGAAGTAGCTCCATCCATATAAATAGGTTTGCCAATGTAGCTAGCAAGAAGGCTCAAGCCATTTGTAGAAAAGTTGTTATCATAAACATCAAGCTTTTAACAAAATTCAACTCAAAGTCATCAGTCATCAAAGATTAACTGTTGTAGAATATATCAATCACATATCAAATTTTAACTACAATGAGAAAGAAATTTAGGCAAAGCCCATGTAAGTAATATCGATAGCTCGCTTGTCTGCAAAATCACTTGAAGAACTTCATTTGAAAGTTTGTGTTAGTATTATTATATCTTTATGTGAGTACCCTCGTTATCCACAGAAATGATGCAACAATTTTGTTATTTAAAATATTCTAAGATTTAATTACATTCTTCGTTTGGTTTTATTAGCTAAAGAGTCCTTGAAAACTATTAAGAACAAATGCTCTCAAATCCCATGTACTCCTTCCTCTCAATCTTCTTGATCATGTGTGCTACACCAACACCACCTATTGGGAAACCAACAAATCCTCCAATAATGAGGATCAACACTTGAAATTCTTGTGAATAATACAAGACTTGGAAAAAAAATTGTGTGATTCCACATACCTAATGATAATATACTCACAAAGATTGTCAAGACAAGAGCAAAGATGATTATAGATGATCTTCCCAATACACTGATCAGCTTTCTTACCACATGTTGCCCCGCTAGAGCAGATATAGCAGCTACGACGAAGAAGTAAAGGGCTGCACTAAGTTGAAAATAACTTATCAGTATGGAAGGAAAATGGTTGTCTTGTTACTCTTCCATGTTTGTTTATCTAAAAGACTTACTGTACGGAATTGGGAAACGTTTCAGAAGGTAATATTCTATTGCTGACATTGAAGCAGAAAATATCATGGCAAAGGTCGCTGTGGCACTTGACACCTACAAGAGAGATTCGTTCACAAAATTGAACTATGTTCAAGCATCTATACAAAATAGGAAACCTTGCCTGTGGTGGGATGCCCATCTCTAACATGAGAGGGCCCAAAATGAAGCCTCCACCAAGACCAAGCATGCCACCAATTATGCCAGCTAACAGAGCAAGTGCAGAGTAAAGAACAAGTTGGTCTACTCGCCAATAGATGTTTTCTTCTCCTCTGGAGGCTATCTTTCTCCGCCCTTTGTTCAAACAAACTGCCTCATACAATGTCACCCCAATAGTTGTTGGGATCTGATCCAAGAGAACATAACATAATAACAGGTTCTAGGAAATTTGATGGAAGAATAAGAATGTATGATAGTCCCTTATTGTGCTAATGAAGGTACCTGCAATATGTTTAACACCCAATATGCAACCGAACAGGTTTTTGAGTAATTCTGAGCCAAAGTCATAGGTTCCCCATTACCCTTGATTCGTATATAAAAGGCCAAAAGAGAAATGTCTAGGAATTGAGAAACTAAGGGGAGGATCAAACCTTCCCAATCTGCAATACAAGAATAATCAACCAGACAGCAACTAGAAGTCCAAGTTCTTTCCAGTAAACATTCTCAATGATAGAGACCTGAGACAATATTAGAACTAAAATTCTAAAAGATCAGAGATGAATGAAAAGAAGACTAGTTAAATGCTTACCTCTTCCCTTTTCGATGCCCTATCTTCTGGTTGAGCTTTAGTAGTGGGATCTTCAAGAGGAGGCTGGACCTCCAGTTCTATAGTGTTATCATCTGATTACAGAGAAATTCTGATTGGACTAATGGTATAACGAGAAGTAACAACTTATATGCACTTGATTGAAAGGGAAAAAAATAACACTAACATTTAGCTTCCATCTGTTTAATAGCCTCCTGAAAATTCATGGTAAGATGTGAAGCAGCAAGCAGGAGAAATTTAAGTTTAAATCATAATACCATCAAACTGTGCTTAAGGAATGGAAAGACTAACAGACAACCTTCTTGGATTTGGTTTCTTTTTTCCAGGTTTCAACACCTTTTATCAATGATTTGGTTGAAGTGGCTACAAGCAGCAGATAAAGATAAAGTTATTCAAGAAAATGCAAGAAAAGTCTTCATCTCTTTATTCAAACACAGTACCTAAGAATATAATTATTATCAAAATAGTGATCATCCAGTCAGGAGAAACCACATTTAGAGCAACTCCAATACTGATTCCTAACAGCAACATTGGCTGAAATAGAAGTGCAAGGTCATAGTCGATGATTGGTAACTCAAGTGTGGGATGCCTTAACTTCAAATTGTAGTAAACCGTTGAACCTGCTGCTCCTGTGACCATACCTGGAAACGTATCCTACATCAGCTTTAAGAATGGATACATAAAAACACACATGTTGTGATAGGAAAGATGATGATAGAGAGTATTAATCCTCTTAGATCCATTAAGAGGATAGTTATTATGAAACTTGATAGTAAGATTGAATCAGTCAAAATTGTAATATGATAATGATTGCATTACAGTCCTTACATTTTGATATCGCTGTGGATGATTTGGCATCAAACCCAATAATTAATGTAAGCATGGGAACAAAAATGCCGCCTCCACCAACACCTCCTACACTCCCACATGCTGCTCCGAAGAATCCAATTATGGTGCACACCACAATTTTCCACCCAAATTCCATGCCCTGCAAAGCACAATCTTAGAATTTAGAGTCCTTTCCGTTAACATCAAGATAGTTCCCAGGAGGAAGAAGTCAGGGTAGAAAACATTATTCATGGTCCTAGTTGATTGGAGGTCTAAAATCTATTAGGTTCCAAACCTAAGAAGTAAACACTCGCAACACTAATGAAACAATAAAAGTATATGATAGGACTTTATGAAGAGCCATAAAGTTCCACTTCACTTTATCCAAAGCCAAGGAAATATAGGACATGATTTACCGGCCAAACATGTTTATAACTTGATCGACCTTTCTGGTAAAAGAAACTCAGCACTCTCCTTGCTTGATGAGACTCAATCTCTTTGGTACCATTATGGATAGAGCTTGCAGGTGTTAAATTTGTGTCTGCTAGGACAACAAACGAAATCCCAATAAGGGAACCACTAATAACTACTGTTAACAGTCTCAAGCACAACCGTTTCACTTCAGCCCGAGCCATTATTGTTTTCCCCCAATCTAAATGTTGTTCTTTGAACATAAACTCCTGTGGGCGTACAAAGTTTTTATTCCGAGTACAAGAACAGCAAACATATCCCTCCTAAACCAACTCTATCGCTGAAACAGAGTTGGCACCCCGCTAGAACACCCTCTTTTTGTTATAGCATCAGAGTCCACGTTCAAGAATTGTCATTTGTGCTAGCTCTGGACGTGTGCATTGTATGAGAAGACCCTCTTCTAGTTATAGCATCAGAGTCCACATTTAAGAATTGACATTTGTGATCTATGCGTGTACGTACGTTGTATATGAATAGTCCATCATTCGAGAAGTGTCATTTGTGCTCAGTGCTCACTGCGTGTATATTGTACTATGAACAGCCTTTCTTGGTCATAGCACGAGACCACATTCAAGAAGTGTCATTTGTACTCAGCGCGTGTGTAGTGGTTCTATATCTCCTGAAAGCGGTCTGTCGTTTTTGATTGCGTGAAGCAGTTATATAGACGAAAGCTGACATTCATGATAAACCAGTTCTCTTGAAGCTATTTCAAACCACGTCTACGCGACATGTAATACTGTTCTTTTATCCAGGTGAAAATTACTATATTGTAGGAGAAGGATTTCACTTATTTCGGAATGTACTTAGTTTGTCTTTATGAATGGTGACGGAAGATTTTTATAGACAAAAATCAAATGTCGAGTCCTCGTCATTCCATTTCAAGCGTAGTTGCGGATGCTGGAGAAAAGCTGAAGAGTTCACACACGATTTCCGATACATATATACAGACTCTTCAAATAAGAAGGAACCGTGGAGCCGAAGAGTTCACACAGGAATTCTGACACATACAGACCCTTGGAACCGTAAAGCTGAAGACTTCGTATGCATTGTGAAAACGAGACCTGATTGTTTAAGATTAATTCAAATTTTAGAGTTGTTTAATTTTTTTTAGAATAAGTCTTAGATTATATTAAGAATTAGTTTGATTTATGTCACATGTTTAACAAGGTTATTTAGTTATCCAAGTCTTTAGGAAGTTAGTAAGTTGTGGAGTCATGGTAATGGTAGTGGGTCAATTAGTGTAAGTAGTGGGGTCAATTAGTGGCCATTATTTCATATTTTTTCTGCTTTAGAATTATATAAATCATTGTATTGTATTGTGTTTTGTTTTTTATAAAAAGAAAATCCGAACTATTTGTGTTTCACTCAATATCTTTCTTTCCTATTATCTTTCTTTGTCTTTTGTTCTTCAAAAATCCACACTAATATGATATGCCACGTCGAAGAGTTCCCCGAAGTCTATCGATCCACTTTCAGGTTTAGCTTCTAATCTACAAGGAGAAGAGGGACAAGGAATGGTTAGGTGGTGCTTGGTTGTTGGTTCCCATGTAGAATTGTAACATTTATGAGAATAAACATATCATTAACGATTATGAATGTAATCAGTATAATTACAATGGATGATTAGAATGAAAAAATAATTATTATTAGTATTAATGGTGGTTAGTTTGTTGAAAATTTTGATAAATAAAAATTTATTAAAATTTTATTTTATATTAAATTTTAATATATTATAATTAATAATATTTAATGTTAATATATTCTAATTAATGATATTTAATTAATTACATTATTTTATAAAAAGGAATAAACAAAAAATTGTTAAATTTTTTATATTTAATTTTAATAAATTCTAATCAATTATATTGTTTTGCTAAAAAAGGAAAAAATTGTTAAATTTTTTTACATCAAATTTTAATATATTCTAATTAAATATATTTAATTTAATACATTCTAATTAATGATATTTAATTAATTATATTGTTTTGCTGAAAAAAAAACTTGCTAAATTTTTTATAACAAATTTTAATATATTCTAATTAATTATATTATTTTAACAAAAAAAAAAGAAAATACAAAAATAATTGTCATCGGCGTAAAAGTGAGTGTCGCGCCCATGACACTCTTGTCACAAGCATGCCAAGGTCGGTCATGCCTGCGACACCCCTCTCATTGACGTGACAGCAATATGTGACGCCCATGACACGCGTTGCTCAGGAATGATTTTTATTCCTATCATATTAAGAAGTATAGAGTAATCCCCAAAATTAAGATATCAAAATGCTATTCATGTAATGGTAATATATAACTAAACGACTATTTTTTATTCCTTAACCATTCATATCTTTCCCAACTCATTAAGCCAGCACTCCTGAAGAATATCAAGCACATGAAAATAAAAGTTGCATTTCTTTTTCCAAATTGCAACTTACATGCTTTTCAATGCAAACATAAGTTAATTATGTAAAATAAGAAAAATAATTGCATTTGAATTAGAAATATTCAAAATAACAGTAAGGTAAACTAAGAAATTTTTATTCTAACTTGATTACTAAACCACAACCTTGCATAATTCTACAAGTTATGCAATCCATTCAGACTTACAACTTCCTAAAACTTGTATTTCATTCACCAACTTTGGATTTATTTTGCTTGGAGACACCTTAATTAACTATTGATTGCTTTGAATTTACATCAAAAACATAAACTAACAGATGTTACAACATTTTTTCATTGAATTGCTACTTCTTTCCTTACTTAGCTTCACTTGATTCTTAAGAGTGTGTAGTTGGTGTACTTTGAGAAGAACATTAAAATTCAACACTTTTTTTTTGTACGAGGGAAAGAAAAACAAAAGAAACTAGTTCATTGAGTCTAATCCCCCACGAAGGGATCAAGGGTACAGGGTTCCTCGCAAGTCATGGTAAAGTGCATCCAAGATGGTCGAGGGAGGCGTCGGAAGTGTATGCAGGCCCAGCGTCGCGAAAGAAGCTAGAAACGCCAAATGATCCACACATTGATTCCCTTGACGAGGCGTATGCTCTAGCCGCAAGTCCTAATCTCGAGGGATCAAGTCACGACATATTCAACACTCGTCTTTAATATTCTTAAGGAAAACACCAAGTTTGCTTTTCCGAAAATATAATCTAGTCCTAGCTTGGACTTTTTGTTTTTGGTTATATCCGTCATGTTTTATTTGGATGGACAATATTCAAGATTTGCTTCTTCTTCTTAGCTTCTCTTATGGCATGATATTTTATTTTGATATGCTTGGTCTTGTCATGTTATATTCGATTCTTCATTATGGTAATTACTATTTTATTATCTACAAACAAGGTTCCTAGTGTTAGTTTTCTTTATTCCAAAGTCTTCTACTAATTTTCCATTGAAAATGTATTTATTGGTAGAACCAACATATTCTTCTTCTGTCAATGATGTTGCAGCAACATCTTCCTTCTTAGAATGCTAAACAAACAGTACTCAATTTCTAGGAGAGAAAGTGTAACCACTAGTGCTTTTTGCCTCATCAAATGGCCATGCCCATGCCCATTCACTTCCAATATAACCTCTCAATTATGGGCTTGCAAATTTCTTATAAATAAATCAATAATCATATATATTGATAACAGAACTTCAGTTAATAGAGATATGTTGAAATGAAAAAACCTATATTAGAAAAGGATGGTGTTAAAGTTATGAGATTGAGTCAATAGTCAAAATATTGTACACTACGTAGATTTTGCTTGAGGTGTTGTAATCCAAGAAAACCCCTAAATCACTCTTCCTATCTAGTTGAAGTCTTTTTGCTTTAAGAATCTGCCATTTAAGACACTTGTCTTTCCACGCGCATATGCAAATGTGTAAAAAGACATTGCTTTGTGTATGTTTTTTCAAATGTTAATCTTAAGTACATAATTTGTCCTGAATTTTTATAAGAGAATGGGTTTTGATCGTATTTATTGTAATTTTTTATTTATTTATGTATTTATTGTAATTTTATTTACATAATAATTTATCGTACCGGTTTTACTTGTTTACTCTTTAACCTGTATAATTCTTTTATTGTCACATCTGCATATGGATCTACTGAAAACAGCCTCTCTACTATGTAAGGGTAAGGCTGCGTACTATCAAATCTCCCCAGGTTTCGTTTTATTGCGGGACTTCGGACTGAATGTGATGATAATGATGATAAATGTGAACGTATCACAAACTTTTAATTAAAGGCTTTCAATCTTGAAGAAGAAGACAATTAGTTAAACTATTTCTCAAATGGTATTCTGCGTTTAAGAGATTTAGTTGAAAGCATATTTAATAGAAACAAACCAATTTCTTTTTTGAACTCATATATTCAATTTTTTGAATTGTTAAGTACTTCCCACTTGTTCTTGAGAAATGAGATCCAATGAAATCTGCTATAATGTTAAAATCATTTCTAAAAATCACCAAAAAAAAACTTATTTTCATTCAGAAACATCAAGTGGATCAGTTTTAGCTTTTGTTTGATTTTCCTTGTTGCTTTGAAGGATAATTGACAAGCTTCACACACTATTTGCACTTTTTACTGTTTAGGAAGACCTTCAAACACTTATACTCATTTTGATCAAGAAATCACCATCAACAAGTCGTAATCTATTATTATGCCATAATATATATTCAACATAGGTAAAGTTGACTTTGTTCAGATTACTACTATCTCTATCAACTTCAGCCTTTGGATTCTGTGTTCATCTACCACAAGCAGTTAAGAGTAATGATCTGGACTTTAGGAGAATTGACAAGATGTTGCTCGGTTGCTGAGGTAAAATGAAGCAGATCATGCCTGTAAATCAATCAGTAATTTGCATAGGACAACTTAGTACCTCAGGGCATGTCCAATGCTTCGGTAGCCAGCTAAATGCCGACAGAGAACCGAAATCTTGTTGATTAATATATCCTCAAAATTGAAACCTTCACAAACAACACTCATGCACTAATTCAACGTTTCACATGGTGTTTCCAATTGAGCGGTTACCTCAAAGCTTGCTTCCTCCATGTTTGATTCCCTTGTGAAGGGACAAATAGAAAGCTACACAGCCGTGCTTCTTCTTCCTTGATAAAGCATAAACTGCAAGAACCTACCAACTACTGGCATCAAACCGGCATTTGTATATTGGAGAAGACTTGAAGTCGGCATCAAATAAGCCACAGTAACATTTAGTGGTCCTGAAGGATGTGTTCAGTTTGAAACTCTCAAAATAGAACACAAGTTGGACGCCAAAGACACTTAAAACATGGGTACTTATACACTGTACCCTTTTGGAGTAACTCTGAAACATGAAGAACATTTGGCTCGTTAATACTTATACTACTATTTGATGGAATTATCCCAAATGGTGTTAATAGTAAATGAGTTAATAAAAATACTGATTCCCGTTACAACAAGGAATACAAGATTGAATACAAGTGAAAAGGAGGGAAAAAAAACAACAATTTGAGTCGCATATGATACACTACTGATTCCACCACCTTGCACTGTCCTAAACATGTCAATGGAAGCGAGAGAGAGAGAGATCCTGATCGACCTGGCCTGCAAATTCTCTAGCATTCACATCCTGTAGATCTTTGCTGCCGCCCTCCACCCCCTACATCAATGGTGTCAGGAAGGTATCTGGTTGTTGCAAATAAAAGCATTCAAAACAAGCAGTTAGCATTAATGATATAAAGAACAGGGAAGTTACTGACAGCCTGAATCTAACTCCATTAATTTTCCATGAAACAAAAACAAGATTAGTGTGACCATAACATTGCTAATATGAAGGGGCTAGAAGGAATTCCCTCAAGAGTCGAAGGAAGATGAACATGAACATAGGATTAACTGAGAAATTTTAGGAATTTTGCTTGTGTAAGCTTACAAGTCTTCTTCAGGCTCATTCTTAAGTGCATTTCTGGCTATACACAGGAAAGCGGCATCCACGTTGAATCCTTCCTTAGCAGAAGTCTCAAAGTATGGCATACTTCCCTTAGAGGCATACCATGCCTTTGCCCTCTTCTCAGAAACCTAAAACCAATCATAATGATTACATTTACACACAATTAGAGCAAAGAAATTTGCTACCATCTTTAAGAACCAAAAAAACATGCTTTTGTTTCTTCTGTTCTACCTCCTTCCTAATTTTCTCAGTGTAAACATATACAAGGCTTGCAAGTTTAAATCAAAGTTAAGTACTTCGGGGGGAAAAACTGTCATACCACTCGGCTATTGCCACCATCAACATCTATTTTGTTCCC
Source organism: Erythroxylum citrifolium (assembly GCA_026284465.1). Taxonomy (NCBI): domain Eukaryota; kingdom Viridiplantae; phylum Streptophyta; class Magnoliopsida; order Malpighiales; family Erythroxylaceae; genus Erythroxylum; species Erythroxylum citrifolium. The sequence continues at coordinate 15,223,483 of JANKOE010000001.1, read as the reverse complement.
CAACACAACGAATGGAAAGTTTTCGGGGTCAGATGGACTAGCCTGCAGATTAGTAACACAAATCAGAAATTTCAGTCATTGTTAAGAATCTGTAAAACATGCGTCCATGTAAAGGATCAACAGCAACCTGAATCAGAAACTCTTCTCGCCAATTATTGAGATTATCAAATGACTTCATGACATTCACATCGTACACAAGAACACAGCAATCTGCTCCACGATAGAAAGCCACCCCAAGACTTTGAAATCTCTCCTGCCCAGCAGTATCCCAGATCTGCATGAACAAATAGCAAGGCACGGAAAGGAACCACTTGTTGGTGAACAACCAGTATTTCAACCCACTTTGTCTTAAAGCAATAACAGTTATCATTCGATCACATTCCTCTAGGGGTTCATGTACATATTATCCTCGCTCTGCAATCAGTTTCACAATTACAAAACAGGTCACATTAGACATTGTCTGTCTGGATTACATCACACAATTATGGCAAATGAACAAACATGGCTTCCACTAAGCTTTAAATACTTAGCATTACTAATTTACTTCCCATGCTTTATACATAATTCAGACACTCCATCATTCTAGATCTTTTTTTCCTAGTTTCCAGATATAATTTCCAGAACTTAGACCATCCATAGACCACTAGAACAAAAAGTTGATTACTGCCCATGATTGAAATTCATTTACATGATATATTGATACAATCTCATAAATTTTCACATTCTAACCGCGACAAGGTTACGTGCCACCTTTCTTCCCATATTCGCCCTCCACTACTAATTCCATTGAAGACCATCAAATGTGATAATATAATGTGTCCATGGATCAAACTCCACCTTATATTCAATGGCTTACAATTATGGAAGAACAACCATTGACAGAAAAAAACCAACAAATCTAAAATCAGGGTTAAATTTTCAAAACTTGTAACCTGCAATGTGAACAACCTATCCTCGAGTTCCACTTCTTTTGTCAAGAAATCCGCGCCAATTGTTGCCTTGTACTGATTGTTGAACTTTCGATTAACATACCTCGAAATCCACAATTTCAATACAACTGAATTAGACAAAAATTAGCTAAAAAGAACAAAGAACGTCAAATTAAAAACAAAGAGGAATTTTAAAAAAACTACGATCTGGGTATTGGAGATTTATACTGGTTCATTAGCGAAGTCTTTCCCACCCTGCAAGATAAATCCAAAAACATAATTATAGAGATAAATGTGAAAATGAACACCATTTTAAGAGAATTTTCAAAAATTCGATGAGAAAATAAGTGATAAAAATACCCGCTGTCGCCGAGGATTATGACCTTCAAAAGCATGCGCCTGCGAGAAGCCATTGAATGAAATCTTCCACCAAAACTTTCTGAGTTTCTGTAGATATAAATTTCACAAAATTCGATTCTAGAGAGGGAAAGAGACGAAGATACAGATTGTTGGCTTTCTGTTGTTCTTTTAAAAATTAGAGTTTTTTTTTCATATTATTTACCAAAAATACTGAAAACAGTTTGCTAATGTTTGTAACTCATTAAGGAAGAGCTCCCCAAATGGCAATTGCTCTCGAATTAAGGTAATGGGTCATTGGTCCATTTTGTTGGTTGACTTTGTGTAATGGCTTGCTCAATATATGGAGATTACTTACACAAGATGTCGTGTGATAAAAATATCTTCTAGATTTGATCCTGGAACTTAGGAACTTAGTAGTATTGAACACGTCGTTAAGGTCCCACAATTACCATGTCAGAAAATAAATTTAACAAGCTAAGATCATTGATATTTGCTTACAACAAGTTAATAACTACACCACTCGAATTAGTTTAAAAAATGGGCTTTAGCTGACATGATATTGATATATGATAATGTTATATTTTTCTTTAACAAGCACCATCAGTTCCAACCTGGATTTGCATGCAAACTCGTATGTGACAGCAACAGCATTCTTTTTTTTTTTTTGATTAAAGAGAAACACAAAACACTACAGATAACAAAACTAGTCTGGGGCATGTAGGAAAATCCCGGGCGGTACATCACATGTACCTGGTGGGGAAAACAAAACTTTTTTGTCACCGGGACTTCCCGAACCCCAGGATCCAGGTATCGGTATGAAGACATCAACCTAAA
>JANKOE010000001.1:15189894-15200794 GCA_026284465.1 Erythroxylum citrifolium | reverse complement strand
AATTAATTAATTTAAAAATATAATGTATTATATTATAATTATTACACATAATAGTATAATTACAAAATAATAGAAACATGATAATAAAAACAAACATGTTTTTTTTTCAGTTTTTTTTAGAAATCTCAACCAAACAGGTTTTTGTTTTCAGTTTTTATATTACAAATCTCAACTATACAGGTTTTCGTTTTTTTAAGAAAAAACATAAACCAAAAACAACAACAGAAAAACAGAAGTTGAACCAAACAGCTCCTAAGCTAATACGTGGCATTTTGTTGTTGGTACTTCATAAGCCATTTTGCTACCTTGTGTAAAAACGTTGTAGTTTCAGTGTGGAATGTGTTCTCTCATCATATTAGTAATTTCATAAATTAACCTCTCTATGTTTTCTCCCTTCCCTCGAAAATCCTCTAATTTCTTTCAACCTATATTGCCCTAATTGTGATACCTATCGTGATCTTATAAATCACCCACTACATGTCCTTTGTTTAAGTATTCTGGCAACGCCAATGAATAATTTCTATCCAATTCCACAAACCCACTGTGAAGGATTTTTGCAATGATTTATTTGTGTAGTTCGAATAAAAAGAAAATAAATATCTAGAACTCTTGAACAATTACAATTTACAATAAAAGTTTGTGTAGAAGAACTAACTAGAAGTAAAACCTGAAACAAAAACATTTACAAAAATATTGCATATATAGAATTTAAATATACATCAAATATAAGTGAAATTAAAAGAAGAGAAACAAAAACCTGAAACTTCATTCAATCGAATATCTGCTTAAATTGCATTAACTCCAGTTCTTATTTAATACAAAATTCTCATTATAGAAAGGAGCCTCATCATTACCATCATTCAAATTCATTGCATCAAATTACATATTAATACTTTTTTATCCAAGATTATCTCCCAAGTCACTCTCATCTATCAAACTTAGTTTCTCATAAACTTAATCCACCAAAAAATCAATATGATCAAGACAAATTGGATCAAAGACAATAAAAGTAGCATTATAAAAAAAATAAAGTGATGATTAATTTTCAACAAGTAACAAAAGTGAAAAAAAAATATACCTAGTTAAGTTTTTCTCTTTAACGAATAGCAATTAGCATCTTAAAATCACCATAAACATCCTTATAAATCTCCATTTGTGAGATTAGGAAATGTTACATCATCTCATGAGCAACAGCTGTTGTAATAGTTACTAGCTTTCCCTATAAGCTTTCTTTGTAAAATTTAGTCTGAAATAGATACTAAGATTTAAAAATACCCTAGTTGCAAACAATGGAGAGTAAAATTGCCTTTCTCATCTCTCATTGATGACTATAAGATAAGGTGTGCTAAAAAAAATTTTAGATTAACCTTGATTGCTTCCTTCACCCTCTCCATGACATCATAAAAATAACTTATTGTTGCCTTCTTATTACTATCAGCAAGACAAATTGGCCTCATCAAAGGCTTACAAACTTGTATGACAAATTGATATTGGGAACAAAAATTCAATATCTTCAAGTATAATTCTAGAAACATTTAGTCTAACATTAGACCTAGCATGCTAAGATGCATCACACTTATCACTTGTAAATTTTTTTTCTCAACTCTTTCTTTATCATAATAAAACACTAAATCATAAGAAATTTGATGCAAATCTTGTAATAGTAGGACGACATAAATTCCTACCATTGGTTAAAACCTTTTTTATTAAATTAAAGATCTATGCACGATTGTAGATAAACTTGGTCAACTTTTTTAGCTTTCTACACAATTTTATCAATAATAGGAAAATACCTAGTATTCCCTATATTTTTCAATGTCAAATCAATGTAATATACAATATAAGGAATCCAATAAAAAGAATTATACCTACTTTGTAATCTTCTTCCAGCCGCTTTATAAGCAGCATCATTGTCAATAATGAGCTGAACAATATTTTCTAACCCAAATTCATACACAACTTCATCAAGTATTTTAATTAAAGTATCAAAGTTCCTAACAAGGTCATATGCATCAATAGACTTCAAAAATATTTTGCCCTTTACAAAATAAACCAACAAAATTAAAAATAGGTTTATGTTTTCTATTTGTTCAACCATCACATATGATTGAATACCTAAAAGTTGCCCGAGTCATTCTTCTTTCATCCAATAACTTTTAATTTTATAAATAGAGCTACTAAAAAGTTTACATCTATAATTATTAAGTGAAGGAGCTTTTTATCTTAGACCATAAGAGGCAATATCATCTACCATATAATAATAATAATAAGATTGGGAAGCACTGAATATTATTCTTGAATCATATCACTATCTAGCTATTGTCATATTTACATTATAAGTTGCTTCTTTTGATTGTAAGGCATTACGGATTAAAGGTTGAGCTTCAGGAGTTATTCGTGGTGTAAAAAAATTACACACCTATCTTCTTCTTTTCCTAACATTAGGTGCAACATTCACTTCTTGTTAGGTAGAAATACAGACACCTTCAACATTCCCACTGTCATCTTGAACACCAACAAAAGAAATTCCACTACAAATTTCGTAATTTAATCTTTTTCTTCTATATTTATCATGCTGATACTCTTCAAGCAAAGTCTTTATTTTTCATTTCACATTAAGACTAACTTTTTTATAAGATTCCACGTCACTTTTGACCCTAGTTAAATGCTTCTTTAATCTGATGATTCATCCACCTTTCAAATGCTTATTACAAATTAAACAAATGGTATGATTCGTCATTCTAGAACCATTCCAATATGAACTCAAGCTGGAGTGTTAAATCTTCCTGAAGTAGTTGAATTATTAGAAATACTTGAAATTCCTTCCATTTATCTATAAAAGTAAATGAATTCATATGTCAAAATTAAATTAATAAATTCACATACTATTTTCTATTATATATTTAACTGCCTATAAGATAAGATGATAAATGCATATTTGCTACTCTTAAGATAAGATTAATACTTGTAATTTTATTTCCTGACAACAATAAACAATATAAAAATGCAAAAATTTAATTTTCTTAACTTAATTACATATATTAAATAATTTAATTATACATTAAATCTTATCTTTAAATGATTAATCATATGTTAAATACTTTTTATATACAAACAATAATTAGTAAATTGTATGTTTCATATAAATTGATTAACAAATTAACAACTTAATGCATTAATTTGATCTCATTTTTTATCATTAAAATAACAAATAATATGACATTTTTTAATTATACATAATTCTCAAGTCACAAATTTATTCATAAATATTCTTCCATAATTCATACACAATATTATTTTGATCTCATTTCTTCATAAATTCACAATGCCTAAATGTTATTGAAATCAAACCAACTCACACAAATAATTTCAACTTTCAAGACCAAATTTAACTCACACAAATAATTTCAATAATTCCAACAATTCTAATTTTTAAATCAATTACAAAACACACATAACACAAACAAAACACAATGCAATTATAATTTAGAGCAAAAATAAGTAAATTAAAACACACACAAAAATTCAGAAATTGCAAATAAATGTCGAGTCGAGTTAAATGCATATTTGCTACTTATAAGATAAGATTAATACTTGTAATTTTATTTCTTGACGACAATAATCAATTTGATTTAAACCTTTGAATTTTGTTGAACGAATTGAAACGATAAAGTGTAATTTGAATTTTAATATAAATGTTAGGGTATTTATTAACCCTTTTATCTATAATCATGAGACAACAGAAACATAATACATAAATATTTTTTTAAAGTAAAAAATTATTGATTCTAAAAAGAAAGTCTTTTAAATATGTAATTCTTTAGATTTTGGAATCTTGAATTTCGTTTATTTCTCTATTTAGCCTTTTTCATTGTTTCGTTTAGTTTTTTTACTGGAATAGAGCAATTAAAATTCAATAACTCATTTTTTATTGTATGAAACAAATATTTTAATTAACAATTATCTTCTTTCAAGTAAATTCAAAAAATATAAACTACTGAATAATATTATCTAATAATATATGTTTCCTTTCTCTTTGGAGCACATTGGCCAATTTAAAATTCTTTCATCTTAAATATTTTGCATCTCATGTTTCTTTTTCTGAAGTTGGGGACTTTGGGTTAGCAAAGTACTCATTAGATATTGAAACATGGGAAGTTTGAGGTGAGAGCAAGATAAGTTTATATAATTTCATTCTAATCCACCACACCATGGTTGGCCGATTCTTTCTTACAATCGAGTAAATAACTTTTTTTTTTGAACATTTAGTAAATTGACTTCCTGGATTCGTTTGATTCGTGTACCCATGAACCTAGAAATTGATTCTGTAAATGGCAATCGAGTGCTTCCTTCACTACACCTACCAGACATGTAATTAGGCTTTTCGGGTATCTTACTAAGAAAAGAGGTGAAGTTATACCTTATGGCAATAAGGTCTCACAGAAAGCCTTGTGTAAGGTAAGAAAAGTTTTATACCACCTGATGTTCATGCTTCTTGTAATGTTTCTCTTCGCTCTTTTTTTTAGCTTCTTTTCCCCTTAGACAAGAGCATGGTTCCTAAACTAGTGTTTCGAGTTTTAAGTTTGCATCCCTAGAACCATTTGTCCAATAGGGGGCAAGCCGTTGCCCGAAACCATTACAGCAGCTTAATGGTGCGCAGCCATCAAAGGAAAATATCAACGTACCATTTACACGAATAACTTCAATTAAACATCCTCTGGCAAGGTTATATAATGAAACATTGGCAACACAGGAGCTTAATGGGGCGCAGCCATCACATTTGCACATGGTCAAAGAAAATATTAACTTAAAACACATTGTAAATGCATAACTTGACCAAAAGCATCCTGGCATAATGTTGTTGGATAATAAATTCTAAAAGCAACTTTAAAGGTATAATTTGATAAGGTCCCGTACAGAAGCATAAAAGAGAATTCTCCCCTGTTAAACCTCTCATTGCAATGATGTAGAATTAGCTGTCTGAATTGAAAACTCATTACGATAATTTCCAGTAAGTAGGACTCCAGCTGTCTTAGGCAATAACCTCGGATCATCCAAAAATAAATACTACGTGAAAAATCAAAAGCCAAAATTAAACAACTTACACCATAAGTGAATAACAAGTATTCAACAATGTTTCCACAAAATTTGTCCCAGCACATCATTTGCAAATTTAGTCCATAAGTAGACATAAAAATCATACCCAAAATCACCCATTATATCATTAAGAAGATGCTGCTGCTCCCTTCTTCCTTGGTGCTGCTTCAGTACCTAATCAAACCCATGAACGTCAAAAAAAGACAATTTAACAAACAAACATTCTCCGAGAAGAAAAAAAAGACTAATGATCAGAACTCAAAAACACAATAATCCATTCTTTTACCTTCTCTGAAACCACTCTTGAACCTGCGAGGGACATTGCGAAGGTACCTCATCCTTCCAGTTCCAGTTGTCTTTCTTCTTATAGCCTTCACACTCCAGTTATCTGAGTACAGAAAAAAAAAATCAAAATGTTTACAAACTACAATTTATATAAACTTCTAATTGCAGAAGAATCTACTACTCAGGGGCACTAAATCCCACACTAACTTACATAACTAAGACTTCCCATAGAAGTACAGGCTTCAGACACTCATAATGTAACAGTACACAACTTTGTAACCGACATATACATATACAAAATTAACAACCATCAACATCCTGATGGGTAGTCGCAATCAATGATAAATGAAGTACAGATGAATCGCATTATGCACACACGAATTCATTCGGATGCTCTAATCCTAACTACAATCACATACTCTCAAATGGGTGTACACAAAAAACAAAAAACTTATGCGAAAGCAACCAAAAGGCATTAGATTATTCACTAAATGCCCAAAACATAAGAGAAAGAAACCAACCCATCCAAGATTTAACAATCAAAATGGATTAGGGGTTTACGTACACTTTCTCTTGCGAGCAGCGGGATACGCACAGGCGGCGCAGCGGCTCTTCTGTAGGTGGAAGCTACGACGGCCACACCTTACGCAGAGGGTGTGAGTCTTGTTCCTCCTCTTCCCAAAACTCCCTGTTCCCTTTCCCTGTCATTTTCATCAAAGTTTTAATTTGTCAAGTACAAGCCCTTACAGATTAATACAAGCACATGTTTCTACACAGATGGAGACAAAGAAAAAAGGGAAATCTTGAGAAAAGTGGAGCACTATACTACCATTTCAGCTGCAACAGATAAGCCCTTCGGCCTGCGGAGTTGTCTCTCTAGGGTTGAAGAAGATTAGATTTTATAGTGATGTTTCGCTGGCTTCACTATATCGATTGGGCCATTAAAATGTGAACTGATCCGGGCTGCTTGGAATTTGTCTTAAAACTTCTTTGGGTCGGCCAGTCTTGTTAGCTTCGATTAATCGAATTAACTCATCAAGAATATTTATTTTGGATTAAAAAGTTTACTTTAATCCATCAGAATATTTGATTTGCCATTCTCATATGAACCTCATTTTACCCTATTCTTGGTTAGTCGTAAAATTTTTAATAGAATGAAGCAGAATGAAATAAAATAAAATAGTTTATAATAGAATTAAATATAAATGGATGTAATATTAAAAAATTGTTGTTTGAGACAAATGTAAAGGTTCATAATATAATATAGTAAAATATTATTTGAATGAAGGATTTATAATGTAATATAGTGTAAAGTTGTTTATCATTTTATATTCTATCATAAATAAACCTCCCCAATCGAAGGTTTTTCATTTTTACTGTTTATAATGGAATTAATAAAAATAGATAAAGAGAATCCCATGTTGCCATAATATTATTTAACCTTAAAACATGACATAAATGTAGCATGCATATAGACTCTGTACGAGTCTTTATCAAAATTCTGAATATAGGCATAGGGATCATAAGAGGAACAAACCTAAGATAACAAACAGTCAAAAGATTGCTTTTTCTTTCTTTATTAGTCTTGTCCAAAACAATCTCCACCTTGATGTATTCATGTAGCCATCTATGCTTGGAGTTCCACAGCATAAGAAATTAATGAGGGAGAGTGATTGCGTTTGCTATCCATATCTAAAAAATTTGATAAGCATTTGTTATCTGTACCTAAATCAAATTGATCCTTTATGATAAGATTAGATAAACTTATTAGTTGTATTATAATCTCTGTAATCTTTTTCAGATAGTATTCCACTTACATATAAAAGCTTTCGAGCCTTTCACAAAGCAATGATAAACAGCACAATTGTTACATATACACCTTTTGTAATTCTCTTCATGGTATCAGAGCCTACACCCCACTCTTCTTAACTTCTTTTTTCTCAATTAAACACCACTAAATCCAATTAAAAAAACTCAGTACATGCCTTCCTTTAACTCAAACCTCCATTATTAACACCAACAATTTATTCCCATAATACAACAAACACCATTATTTTCCACACACCTAAACACTATCATCTATCAATTACTCAGTTCAACTACACTTCTTCACAAAAATATCCACAAACTTGTACCTTTGTCTAAACCTCACTACACCAATCTAGGAAACATCCACAAATCATGGCTATGGCAGAACCCACCACCCTAATTTTACCCACACCCCTAAACACGACCAATTTCCTAGTTTGGCGAAATCATGTCCAAGTTGTTCTTTCAGCTTCTGATCTTCTTGACTATGTTGACAACACACTCATCTCCCTACCCATTCCTCCCAATGACAACATCCCATCTCCAAAATTTGTTAAATGGCAGAAGTTCAACTGCCTAGTTTCTTGTTAGCTAACGGTGTCCCTCTCCAACTCCATCACTCGCCTCGCTCTTGAGTGCACCACCACTTGTGATCTTTGGCCCATTCTTGAATGACACTTTCTCTATCAATCCTTGTCCCAGAGGACACTCCTTCTACACACACTTGACACCCAAAAAAAAGTTGCTTTCTCGGTCTCTGATTTTCTAAACATCGTCTTCATCACCTTCGAGGAACTCACAACTATTGGTGACTATATCTTCAATGACGACCTCGTCCTATTCACCTTGAATGGCCTCCCAACTACATATGAGTCGTTCATCACTAATTCAAGCATTGCGACTCTCTCCTTAGCTTCTCGAATCTCCGTGTTTAACTCCTCATCCATGGCAGCGTTTCCTAGCTTATCACTCTTTTGGCGTCCCCTCCACTGAAGCGACCCTTTTGGCAATAGCGTAAGTGGATAGTTAAGGAGATGTTTGATTCCACTTCTATGTTGTTGTTTTTTGTTTTTTTTCTATTTTAGGTTTATCTTTTTTTCTTAAAAAAATAAAAAACTATTTGGTTGAGATTTATAATATAAAAAATGAAAACAAAAACCTATTTAGTTGAGATTTGTAATAAAAAATTGAAAACAAAAACATATTTGATTTTATTATCCTGTTTTTATTCTTTAATTATACTCTTATGTGTAATAATTATAATATAATACATTATATTTTTAAATTAATTAATTATCATTATAATTAAAATTAAATATATGTAAACAAAATATTATTAAAAAATTACTCATCAAATATACGAATGTACTTAAAAAGATAAGGGTACTCAGCCCTTAAGTCATCAATCTTCCTCTATCTCTATGTCTTCAAAATCAACACAAAGATCTGTTTCAAAAGTTCAACGTTACAAATCTGCCCATTAAAGGATGACACGAAAACCAATCAAAACAAAACCAATATAAAACCCAGAAAAGAGCCAGATAGGTTTCAACCAAATTATTTCTGATTTTGATCGAGCTTGGAAATATTGAAGATGGAAACACAAAAAAACTCAGCAGGAGAAGCAGTTGCCTCCTATCGTTACTTCATGTCGAAAGAAAAAGAGCAAGGAAGAAACATTTCTTGAGCACATAAAGGATCACATAGATGAATTCATCCATGCCTCCATGGATGAGCACAAGACTTGTTTCAAGAAGACCATTCAGAAGATGTTCAAAATGTCAACAGTAGTTGCTGCAAAGAATGTAGAAACCAAAGAAGTTGAAAGTTCTCTTGCCCTCCCAACAGTGGTATCAAACTAGTAGCATTTACTTTGATTTTGTCCATATGTACATAAAGAAAGTTCCTCTAGTTCTGGTTCTGCAACAATTTTAAATTTCATAAATTTCAAGTAGCTTGAGTGAATTCAAATGGGAAAGAAGTTAAACTATGTTTTAAGTGGGATTTCACTTGAAATGATCTTTAAAGACAAAAAAACCCCAGAAAAGAAATTAAAGTTTTAAATCTTGAACTTACGAGTGAAAGCTTTGATAACTGGCTGATAGCTTCTTGAAGAACCAGAGAGACCCAAACTCCATGTATCATCTTCCATAGCTGAAACTGATGGGTAGATCCTGACTCCTTAACAATTAGCACTATTTTGTCGTTGTCTCTTATTCGATTAAATTTAATGGTTAAAGAGTGAAGAGCAAAAACCAGTTAGAAGTATGGAAAATAACTAACAAGACAGATGCAGCGAATAAACCAAGTAAGAGTAGAGGAGTTTCTCCGGTTCTCAAGTCAAAAGCCGACGGCGACGTGAGATGTCACATCATAACAACACCAAGGAGACATTGGTGGCGCGGCATAAGCAAAAGCAAGAGAATACCATGTGATTAAGGGAATAATGAAAAAAAAAACCAGGAAATGAAGCAATAGCAGTAGAACTCCATTGTTAACCTTTTCTCAAAGATGGAGGAGCAAGCACATAGTGGTGAAGGCAGAGCAATGTTGAAAAAAAACACAAAAGGCAGTGAAATCGGACGAGTGGTTTTGTCGAGAAAAAAACCTATTTTAAAATCTTACAAAAAACGTCTTTTTTACGTTTCTTTAAAACTGTTGCAGTTTTTTATTTTTAGAAACAAAAAAATGATAACAAATCTCTTCTAAGCATCTGGGAGCATTTCTCTAGTGGATGTGGGCGCTTTGGTGGCAGACAACCCATTTGGATTCTTCCTTTATGACTCTTGGTGGACTAGGCTGAATTAATGCAACAATCCACCCACAAGCAATCTAACAGCCCACACTAATTCACCTCATCAACTAAGTACAACCCATCAGTCCAATACATCTAAGCCTAATTCTATAAATTATTACACATCAATTTTCACTAAACCACCCCCAGTGCCAAATATGTTAGAAGTGGGGTCATATTATAGCCCATTGTCATTTTATATATTCCAAGTCCAGGAATTGCCCCACTGGGCCTTCTTATGATTTTAATTCCCTTAACATTACCTTTTCAGTTATGGACATTTATGATCCCAAAGATACTTAGCCTTTTTACTCTAACGATACTATTGAATAATTACCAACACTAATGCTACTATCCATATGGCACCCGACCCTCATCTTGAGGACTTTATAATTCCGTATGATGGTTCCAACTAAGTAATTGTTGGTAATGATAACACTCTTCCCATCTCCTTTACCAATATTGTTACATTTCCTACACAAATTTGTCCATTTTGTCTCCATAATGTTTTAGTAGTTCCACATCTCACTACAAATCTTTTATGTTGCTAAATTTGTTATTGATAATTCATATCTCATTGAATTTAATACCTTTGGTTATATTATGAAGGATCTTCAAATCAAGATACCACTCCTTGCGGGTTTCATTCATAATCATCTCTATCTAATGAAGATTTCATTGCACTTCCCAAATCCTACTGCTTACAAAGTCACTCCGAGTTCACTTAATTTTTGGCATCAACATCTTCGTCATCTGTATCAATCTACACTCTCTAAGTTATCTAAGTCTTTAAGTGTTAGTTCTGTTGGAGTTATGTAATTATAATGCCCTGAAAAGTAAGTGTATTTACATGTAACTTTATCTTCTTCAGTTACAGTTTTGTAATGAAAATATTTATTATTAATAAAACAAAAG
>JANKOE010000001.1:15173211-15189794 GCA_026284465.1 Erythroxylum citrifolium | reverse complement strand
TCTTGTTTATGTTTTATTATCCTTATACCATATCATGTATGGATTGGCATGTTGATTTGGATATGTTGCTTCCGCTGTAAAATGATTTCTTAAAAAGTTTTGAAATCTACCGTTTCTCCAAATAAAGCATGTTTTCTTTTTCCGATCCAACAAGTTCAAATGACATAACTCCTTGTACTTGTTGTTTTTCAGGGAAAAAGTGTTCGTCTTCTATTTTCACATTCTTCTCGTCATTCTACCACCCTTTTACAACTTATATACTGTCATATTTATGGACCTTCTCCATCTTAGTCATTTTTTGGTTGTCGTTATTTTATTATTTTGATTGATGAAACTAGTAGATATACTTAGATTTTCCCCTTGTTCACAAATCTTATGCTCTGCATATTTTTCAAACTTTCAAAACCACAAACGAAAAATTATTTTCCATTGACATCAAACAATTTCAATATAATGAAGCCCCTAAATTCATCAAAGGTGCTTTTGCCTAATACCTTACAATTAATGGCATCACTTACCGCATTTCCTGTCCCTACACTCCTCAACAAAATGGTCTTGCTAAAAGAAAAATTTGTCATATCATTGAAATAAGTCTCACCCTTCTTCTTTATGCCTCTCTTCCCAAAGTTTTTTGGTTTGAAGCTTTTTCTACTACTATTTACCTTATCAACCTCTTACTTATTCCTATCCTCCATAACAATTCTGCTCATGAATTCCTATTCATTACCCCATGAAAGCTCTTTAATTTATGAGTCTTTGGGCGTACCTACTTTCCTTTTCTTGGTTCCACTCGCCTTGATAAACTCACACCTAAATCCTCTCCATGTGTCTTCCTCAGCTACTGTTCCCAGTATAAAGGATATTAATGTTTTGATCCTCACACATCCAAACTTTATATTTCTCGCCAGGTTCATTTCCTTGAAAATGACTTCCTTTATGCTTATTCTCCACCACAACAGTCTACATCCTCAACCACCATACTTTTCTCACTTCCTTTACCTTTCAGCCCCCTCTTTTAGACTCCTTTACCACTCTCCTTTGCACTATCTCCACCCTGACCTCACTTACCCCCAACCTTCTCTTCCTATGATCACAGGGACCTGTGATCAAACCCATACTCCTCTCTTATTTGATGATTGCATCACCTACTACATGCTTACCACATCTTCTCCTGACCCTAAATCCTTTACCCAGGCAAATAAATTTCCTTACTGGCGTCATGCTATGCTTGATGAGTTCATTGCCCTCCATCGTAATGAAACTTAAACTCTTGTTCCCCCTCCACCAAACGCCAACATTGTCAGTTGTAAATGGATGTTTCACACCAAACGTAATCCTGATGGCATTATTCAATGTTATAAAGTTCATCTAGTTGCTAAAGGTTTTCACCAAGCTTCTAGTATTAACTATATTGACACCTTTAGTCCTATTGTTAACCTCACTACCATTCTTCTCATTCTTAACCTTGCCCTTTCTAAAAATTGGTCAGTTCGGGAACTTGATGTCAATAACGCCTTCCTTCATAATCATCTTCATGTCCTAACCTCTTGGTTTTCAACATCCTCAATATTCTCATTATGTTTATTCCCCCACACTTAGCTTTTGGCCGTCCTCGGGCAAAACATTAGAATTAAGCTTAAAGACCCAAAAACATTTACTCAATTCCCGTATGTTCCAAAATATATAATCATAACCAAATATTCATAACAAGAAGTCAACATTCCAAGCTTTTACTCATGATCAATCAACATTCATCATCTTAAAAAACTGAGCAATCTAATGGTAGACTTGGAAATTGTGTTTAACTAAAATATATCCATAAGTACACTCAACACCATTCATGATAATGTCATTCCATAACTTTGCGTATCATTTCATTTCTCCACCGCTAATGTTCACATGTAAAATCATGGATCAAAGGACTTTTCACGGTTGTAATGTGGGCAAAGGTAAGGTGAGATGTATTAGGTCAAGTAGCATGAAAGTCATTAAAGCTAATGAAACAAATGCAACACTCAATATGACATCAAGTGCACAAGTTCAAACTTATATAAAACTAGGTACTGTCAGCTATGATGAATGCAGCACTTATAGTTCACAACTCATTTCAGCTCTTTCACGCAAACCACACGAAGCATATACCAATCCGAAGGAATCACTTATACAATTTATGCCAACAATACATTGAAACCACAAGAGTAAACCTTCTATGCCAACATCTACCTGATATTCAACATACTCAAATAACACATTCATTACAACTCTAGGAAGATGCGTTAATTATGAATAACTTTGCAAACTCATATGCACTTCCTTTTTGATAAATTTATTTAAACAAAAAAATTCATTCTTTTTCTTTCATTCATTCTTTTTCATTTTCTTTTCTTTTCTTTTCTTGTGCTTTTCTCTTTTCTCTTTTCTCTTTTCTTTCTTTCTTTTCCTTTCTTTTTACATTAAAAGAAACTACATTAACATGGGAATTTCAATGATAAGACATAACAAAACATTAACTAACTCACACATACGTACACCCCCACACTTACGCTTTTGTACATATACAAACTCACCAATCACAAATGCTCCACTAGCTTTATGACTTGGGTAAGACATTGGTTAAGTTTAAAAGTAGAAAATGTTATTTATACAAAAAGAAAGGTATATAGTTCAAAAGGGGTTAACAAGGGAAAAACTATGTCAATAGGTTAGGCTATTTGGCTAATGTAGTTCGCAAAAACAAAGAATGCCTAATCATTTCCATGTTAATGCATGTGATAAAAATGTTGTCTCAAATAGAAATTCAAAGCAAAATCAAGATGTACATGCCATAAAGTCACACATTATCAAAAGGCAATGAGACTGAAATGAAGGTGTTAGTCTAATAAGGCTTAAAATCTCACCGATTTTGTCTACCACTAGCCACTAATCTTCTAAAGATAATGGACATCGACCAATCACAAAAGTAAAAATACATGCTAAAGTTGTTATGAAATTATCTAGTCAATTCACACTCTAATAATGACGATATAATCTCATAAGCAACATAAACTGAGAAAATGTTTGTTTGTTTGTTTTATTCTTTCTCTCATTTTGATTGAAAACTTAAAAAGAATAAAACAAGCAAATTAAAAAAACACATGCATATAAAAATTAATGCGAAAATGTAAAGAAAAAAATTTACTTCCCTTGGGTTGCCTCCCAAGAAGTATCTTTGTTTAGGGTTGCTGGCTCGACTCTATGTTTTTTTACGTGACAAATTTATGATCTTCCGGTAATACAGTTAGTGTCACTTCTATGTGGGGTTGTTTCGGATAGGGCCCTAGTTTATCATCATCCTCATTTAGCATCTTCCCTATCCTCATATTCTCAATCTCGACTGAGTTCATAGACTCAACAAATATTAGAACATCCCTTTGCCTTTTTCTTCTTCATTTAATTCCTCTAACCTGCTAGGTAAAGGTAAAGAGTCAGTCTCAACAATAATTATGAACTCAATTTGTTCCTTCGAGCTAAAAGATGTATCTTTTTCTGCTTTGAGCTCCTCAACTTCTTCTTCACATGCAATTCCTTGAGTATTGTTCTCAAATTCTCAAGCCCCTCATCACTTTGTAAAGTTTCCGTATAAACATCCATTGGGTATACCTCGGGTTGATATGACTGCTCCTCTTTGCTTTGCAGTTTCAGATGATTGATATCTCCCCATCGAGTTGATGCATCTTGCTGGAATTGCAGAGCATCTTGTTGGATTTGCTGTACAGCTTGCTGAAATAGCTGTTATATATTCTGTTGGAATTGCTGCATATCCTATTGAATTTGAAAATTGTTAGTAGTTATAATATTAAGCAATTCTTCTAGAGATGTACCTGAGTCGTGTTGGCTCTCAAAATCTTAGGCGCTTGACCATATATTTTGTGAAAATTGCTCTCCATCCTGTTAGAATTGTAGATTATTCTGCTTCAATTGCAAAGTATAGCGTTCATAATATTAACCAACTCTTCCAGATATGGACCGGAGTCGTGGTAGGAAGCTTCTAGTCTATATGAAAATTGTTGTGCATCTTGCAAACTATCATAGAAATAATTCTAATGGTTATCCCATCCATAACCAAGTTAGGTTGATCAGTCCAACCTTGGTTATATGATTGAGAATAAGAGTTAAAGAAAAAATTACTTCCATCCATGTTTTTTTTATAAATCACAAACACAAAACAAAATAAAGAAAGGATCACAAAATAACTGAAAAACCAATTACGACCAAATATATACAAAAACCAATTAAAATTACAAACAAAAACTAAAACACCACACTCCTTGGCAACGACGACAAAGTTGACAACGCATCGTAATGCTAGTCAAAATAAAAACTAGACTACTACTATAGTATTAGTGAGTCTAGGTCGATCCCACAGAGAGTGTGTACAAAGTTATTGAAATAAAATTAATTAGTGTTTAGGTTAAGGGGGTTTTGGATTTTGGAAACAAAAAAATAAAATAAAATAAGACTAATAAAAACAAATTAAAGAAAACATGCAAAAAATGATAAAATTGGGAAATTCAGTAGATAAAAGACCCAGTTCTTTGGCTCAATCTCGGCCTACACCCTAATTAAACATATTTCATTGATTTGTTGTTCTCAAACATCTCCTAGCAATTATTAATTGTGGTTAATAATTAACTTAAGTTTTCCCTTAGGTAGTGTTTAACCAAGATACGATCGCTAATTAAACATAACCACCTAATAACCTAGGATATGATCTCTAGATTCAATTAGGCAGTAGCATTACGAATTGAGAAAATCGATTAATCAAGGCAACAACCACATACGATGCATCATTTAACTAAGGTTATGTTATCCCTGATGATTATGAATCATTAGTCGCTACACATGAATTTTAAAATAACAATTACGGATTATATCGAAATTCTAACACTAGGTTTGAAAATAAACGATTCGATTAATGCATAAATATCATCTTTTCACAATACCCAATTCAGTCAACACAAGATAACATAATTAATTCCTAATGAGAGAAAGAAATAACAAAAATAGTGAAATGCACTTAACCCGAGTCATCGGCATCGATATTACCTCCGAATCGGCATCGAAACATCTAGCCCTTTATAGGTTCTCCTAAACAAATGCCTCAACCCCTGTGAAAATTGTGCCAGCCAAAATCCCTCTAGTGCCTCCTCTCTAATCTATATGCGCTCACTCTTCCCTAGATACTGTTATATTCATTTGACAAATTAATATACTAGTCCATCTTACTGTTCACTTTTTAAAACCCTCGCTAATGTCTTGGCCAAATGTTTGTGTTTCATGCATAACGTTTGCATGAAATGCAGATGTTCTGCACTGCGTTTCCTCTCCTGTATCCAATGTCGTTTTGCTCCATTCCTTTATCTACCTGTTGTTGTGTCGTTTTTTGTCTCTTCCATCTGCCCACACATTGCTGTATTATTGCAGTTTCCCTTGGCTTTTTGTTATTCTTTTCTTCTCCTACTGTGCTGCCCTTAATTTACGTAAATTGAATGTATTCCATGCACATTTTTTCTACTTCTTTGTTGTGACCAACTTGGAATTTTCTTGATTGTGTTTCTTTTTTTTCCTTCTTGTCTTTTAATTTTCTTCTTCTTGCTTCCTAAAGACAAGTGAAAATTAATCTTCAAAAAGTGGCTAAAATATAGAGTTTCGACTCACTTTAACTTATTTGCTTCCAAATTGTACTTAAAATCACATATGAGTCAAAGTGAGTATCTAAAGCAATTTCATGTCAATAATTGATAAATGTTACGGAATAATTTTATAATCAATTAAGCACCTATCATATATAATCTCCACAAAGCCTTATATGGTCTCAAACAAGCTCCAAGAGCTTGGGTCATTGTCAAAGTTAGAAACTTCTTGACCTACACTTTACCTCTCTAAATTTGATCTTTCCCTCTTCATTTATACCACTTTCTCTAACGCCACCTTCATCTTAGTTTATATGGATGATATTTTAGTTACAAGTTCGTCCCCTTCTTTTGTGTGGATGATATTTTAGTCACAACTTTGTCCCCTTCTTTCATTTCCATACCAATCCATAATCTTCATTGCACTTTCTCCATCAAGACTTAAGCCCATACCATCATTTTCTTGGTCTTGAAGCCGCCTCTATGTCCATCTTCTTTTTACCCAAACAAAATACACTAAAGATCTTCTTCTTCAAACAAGTCTTAATCATTACAAACTTGTTTCCACTCCAATTACTCGATCTCTCCTTCTCTTCAAAAATCATGGCACACCTCTTCCTGATCCCTCTGAGTATTGAAGCATAGTTAATGCTCTTCAATATCTCTGTCTTACTCACCCTGATATCCAGTTTGCTGTGAATAAGGATTCCCAATTTGTACATTGCCCTACTGATGTGCATTGGACTAATGTTAAACAGCTTCTTCGTTTTCTTTGCTCCACATCATTTTACAACATTCACCTTCTCAAATCATCCACTCTTTCCTTGCATGCCTACTATGATGTTGATTGGGCTTGTTGCCCTGAGATCAGCACTCTACTTTTGGATATTGCATCTATCTTAGGCCAAATTAGATATCTTAGAGTGTTAAAAAATAACCTACTGTTGTCAGATATAGTACTAAAGCTGATTATCAGAGTATTGCTCTCGCTACAACGGAATTCTGTTTGATCACTTCCCTTCTTAGAGAAATTGGTTTATCTAATATTACACCCACTTTTTGGTGTGATAATCAGTGATACATTCCTTGCTTCTGATCAGATCACTCATGCTTGAAGTAAACACATTGGAATTGATATACATTTTGTTCATAACTTGGTGGCTAACAAATGACTTTCCATCTGCTCTTTAACTTGCTAATATTATCACCAAGCTATTTTCTTCTTCTTCATTCCATTGTCTTCATCACAAACTCATGATTGCCAATCATTAAGAGCTTAATGGGCTAATAGCATTTGTTATCTATATCTCAACAATTTGATAAGCATTTGTTATTTGTAATTTATCCTTGCTGATAAAATTAAATATACTTATTATTTGTATTATAATCTCTCTAATCCTTTTCATATTATACTTCACTTGTATATAAAGGCTTCCGAGCCTCTCATAAAATAATGAAAAACAACACATATCTTACATACGCACTTTTCATAATTCTCTTCTGAGAGAGATGAAGCAGAGCAGTATAGGATAAGGCTCATTAAATGCATATGCCAGAACTTACCATATATATGAGATAATAGTTCTCAAATTCAAATCTATTATGTATAGTCAGCATCAAAGAAGAACTTTAGGACATTGTCACATGCCATAATCAACCACAAATGTATTTTATGGAGTATAAGTTTCAAAATTGGTCCTTAAACTACAATTTTGCTTAGAACGTGATGTCTTGAGGGTGGTTGTTATTTATAATCCACAAATCTTATAATATAATAAATAGTTTAATTCATTATGAGCCTATTAGCTATATATGACTACTGAACATTTTAATTCTTCTTAATAATATCTAGATTAAGTTGGTAATAACATACCATCATATAGTTTTTTTATGTACTCGTTTGATTTTTATTTCAACTTTAAAGATATATATGTAATGCACTGGATAATATAAGTATTATATAGCTAAAAATTACAAAATTTTTAAGGGACAATTAAAGAAGAAGTTTAATGAGGTTAGTTAGTTTCAACAATTTAATGTCGGGAAAAATGATTGATGGCACTTAAGTATTTCTAGTTCCTTTCTGTAGCATTGCTTCCTTAATCAAATGTTTAAGCTCTTTTGTTTTCTCCTAATTTTCCTAACAGGAGACTTATTGAGCTACCTAGTGGCTCTCTACTCATCTGGTCCATCATCATTTCCTCATCACATTTTTGGACGCAAAGTCATGCCTTTTAAGCAGAAGCAATGGAGTATTATGTTGTATAATTTTGACTTTTCTCATAAAGTTGGACAAAATCTAATTGCATTTTTCAGTTTTTCAATAACTTATCAGTTAAGTTACGTAATTTGATCCAAATAAAGATAATAAAGTAGCCCAATAAATGACCTAAGTCAATGGGTCGAAGTCTAGGAGGAAAATGGATCCCGATCAGTGTGGACCGAACCTATATCCGGCCTGTGATGGGGATGGCACAGATCAGTCTCAACACATGGATGATGAAGATAAGAATACGTGGCAAGGGCATGCAATGCACACATCATACAGTTGAGGGGCGTCTGTGTATGGTGGGTCTTGCATTGCACTCGCCAACAGTAACCTATATACATCAGGGCGCTTGTAATAACCCTGTGCGTCGGGGCTCGTGAGGCGCGTGCAAACCAGACATCTTTGATGTGTGCCGCCATGCACTCATACACCACATGTAGTGAGGACGCCAGGCTGACGTTACTGCATAGTGTTGTGATGATGTCAATACTACAATAATGCAAACGTCAGCACTAAAAAATCAAAAAATTTTAGAATTCCCATAAGGATACCTCGAGTCCTTTTGGGTCAGTTTCTAAGTTGAGAGAATTTTTAAAGTGATTTTATCAATTTTATGGATTAATTACGTTGGTAATCTGATTCTGGAAAAGGTTTAAAGCTTTTTAAAGCCATTTTTAAGTGAATTTTTATTCTCCGAACTGCACATAAAGGAGACACTTAACGTTTTGTGTCTCATGTGGTAGGTTCGGTATTTGAAAAAGCACGATGGTCACTTTGAATGAGACTTTTTGTAATAAAAGTCTCAAATAAAGTTTAAAGACAATGTTTTCATCACCAGCATATGATTATTTGACTATGCATTTGGTTTTTTGCAATTATTACTAATTTTTACATACAGTATGCCTATATAGAATGTGAGGATAACATAAGGATGTATCCCTTGTGTTTGTGGTCTTTTTGGATATTGGTGAGATTATAATCACTATAGTGGCCTTTCAAATCAGTATTTGAATTGTACCGCTTGTATGTTAGGGGATGTCTCTGATCTCATATTTAGTTATTCTACCCACAGGAGTTGACCTTACATGAGATTTTGAGATATGTATAAAGGCATTAGATGGAGGAAAGTCGTTGCTCGAAAGATTTATTCACCCACAAGTGGTATTGTCATGAGAGTTGATGGTTTATACTCTTATCGCTTTTTATATGGAGGTCTAGTTGCATATATTATGTATTTAGCCCATAGGTATTTCATAATATGTGTAACCGAATTCTCGGTACAGATACTATTTTAATGCTTTAAGTATCGTGGTTATCATGCATTTATGCTAATTTGTATAGCCTTTTTTTGTTTTACAGCCATCTTTTCTGAACAACAATGTTGTCATGGTTGAGACCTTAACTGGTTTCAATTTCAAGAAGTGAAAGAAGGATGATGAGTTTTCCCTGGAGATGGCCGATATCAATATGGCGATGCATATGGAGAGACCTTCTCCACTTACTAATATCAGCTCGTAAGCTGATAAGGCGGCTATGGCAATCTGGGAGCAGTCAAATAGGATGTGTATTTTACCATCAAGAGGTTGTTCTCGAACCATCTGCTTAGTGAATTTCTGGACACAATCATAGTAACGAAGTTTATGGACAATATTTCCCAAAGGTACAAGGTGTCTTCCTGTGTGGAGTATAACACCTTGATTAAAGAGCTATTCTCTTTAAGGTACATTGGAGAAGGAGGCGTTAGAGAGTATATCATCAGGATTGTTTACCTTCAAAGTAAACTGAAGGTACTAGATGTACCCATTCCTAACACACTCATAGTGCATCAGGCACTTAATACTCTCCCATGGGAGTTTGAGATGTTGGCGACGTCATACATCTCTTAGGATGAGGCTTGGGACATTAATGCCCTAATTTCCCAATGTTGCAAGGGTAAGTTGACCAAGATAAAGAAAAAGGGACAACTCATGTTTCTGGTTTATTAGACCTCATACATACATATGTTAGTGGTCCCTATACAGTCATGTTGTACAATGCTAGATATTTTCTGACATTTATAAATGATTATTCCCGCTACGATTATATGTTCTTGCTTACGGAAAAGTCTGAAGTTCTTGATAAATTCAAGAACTTTAAGATTGAGGTTGAGAACCAGCTGGAAAAATCGATAAAGATTGTCAAATCTGATCAGGGAGAAAAATACTATGGTAAACATGGGTTACAAGACAAGAAAAAGATCTGCCTGCCAGATATTTGGAATCAATTAGAATAGTGACTCAATTCACTATGCCGAATAGTTCTGAGCAAAATGAAGTGGCTAAAAGGCACAATCGTGCCCTAAAGGACATGATGAGGTCAATGAAGAGTAGGACTAACCTACCTTAATACCTTTAGGGCAACGTCATCAAGACAACATTATATTTCTTAAATAAAGTCCCAAGTAAGTCAATACCTAAGACACCTTTTGAACTCTAGAAAAGGTGGAAACCAAGCCTTTCACACATTTGTGTATGGGGTTGTCTTGATGAGGTACGGTTATATAATCCTTATGAGAGCACATTGCAGACTCATTCCACTTGTTCCTATTTAGTAGGTTATCCCAACCACTCTAAGGGATACAAATTTTACTGTAAAGAAGGAGGGGCCAGAATAGTGGAATCACAGATGGCTAAGTTTTTGGAATATGATGTTCATAATGAGGATGGACCCTCATAACCTCCAAGAGATAACAGGATTAATATTACGATCATTTTGTATCCGCCTCTTATACAGTTAGGTCTAGTGGATGAAGGTTCGAGTACCATGCTTGTGCAGAAATAGGAACCTATATTTGCTCAGGCATAAGTTCCTGGGGTACAAGAACCTATGCATTTATGCAGATCCATCAGAGAGAGACGACCTGCTATCTCATCAGATTACATAATCTATTTGGATGAGGATGACTATAATATAGGACATGTCGTGGATCTAATTACTTTTATAGAAGTCATTTATGGACCTTATACAAAGATATATATAAACTATATTATTATTATTATTATTTAATGTAAAAAACTAAATTAAATAAATTAAAACTGTACAATATAATAATAGACTATTTTGTAATTTTTTAAAAATTTAAAAACTATTTTATAAATTTAAAAAATTATCTGAAATAGTATCTGATATTAACTAGTACCGATATAATATCGTCACCAAACCTAATTCAATACCAAATTTAGTACGGTGGTCGTACCATTGATTTTACAAGCGGTTCAGAAAATAACTAATCATAACCACTTCAAAATAGAATGAAATAGTGAAAATACCTCGCATTCGACAAGGGTAAAGGGTAGCGTGCCGTGACCGCAGCCTATCCTCAGAAAGCCCCGCTCTTCGTCACATATTTGGAAATGAAAATGACCCTCTCGTGTAAAGATAAGACTCATGCCTCTTTTATAACCATCCACGCAAGCTTGTGCCCGTATACCCACTAATCCAACTTAAAAGTCCAATACAGAAAGCAAAAGGAGCCTTTCAAAAGAGAATAATTCCAACTAATTTTTCCTAGTTTTTATTTTCCTTCTCATCTTTCTTCTTCTATAAGAATGGGACTCCTTAGTTAATAAACTACTTTCTTCTCACCTTTCTTCTTTCCTTCTTCTATAAAAATGGGACTCCTTTGTCAATAGACTACTTTCTTGCCTTCTTATATATTTCAACTTGTTATATAAGGTGATAGTATATATTTCAACTTGTTATATAAGGTGATAGCCATCATATTGTAACAGGCAAGAACTACAAACAAGACTAGATGTGTCATCCGGGGTTTCCTAGCATTGGCGACAAATATGACTCACCGCCCGTGAATCCAGGTTGGTGGCTTATGCTGCTAAGGACTCTTTGGAGGGACAATCAGGATGCAGATGACGGTGTCTCCGGTGGAAGAGGTGATGGCGTTTGTGAAAAAAAGATGTGTATATGTTCACCAACTAATCATCCAGGATCCTTCAAATGTAAGCATCATCGTAGAGAGTACAAATGGATTGCTCATAGACGAATCAATCCCACATGATTGTGCTTGTATTTAACCTTCTATTACAGGAATTTTACCCTGGATAGGACATTGGAAGATATTTGGATAGTCTACTTAATTATCGACACGTGCTAATCTTATGTTTACCTGCACAAATATTGATTTAAAATGACAGAAATAGATGCATTACTGAAGCAACCGAATCTTTTAGCTACTGCTGCACCTTGATCAAACCCTGCAAGTTCACTCCTGATCGTGGAAGACATTTAAACTGTACAGATCAATTTTTTATTTTTAAACAGGTCGCTTGTAGATCGTTCTCATGTCAATACACGAATTATGAGGGTATTAACCCAGCCAAATTTTTTTCTTAACTGCCTTGATTTAAACATGTGAAAAATAATGAAAAGAATATGCAAAATTTGACGGTTGAGATTATGAGATGTTATCATCCCTCGTCTCGTGAGCTTGTCCCAAAATCGTTGAAATGCTGAAAAGGAAATAGCTTTAGTCATAATATCAACGATTTGGGCGGAGGAAGAAATGTGTCGAATGAGTAGTGCTTTGCTGGTAACTAGATTACGAGCAAAACGAATGTCAATTTTATACGATTTGTGCAAGCATGAGAGACCAAAGGCAAGAAAAGTAACACCAAGATTATCACACAAGAGGGTAGGTGAGAGATTAGCAATACCCAATTCATCAAGAAGAGTAATAATCCAATATAGTTCTGCAGAAGCAAGCGCAATCCTTCGATACTCAACTTCAGTGTTAGATTAAGCAATAGTAGGTTACTTTTTAGTACTCTATGAAATAAGATTAGGATCAAGAAAGATACAATAACCTGATGTAGACCGTCGATCATTAAAGCAATCAGCTCAATCAGCATCAGAATAGGCTTGGACATAAAGGTTGGAAGATTTAGTGAAGTGAAGGCCACAAGAGGGTGTGGATCAGTGATATCGTTGAATCTGTTTCACTGAGGGGCCAGTGAATATCAGTAGGACACTATAAAGATTGAGATACTTTATTGACTGCAAATTAAATGCCAGGATGGGTGAGACAATGATATTGAAAGGTACCAACAGTGTTGCGATATTCAGTAGTATAACAGAGAGAAACATCATGATTTTTGGATAAATAGAAAGACAGAGTGATGGGTGTGTGAAAAATGATGGGTGTAAGTATTTTCTATTTTTACTAAAATTTAGCATAAATATTCTTATTTTAGTCCTCCGACATTGGGGTTGGATTTTTGTACTAAAATATTAATTTTTGGTACAGTTCCTCCATAAATTTAGTTATAATTTTTTAAGGGAATGTAATGTTAGAAGTACATATAAAATGATATACGATATTTTATATAATAGTTATTGCCCTCCTTCTTTTTTGTATGACGTTTTAACAATAGATCTCAATAATGAACGCAATCGTTACCGTTCAAAAAAAATACTTTAATACAATAAAATATTAAAATAATTCATATGAATTTCTCTATTTTATTACATAATAAACTCTTTTGTTAAAAACTATTTATATGTAAAATGGGTTTTCAAAATTAAATTTTAATACACAACAGATAAATCTATTCTTATAATTAAAACATGTCAGTTAAATTTGAATTGTATTATTTTCATTCAAATATATATTTATATTATATATATTTAACTATAAATTAAAATTTTAACAATTTGTACATTTTGGAGGACTAAAATATTCCTCAAGAACTATCTTGCCATCTGCTAAACTAGACCTTGGTTACCTGGAATTATATGTGTTAAGTGATGTTTCGAAACTCTGATTTGTTGGAACACGGTCAAGATGTTAGAAGCATTGGACTTTTTTAGCTAGGCATATCAATTGCTTTAAGAAGCTAATATAATATCTCAAACCTCATATCTAAAAAATCAGAGTTTTAATATTTATCTTGTATTGGTAATTTCGATTATAATAATTATCTTTTTTTGTACTATTGACCGATTTGTATATGTTAATAAATATTAAAATTTCTGTTTCATTCTTATTAATTAGTAAATTACACGCATTGTTATTTGATATTAAAATTTCATCTGCCATTCTCTACATATATTGTACCAAATCGTCATTTGCCTTTGCTCCAGAATTCATTAAGTGAGCTTGAACCCACTAAGAAGCATCGAGATGCAAAGTTGAGAAGTCTGCGTAATGGGCCCTTTTTTGAAAATTATATGTCTGTTCTAAATTCTATCGATTCCATAAACAAAATAATTACTCCTATGTTGGGAAGTAAGCGACTATAACACACTCATCGATCAATCAATACATTTTCCCTCACTTGAATGAATCTATTAAAAGTAATAATAAGTAAAAATTGGTAGCAAATCAAATGATCACAGGCTGCCCCAATAATGCACAAATCAAAAAACCAATCACAAAATACAATAATTATTTAACGTGGTAAAAAATCCTTCGGTGTGAAGGATAAAAACCACGAGACCTTTCTTGGTCCAAGCAAATGAAATCCACTATAAAAAATACTGTCTTACAGAGATCAACATACACAATAATCCAGAAATCAAAGGCTCAATCTCATATAGTCACAAATCAAAGTAGAGAACTACACTAAAAGAACAATCACAACAAAAGCTTCTATTCTAACAAATTCTGGAAAAGTTCCAGCCGTCTAAATCCAATCTTTACCGTCGAAAACAAAGAACAATGAGCAAGGAACATACTCATCAAAATTAAGCCTGATCGGACAAAGAATGATAGACCAAAATTAGAATATGGTGAAGCTCGTCAGTTCTGAAAAAACATTGAGACCAATCCAATTTTGGAACCAAAAATTCAACCTCCAGACCTCCAAACCAGATCTCCATCGTTCAGAATGAATAACAATACGTCTTCAAGTTGTAAACCAAACGTGAGACTGGTTCAACAGTAAACGACTTCCCAGTTGTTGGAAATGTAAAACAGATCGGGTGAAAAATCTCTTCTTTTGTGAAGGTTAAAGGAAGAACAAAATCTCTCTCTTCTCTCACTCTTGGCAGCTGCTAAAAATTTTGTATTTTTAATGACAATACAAAAATTAACCCTAATGGGTTAAAAAAGGAAATGAGCTTTAACAAATTTATGGGTTTTACCACATAGGAGAGAACCTAAACCCAACAATTCTCCCCCTTCCCGACTATGTGGAGGAGGTTACCAAACCGGCACTTAACCGACAAACTTCAAACTTCATCCTTGGTAGAGCTTTTGTGCACATATCAGCTCTATTATCATCAGCACGAATCTTTTCAAGCTCAGCAGGCTTAGAATCCAAAATATTATGGATCCAATGATACCTCACATCAATATGTTTGGATCTACCATGGAAAGTAGAATTCTTACCAAAATGAATAGTACTCTGACTATCTCAAAACAGAACATACCTCTTTTGTGTAAACCCAAGATCATTCACAAGCTTCTTCATCCATAGCAACTCCTTACAAGCTTAAGTGGACAAAGCAATACATTTTTGCAAGTTAGATTGCCATGCAACAGCTCCCCCTGCAAAGGTAATTAAATAGCCAAAAGTAAACTTTCTTGAATCAATATCTCCGGCCATATCAGAATCTGTGTAACCACAAAGCATAGGCTTTTGAGTTCTATAACATAGCTTCAAACTTGAAGTGCCACGGAGATCTCTTAAAATCCACTTTACTGCATTCCAATGCTCCTTTCCTGGATTAGAAAGAAATCTACTAACAGTACCAACTGCATGAGCTATATCTGGTCTAGTACAAACCATAGCATACATCAAACTTCCTACTGCAGATGCATAAGGAACCTTTTGCATGTATTCTTTATCTTGCTCACTGGACGGAGACTGCTTCAAACTCAATCTAAAAGATGGAGGAAGAGGTGTACTTACAGCCTTAGTCATAGCCATATTGAACCAATGTAGTATCTTCTCAATATACTTCTCCTGTGAAAGCCATAACTTCTTGCACTTTCTGTCACAAATGACTCTTATGCTAAGAATCAGCTTTGTTGGCCCTAAATCCTTCATAGCAAAGGACTTGCTCAACTCTTTCTTCAAATTTACAATTCTGGAAGAGTTAGGACCTACAATAAGCATGTCATCCACATATAACAACAAGATGATGAAATCATTGTTAGAAAATTTTTGCACAAAAACACAATGATCAGAAGTAGTCTTCTTGTAGCCTTACTGGACCATAAAAGACTCAAACTTCTTATACCATTGCCTTGGAGCTTGTTTCAAACCATACAAGCTCTTCTTCAATTTACAAGAATAACTTTCTTTGCCCTTCATCACAAAACCTTCAGGTTGTTCCATATAAATCTTCTCTTATAAGTCACCATGGAGGAAAGCAGTTTTTACATCCATTTGCTTAATCTCTAAATCAAGAGCAGCAGTCAAACCCAAAATAACTCGAATTAAAGACATCTTGAGCACTGGTGAGAAAATCTCCTCAAAATTAATCCCCTTTTTCTGATTGAAGCCCTTAACAACTAATCTGGCTTTATACCATGGAGATGATGAATTATCTTCTTGCTTCACTCTATAGATCCACCTATTCTTCAAGGCTTTTCTATCTTTGGGAAGCTTGACTAGTTCAAAGGTCTCATTATCATACAAGGA
>JANKOE010000001.1:15127874-15147799 GCA_026284465.1 Erythroxylum citrifolium | reverse complement strand
AAGTGAGAGGTTGCCACTTACAAGTGGGCCGTGGATATGTGGACCTGGGCTTGGGCCCAGAATAGCCGACCCAACCAGTGTATATCTTTTATAATTCTTGTCTATGTTGACTGTTTCGGGTTATTCGATTATGCTTGTCCCAAACTTGTTGATAAATATCGTTACAAACAGTACACCAAATTGTCATGGTTCTTATACCATTTTGTTGATGACACAATTGTTGCATTGCAGATCAAAAATCACAAAATCAATTCACATCAAGATCGAGATAAAATATAGGCTTTTATCATGCTTTTATCATATCCAAACTTTTCAAGGTATCGAAAATTAAAGTTATTCTAAACAAATATGACTGTAAAAATCTTGAAGTGGTCAACTTTTTAGTTCAGTTTCTAATTCAAATTACCTTAATAACCCTTTATTATTAAAAATTGACTAGTTTATTAGTTAATTGACTTATTTCTATAAACTATTTATTTTTCATAAACTAAAATTAATTAATTAATTTTCATTTAACATTTTTCTTCTTCAATTAAACCTCAAAATTTTCAATTAATTTTTGAGAATTTGATTGATTTAAAAATTTTGTGAGTCATAAGAAATTGGAGTAATTTTACAAATATTGAGATTTTTTAACACTTCCAATTTTCAAGGTCTAATTTAAATTTTGATGAAAGTCTTAAGATTTAAAAGAGAAATTATTGCCTTATTCTTTACAATAAGAAGTGTTTTAAACTTTTTTTAAATAATTCTTTTAAGTTCACAATATAAATTTTTAAATTTTCATTTTTTGAAATTACAAAATGTAATTAATAATTGTTTAATGTATGTCTAATATTTATAAATATCGTTTATATCTTTATAATCAAAGAGCTTAGTTTTGATATTTTTATATAAGTTTAGATTATAGTTATAACATTTTTCTTGGTATATTAGATGATTGTCGGTAATTTTATATTTTATTAAATTATATATTATTAAAAAATACTTGATACTAATTTACTTTTTAAATAGTTTTTAAGAGTGATGCTATAAGAAAAGTTTGATAAAATTTTTGAAGTGAAATAGAAATCCAATAATCGCTATACATGGTTAATAACTAAAAAAAAATCTCAAATTTTCATTAAAATTTCAATTATAGCTCAAACTTTAAAAAATAGTAATAAAATGCCTAGCCCAAACTTCAAAAGTGGCAATAAAATGCTAAAACTTTTAATTTTCTTCAATTCTAGCCCGACATTATCTGTTGTTTTTCCGATACTCTCAGCCTTTATTTTCTATTTACTCTTTTGACACTCCAAACTACTCTCACATTATAGAGTACTATACTATTAAGCTCTTCGTTTCAGTTTGTTCTCCTGATGTTTTTAGCGTGAGGGCAGCAGAGCTGTGTAATATGAAAATCAAAGAGTGAGGGCATCGAAAGAACAAATTGAAAACGAAGGGAAAAATTAAAAATAAAGAGTAAGGTCGTCGAGGCTGTGTAATTTGATTTTGATCATTTTTAAATAATGGCGTCATTTTAATTATGTGATTAAACGAAATCGTTTCATTAATCTTCATTTGTTGTATTAATTTCGGCTAACGTATATTAATAGTTAAGGTTTCTGAAATACGTAGCAAGTCATAACGGCAAACTTAACGGAAACACTAATGTTGGGCTAGAATTAAAAAAAAATTGAAAGTTTAAGTATTTTATTACTATTTTTTGAAGTTTGGGCTAGAATTGAAAAAATTAAATATTTGAATATTTTATTGCTACTTTTTAAAGTTCGGGCTATAATTGAAAAATTGAAAAAGTTTGATCTTTTTTTTAGTAATTAACCTTATAATTAATTATATTAATTTAAAATAAAAATCATTTATAATATCAAAGAATGTACAGAACACGAAAAGAAAACGAGCCTGAACTACCAGTCAAAGGCTTAATAAACACATGCATAAACTAAAACTACCATTCTACCTGTTCCAGTTCCTTATCTCCATCTCTTTGAGTGACTTGTGAAACTAGGCTTTTCCTTTGCTTCTTCAACTTTCACTAACATCTCTTTTCAAGATCACTTATAATTTACGAACAACTTCTGAAGTTGTGGACTTTGATCATCATCATCAAGGTGTTTTAGCAATGGCAAGGCCTGGTAACAGGATCATACAAGCCAAGCTGGTGGGTACGTCTTACCCTTTTATACCTTTTTTCCCCTCAAATGAGTCACAAGTTTATACACGAGCTGCTCTTCTTGTTCATTTTATTGATGGAATATTTTTTTTTCCTTGTTTTCTTTTCCAACATGCCTTATACACAGTTTATGGTGCTCTCTTTTGTTTTAATCTTTTCCTTCACCACTGTCATAAGATAAATTCTTCTCTGTGAAGCTACTCCGTTCATAGCAATTTCGTTGCAAAACTTCTTTAACTCTTTGATCTTTTGGTTATATGAACAGAATGTACAGTGAATAATTGAAAAAATGCAAAGTCTTTGAGAATCATTTGTTCCTGACATGTTTGATTATGTGCTATAGGTACTTTTGGGCGATATGGGAACTGGGAAGACCAGTTTGGTCTTAAGATTCGTCAAGGGCCAGTTCTTCGATAATCAGGTTTACTTCCACGATCTACTGTTGCCTTTTCCAATCTGAATATGCTACTTCAACTGTTTGTTCCTTAATTATGTGAATCTAAATGCGTACAGGAGCCAACAATAGGAGCAGCTTTTTTTACACAGATACTGTCATTATCTGAAGCCACCGTGAAATTTGATATATGGGACACAGCAGGACAAGAACGGTATCATAGCTTGGCTCCAATGTACTATCGTGGGGCAGCAGCTGCAGTAGTTGTCTATGATATCTCAAGCATAGTAAGCATCTTTCTCAAGTCCTTAGCTATGATAAAAACCAGTTTCCTTATTATTCTAATAATTAACGTAACAGTAAGTGACAGTACTGCAAAGATTGTTGGGGATTCAATCAAATTCTCTTCCAACTCACTTTTTTATGTTGATCATGGTCTGCAAGGATCGTAAATAGTCGTAAAAACCCTATGGCCATGCCTAAGCAGGAGTTATCTAGAGGTTTTGCCAAATAGTCCCGTAGAGAAATTTCGATTTTGGGAGAAAATAGAATGACATCAAAATCTCTCAATCTTAGATTCAGATTCTAAAAGGGGTCTATTGTTGTTTTTTCAAATGGTTGCATTCTGTTCCATACAACAGATGGTAGCGTCGTAATGTAAAATTTCAATTTCTAAAACTTGGCCTGAAGGTTAAGATCTCTTTACCAGGCCAGGCATGTCCTTATTTCTATAACAATAATCAAGGGGATGTTTGTTTACAGTTTGAATCTTAATCTATCAAGAACAAACACATATTTATGATGTGATTGGTTATTGCTCCAGGATTCATTTACTCGAGCCAAAAAGTGGATTCAAGAACTGAAAAGACAAGGTAAGCACATCGATTTAAGCTATCGTCTCATGCTCGATCCTTTTTTGTCTCTGTTTCCAACCCCATGCCCTGACTAGACACAAAGCTGGTCCTTATGCAATATCTTTGGCAATTCACGTAAAAGAGCCCTTGTGATATACTTGATTATTCATCTTAGCCCTTGTGTTTTTAATTCGCTCACCTTAACCCCTGTGTTTTTTATTCTCATTCAAGATACCTCAATTGGGTATTTTCAGACAAATTTGCCCTTGAAATCAAGAGATTAAAAAAAAGTATTTTAATAATCTAAGAGCAAATTTGTCCGAAAATACCTAATTGAGGTATCTTGAATAAGAATAAAAAACACATGAGCTAAGGTGAACGAATTAAAAACACAGAAGCTAAGATGAATCAAGTATATCACGTGAACTCTTTTATGTGATTTGCCGATATCTTTTGTTTAAGAAGCATGCTGGGTATAATCATGATAACTTTCATGATTTTCGTATACATATTAAATTAACGACTTAATATTTCTTCGCACGTTTTTTTCCAGTAAATCCTAACCTTGTTATGGCATTGGTGGGGAACAAATCTGATCTGGACTCAAAAAGAGAGGTGCCAAATGAGGTATATATGAGTTATCTGTAAGAAATGCATCTTCCTGTATCCGCATACTTTTTAGAAAAGATCTGATCAAATTTCATAAGACGGATCATTAACATGAAACAGATACATATTTCTGACTCTTGGCTGGACCCTGAATCATGTAATCAGTAGTCCTATTTATTTAAATGAATACAACTTATGAAATGTCCTCCATTACTAACAAATTTTTTGTAGGAGGGCGGACAATGTGCACAAGAGAATGGAATGTTTTTCATAGAAACATCAGCAAAAACAGCACAGAATATCAATGACCTTTTCTATGAAATAGGTAAATTGTCCATGTGAAATCAGCAAGGCGTTCTGTCAATAACTATAACCTCTTGTCATGAATCTGTAAAAGCTAACCTTACCTAAGATAAGCATTTAGCAGTAGCAGAACCATACTCAGAAGAGAACACAACTCTTTAACTCTTGTGCTTGTCTAAAGGGCTTTGATGTCCAAATCATGGCTGTTTTCTTTGTTTCTATGATTTGCAGCCAAGAGACTGACGAAAGCTTGCCCTCCAAAGCCTGCCGGAGTGAATCTAAACAGTGAAACAAAAACTAGAAATACAAGAAGATTTCTGTGCTGCTCTGTGTGAGATTGGCATGCCTCATCAGCAAATAAAATTGAAGCCCCCTCCTATTGCTGTTGTAAAAACGTTTTCTTCCTTTTGGACACTGATGATCTTTCCTTCTTTCCAGTACAAGGAATGAAGTAAACATGTCTGTAAAGCAAATTGCTCACAAGAAAAGGAAAACAAATGGAAGTTCGTGAACATAATTCGCCATTCCCTCTGGGCCCTCTCATGGGATTACCTTGACTTTTGCTTCTATTTTTTTCTTTTTCCAATTGCTTTATGTTTTTATGGAAAAAGTAAAGTCAAATATCCATCCGTAAATATCCATCCATAATAACATTAAATTCCTTTAATCCCACAAATAATGTGAAGTCATACCTTAAATGCAACTTAATTCACAAATTATGCATCTCTGAGAATTTCAACAACCACCTAAAGTCCGCAAATTACATGGAAACTGCGTAATCCATTTCCCATCGAGATGTTTCAACACTGAAATTATAACTTTGATACTCTATCCTATCTTCATATTCACTTTATACCAGATCCGAAGAGATTCAGGAATAAAAAGAGCTATTTCTTTTCCTTGTACTCAATACACCAAACTTCTACATCGTTTCCTCTGTCATATTTCCCCATATACTGAGGGACTAGTGAGAGGTCAATACGTTTGCCCACAAAACATTGGGAGTGCTCATCTTCAAGGTCCTTATTTTCTGCACCACATTTGAATATTAGTAGCTAAGATCTTGCCAATGAAAAAATTGCAGAAATAGATGATATTGACAGCCGCCTACCCTCTCCATCCCTCAAATAACTTAGGAAACGTGAATACCCATTTGCCACAACGTCAAGATCATCAAGACTGAAGTTGTAACGTTTTTCCAGTGCCAAGTATAAAACCTTTAAAAGTAGTAAAACTTGTTAATTTTTGTACCGAACCCACCGCTCCTACAGATTCCTTGAAAACCAAAGATAAAATACACAAAAGAAATATGAATCATAAAATGCATAAGCAACTGCAAGGCATTCGACATCCACTGTTTCATAATTGATTTTCTAGTGTGGACAGCCTTTTCTAATAACCAACAGACACAAAAGATAATTTAGGCGACAACTTAAAGAGAAAGCAGGAACCGAAAAGGGATTTATAGAAATGGGCCAATGGCATTACTTAACCAAGAAGAAGGATACCTCTATAATCCAAGGATTTCTTTTAGGACATGGCAACCTAAAATCCTAAGTATTAGCAAGGTTTAGAAACAAGAAAGATCAATCTCATGGTTCTGCTCTAGTCATGTGCAAGATTCTACATTCTGATGTCTACTATTGCAATGCATACCTTTCTAGGAGCCAGTGACATTAATCTTTCCAAAAGACTGAAAAGAGCATCAGTCAGATAATCACTGTATATTACATCAGCAGCTAAAAGTAGCGAAGCTCCCTGTGCTTCTTCAATTTCAGAAGATGTCCAACAGTAGCTGGCATGACAGCTAAAATGATCAATTTCATTCTGAAATGTGAACTTATATGAAAATGATACCAATTGAGTTTATATCTCACCTCTGATCTGCAGAGTTCCCTACATTGTTTGCAGGTGGCCAGAAACTCCAATCAAGTTCACGCACATAAATTACAGCCTTATAGTTTAACACACTTGCATTAAGGTGAACATTTTTGGCACAATTTTCAAGGATATGATCTCCACGATCTGCCAAGAGTACTTTCAAGTTATAGTGAAGAGCCCAAAACATATGGAAGAACAAAGTTATAGGACAGGGAGAAAGTATCCAACCATCAAGGCATTGGAATAAATGTCATCATTAGGGAAGATGCAACTAATAAGGCCATGAAACTTGAACAAAAATTCTAAAATTTTTCAATGTTATTATTTTCTGCAAGTAAAATTAAATTCCAGTTAATTTAGATAAAAACAGCCAATGCAGATAGAGAAATTTTCAGAAACTGGATCTTTGATCCTGTATCACAGAACTACTAAATTTCAAATACTAGCACCAACCTAATGTTTTTGTATGTAAGAAAATTGATTGAGATATGAAAATCGCACATCATTAGTTAACCAAGTGTAAGTGACGCAACATCCAACTTCGAGAAAAATAACATTCTGATATGCATTACACCATTCTGATATGCATTACACCGGATGGGAGACCCAAAACTAAAAAGGCAAGGTCCAACTTTTAACAATTGCCATGTTATACCTGTCAGGAAAACTGTCTTAGCAACGCTGGCAAGCAACATGCCCACAAGACCTGATAAGGAAAAATACAGAAAATCCTGTCAGACAAAGAACACTTCTGATTTGGGTTGAATAATTTTGAGATGGCTCAATACAAAATGCAGAAAGTCGAGAGACTAACTAAACTAACTTATTTCCTAGGTCTTGAAGCTTCCATTGCTACACACTAACAAATATTATCATAACATGAGCCCCTTCCCTCTTCTCTTTTCTTGCAGTTCTCAGTGTATCTAACCATTTCTTCCATACTAAGAAGCACAGACACGGACACGGACACGGACATGGGACACGGGACACGAGACACGACACGGACACGGGGACACACCAACTTCTAAAATTTGATGGACACGGACACGGCATATATATATATTATAAAATTTAAAATTAAGAAAAAAAATTCAGAATTTATAATATGATATATATTGATTGATGTATTTCAAGACTTCCAACATCTTGATAGTTCATACATATTTGATACTTTATAAGCTCCTCCCAAAAAACATGGAGCATATATTCCATTAAGCAATGTCTAAGCGATCTTCAGACATGTTCGAGCTGTGTCCACCGTGTGTTAACGGGTGTCCGACACGCAGACACGGCTTCATTTTGCCGTGTCCGTGCTACATAGGTTTCAGCCCTTCAGTTTGGGAATTTTATAGATAAAAAGAAATCTATACGTTGGCATAGGATGTTCCATTTACAGAATAAGAAGAAAACGGGTGTGAGTGGTCCAACCTAGAACATATCTTGTCTGTTGAAGCAGAGAACATTTATGAGAGTCACATTAACTCCTCGGTGTCCAATTTAATAGCTTCTGGACATGTAATTTATGTTTTCCTTTCAAAATTCTCTTAAATTTGAACTCCCTCCAAAGCATTTATTCTTATGCAAGCATTACCTGAAGAACTAGTCAGAGTGATCACGTAAAAGAAGCCTTTTAGAATGCAGTAAATACTTCCATTTTATATCTACCTTTTTCTTCCATACAATCAGAAAGGCTTGAGTACTCCTGTGACTACTCAGGCGGTATTCTTTCGTTTACTCATTTTCATGTGACTTTCTCTTAACCACACACTCTTGCCTGTGATTCGATTCAATACAATGCAACACTCGTGCCCACCACTTCATCTATATATATATGTATGAATATATGTCTATATTCCATTAGCTCACCCCTTCCTCTCAAAATATTCACCAACACATAGCCAGCCAGCTTATAATTTTTGTGAAAATTAAGCGCATAGAAGAACAGCAGACTCGGATATCATTTCTAGACCATGAAGGGTTGTATTTGTCTTGCAGTATTGCTCATTTCTCTTCTTCTTCCTTCAGTTATATCTGCAAGGCACATAAGCAGGCCGAGGACACGTATGAGTCCTTTTTCTCCGCAGCTCTTCTTTCCATTAATTAGGTTTTTGTTATTCAAATACTTGGTGTAACATGTCTTAACAAATTTATTTTATGATACAGGCCATGGACATCACCGTTCTCCTCAAATACCAACCGTGACAAGAGATGAAATGGTGACTAACCCTACTCTCTTCAGGGAAAGAAGAAAAAACAAGGGACCTGATACGGTCCAAGTAGCAGGGTCGAGCATGCCCGACTGTTCTCATGCTTGTGGCTCATGCTCACCTTGTAGACTGGTAATGGTGAGTTTCGTTTGTGCGTCGCTTGAAGAAGCAGAGACTTGTCCCATAGCTTACAAGTGCATGTGTAAAAACAAGTCTTATCCTGTCCCATGATAACTATAACCTAAGTTGTTGTAACTAGTAGGCCTAGGTACTTCTTACTTGGAATTTTACATAAGAATTGTAGGCATGTCTTTGTACGTGTAATCAGAGAGTTTTGACTCCCCTTTTTGTTATGGAAACTGACTTCATTAATTTATCTGATCGTGCCACTATCGCTTGTCTTCTTGTTTTCTTCACTGAACACAAATGAATCAAGGACGTTCAGAAATAAACTCCAGTGGATGGTGTTAATAATTGTTCACGTGACATTCCATACTGGGGATCTAGTTACTGCCCATATATTTATTATGTAAGATGCCCAGCGCAGTGTATCACAAGAGTAACGAGTACAAATCAATTTACCACGCATTGCTGCAGGCAAAGACATGGTCCCGCTTATATTTGAAAGGACCGACTCGGTGTCTTCAACCAATGAGTGGTTTAGAAAGAAGAAGTGAGTTACCCTAGTGAGGGTTAACCAGATAGGTCATATTCCCTGTGTCCATTGTTCATAATTTTTTATATAAGTTGTAATTAATCCTAATGTGAGAAATCAATTATTGATATTTGCAATGGTCTTACTACAAAATTCAAGTTACGAAAAAAAGAAAAATAAAATTAAAATCGTATTTATGATTTGCATAAATTATAAAAACATGACAACATCAAAAATAAGGATTCCAAAATATAATATTAACCAAACACAATATTTTACAAAATAAAAAATCAATAATCAACAATTCAAAAAATTTAAAATCATTAATGAAAATAAATAAACTTTAGGATATGAAGAACTAGTAACCATATTATGATGGATAAATCTATGATTATATGGGCTGATTGGCACATAAACCTAAATATTAACTACTATTAGTGAAACCTTTTTCCCACTTAAATTTATGAAGCAATCCAAACTTATATGCTGACATCGGCTTATATGGAGTTGAAGAAGCGTTAATTATGTTAAAATAATTAGGAGGATACAGTATAGTTGATGCTCAACTAAAAATTAAAAGAATATACAAAATATTATTATAAATAGAAGTAAGAGTTTCAAGTCAAACGTTCACTAAATAACTATAAGCTACAAATATAAATTAACAACTTAAAACTCATAAGATTGGATCATCAAAAGTTTTATTCTTATAAGCTTGATTTTGTTTTCTTGATACCTAAAAAAAATGTAGCATTATTTGTATGTGAGTCATACTAACTATATTCATATATTTCAATTTATCCTATGTACTACATATTCTCCTTTTTTCTGCCATCA
The DNA here is from genome assembly GCA_026284465.1 of Erythroxylum citrifolium. Classification (NCBI taxonomy): domain Eukaryota; kingdom Viridiplantae; phylum Streptophyta; class Magnoliopsida; order Malpighiales; family Erythroxylaceae; genus Erythroxylum; species Erythroxylum citrifolium. The sequence goes on along the minus strand of JANKOE010000001.1, from coordinate 15,137,883 downwards.
TATATTATTATTTTCATGTAGATATCTTATAGATATACTTAGATATTTTTGTACATAATATACAGACGATTCATCTATTAATCTCATACTTGAAGATTTGATTAAGAACTAAATAATTTTCATACCACCATACTATTGCCATGTTGCCTATATTTCTATTTGGTTGCATGAGGATTGACGCCAAACAAACTTGTCACTTCTAACTACTTTTGTCATAATATGTATTAGATTGTCTTTGGTATGAACTTTTTGCATATTCACATTTTCTTCCTCTACTTTTTCATAAATGAAGTGAAATTAAACTCTTATGTACTTGATTTTGAATAGAAGGCTAGATTCATTACTCAATGCAAGGCATTTTAACTATCACAAAACAATTAAACTTTTTGTTATTTATGCCTAAGTTCTTCCAACTTTAGTTTCAATCATATTACTTCTTTATTGACTTGAGTAGCTGCTACATATTATACTTGTTTGTTGATATAGCCATAAATAATTATAGCTTTAAAACCTGACTTATAACTTTATCACTAAGTGTGAATGCATAACCTATAATGAATTTCTTTTTTTATCTAGATCATTTGTAGAATTAGAGTGAACATGTCATTTAAAAATAATCTCTAATCCTTTATATTTTAATGAAACATCATAGTTCCTTTAGTGTGTCTTAGGATCCTTTTTACAACATTTCAATGCTCTATTCCAGGATTGGCTAGTTACATGTAACAATGTTTAGTCTTGCACAAACCATAGATAAAATTAAACTCTCCACTATAGAGGCATATAATATTCGAAGCATCTTTATCATCTTATTTTTACTGCTAGGGCTCATATTGAAGGATAACCTAACATTAATAGGAAGTGGTTTTTAGATATTGGCTTATAAATTTACATCTTGAAGCACCACTGACCTCTTTTTAGGTTGTTTTTCTTAGAAATCCAAATATTTTCATTATTTTTGTCTATTTTAATTTATAAACTAGAAACTTATTTGTTAGTTTTAAGTTCTTCATTCCAAATTTCCAAGTCAATTGTACCTTAATTCTTTAATACATTCTTTCCTGGGGTTTGCATTTAATATGTTATCTACATAAAAAAAGATAATAAAATGACTATCGCCAAACCTCTAGAAATATATATAAGGGTATGCATTAAGTTTGTTGTATTTTAGATTTCTGATGAAGGAATTAAATCTCTTGTACTAATTCCTGGAAACCTATTTAATACCATATAGAGATTTGTTCTGCCTGGAAACTAAGTTCTTTTGACCTTTTTCTATAAAACTTTCTATTTGGAGCATATAAGTTTCTTCTTCAAGGTCCCTATAAAGAAAAGCAAATTTCACATCTAATTATTATAGATTTAAGTGAAACATAATATACATGACGTGAATACTTTAACATTAGTAATTTGAAAAGAAAAAAATAATTCACTGAATTCAATTCCTTTCTTTTGATTATATCATTTCACCACAAATCTTGCACGATATTACTTCACTTGATTATCACCATTTCTCTTAATCTTAAAGATTAATTTATTACCAATTGGCTTCTTTCTTTATGGTAATATCATAAATTCCCAAGTTTTGTAATTATGAAAAGCTTTACTTTCCTCCTATGTTGCTTTCATCCACTAAGAGGCATTTGAATTGTAGCACCCCACTCTTGTAAGATATGTACCTGACATCCTGAGTGATATTCGAGTATGTATTCCGTAAAGGTGGCATGCTAGAACGGTCATTCAGTCAAGATTCATTACATAATTTTGTTTCTTTAAAACAAAGTACATGTACGCGGAAATTATTAATCAAATCGAGCCCACTTTATTTTTTTAAAAACAATTCCATTCAACAGCCACCTGGGCCCATTTCGGATATAAAACACTTACAATTATAAAGTCATTTCATTACTAACTCATTCACATACACTTAATACAATTCTCGTGAAATATAATACAAAAATACAATCACTAAAGACATATGCAGGTGCAAACTGATCCCAACCCTTAACTCATGCTCATTTGCAATGGTTGAACTTCAATTGGTCTAATTGGATAACTCCTCTGAGCCTGAAAAGCTACGTAGCAATTTTTTATGAGTTTTGTGAACTCAATGAGTGAACCATCATTGATGATTTCACCAGATTCATATACGTAAACCATATATTTCTCAATTATTCATCCAGAACATGTATATTCCAAATACTCACATTGTCATGGCACATTATTTAATTATTGTGAATTAGAACATATATAAACAAATATAAATGCATATGACACTCCACATTCGTTATTATTGTTGTGACCGATTGCCTATCACATATACAAATACTGGCCCATTGGGCTCAGTCAGAACAAATCACAGAGTATAGCTCTACATGTTGAATCATATATCACGGAGCAAAGCTCTACGTGTAAGCACTTGATGCTGGCTACTCCAGTCACAATGCCTTTATCTGAGTATGCATTTTATGAAATGCATCAATTCAGAATTTACCATATATCACAATCATTTATAAAGCACAGTCAGAATTTCATAATCATCAGACCTAAGTCCGGCATTCAACTTTCGTTGAGAATTCACATAGCATAATATACAATCAAAATTTCATAATCTTTGGATCTAAGTCCAGCATTCAACTTTCGTTGAGAATCCACATTTCATACAAAATTGTCAAACAAATCAGAACACTTTCAATACAGTCCCAAATATTTACTCCTCGGATATCACATCTAGAATTTAGAAACAAATCACACCAGTTCAATAATTGGAAGCTTAACAAATCAAATCAAATTAATCCTTTCTAGGTTTACTCACAGTACGCTCTAATATGCTATTTCCTGGATGGACATGCAATGTCTAACTAGCATCTAACGTGCTTCTTTATAATATACAAAACACATTTACAAATATCACATTTTTGCACAATTGTATACGTATTCCTTTATGCACATCTATTTATATAAAATATGCACAATGCATGTTCAATGACAATTTCGGGTGTCTTATTGTGATCCTTATCATCAAATCATTCAGATATCAAAGTCTCCATTAATATCATTTGTACTAATTATTTGGACCAAAATAAAACAATGTGAAATCAATTTCATAACCCAATTGACCACTTCAGATTTTTCTAATAACATGCTTTTGGGTCAGCTTTGCATAATTAATCTGATAAGGCAAATGACAAAATTAGGCAACACTTCCTTCTAGAAAGTTGTACTCCAATTTCTTAAGTTTCCAATGATACCAAGTTCATCCAATTTGGTTTAGTATACTAAAAGTTATACTTAATTTACTCTATACTATTCTATGAACTATAACTATATTGTGGATTGAACTTCAATTCAGATTTTGTAATTATTAGAGACAAAATTAACATTTAATCTCTTTAGACAATTTGTATCCTTATGTCTCTAGTTTAATCAAAACTAATAATCATCTCATTCTGAGGTCCAAAGATCAAGATGTAGTCCAATTACCGGAGTATGTTCAGTAAAAATCATCCAAGTTATCATACTTTAGGATAGTCACATTTCACCTTAAATTGATCAACAATCCATTTCAAAAAGCTATGATTTTTGGTGGAGCTGTAGATAAATGTATTATGAAATTATTGGTTTAAGAACCAAGTCATTTGGATCGGATGAAGAAGTTATGGCCAAAAGAAGCAAAGGTGTTTAGGGTGAGTTACTTCAGGCAAAGTCACCGTCGTGCTTATGCACAAGGGTGACTTTTAACTCACCCATGCAAAGTCACCATCATGCTTATGCATGAGGGTGATTTCCAATTTTTCATGCAAAGTCACTGTCGTGCTTATGCACGAGGGTGACTTCTCTTATGGGAAATTTTTGCAGAATTCTTCTACTTCTCTTTCCTTATCTCACGGTTCCTACACCATTTCCAACTTATCTTCTTTGCATTTTCATACCCATTGCAACTTATCTAACTCTAAAACAACTCAAAACTCAAGGATCAAAATAAAATTTCAAAACCAAAACTTCACATAAGCTTTCTCTCACTACTGTGTTCATCCTTTCTCTCTCTATTGTGATTTTCCATATTTCCATTTTTTTTCATTTCATCCCAACAACTTATCATTTCTAAATCACAACTTCACCACATCTTCATTTAATTTCATTAAACTCATTTCAAACCATGTGAAACCATTTCTAAAAATACTTCACAATTACATATATGAACAGTGAAATCACCATAGTCGGATTTCTGTAAACCAAAACATCAACTTTCCAACACTTTTGCATATCTATTTCAATATAAGAACAGAGTCTGTTTCTTACTTTTCTGAACAATCCTATTTCACAAATCTTTCATTTATTAATCATCGAAACTGCACTTCTCAAACACTCATGAATAATTTCATATGCATAATCATTAACAGTAAAACATCATCAAATTCACTTACTTGATCCAGTAATTAATTCCAGTAACAAGAGGGAATCAAGTGTATAGAAAACATAGCAATTTACTATTCAGTGTTGAGTGTTTCTTCACAATGAAGAACAATAGTTACAGTGAAATGTTCCTACCTCAAAACATAAAAGTACATGTATGCTTTGCATGTCTTTCACGTGTCACTGCTCACGTGTGCCATTTATCACTTACTTACTCAATCTACGAGTCACCATACAACGTAGCCATTTGTCACATATACATGTTGCCATGTGTCACTATATAATTGGCCCATAAATCAATATTTTTCTAAAATTCACCAAAAATTCCAAAATACTTTAAATAATCCCAAAATTGCCAAATCACAATTTAATCGCATTAATGTCATGAATGCATGTACAATCATATTAATGTGCAAAAATGTGCATGTCATATGGAACTTATGCATGACATTCATTTTCCTAAATTCCCATACTTTCTCATAAATTACTATTCTAGCCTTAACGTAGTTAACATGATGTTACACTGAAGGCCTAATAATCTCTCTTTTTATGCTCTAAATTCTTCAAAGTTAAGTATTTTTTTAAATGGAGATTTGCTCAATACTTAGAGGGGCGATAATCCCTCTTTCATGTAGGTTAATGCATACAATTTTGTAAGTGTTTGAAAAGAGGTTGTATCTAAAGAGTGAGGAATGATAATTAGGTTAAAATTTGAAAGTTGAACAATGTTCCAAGTCCTAAAATTATTTTCCTATACCAAGTATTGAATTTAGATGATATTGTTCCTAAACTTCTTTAGGTCTCGTTTAGTAACCATTAATGAAAGAATCATAATAAAAAAAGTGGGAATGAGAATAGAAAGCGACAATTGGAATAAAAATAAAATTACTGATTATGCATGTTTGGTATGAGATTAAACAAAGTTAACAGTTATGCTAGTATTTGGTATCAAATATTAAGAATGATGCTAAGAATTTTTTACTCATATTTAGTTATTATATGATTTATTTTGTGAATAATTAATTAATATTTTGTATTTTATTAAATATTTAATAAATTTTCAATTATTTATAAATTTTTTAATTTTGTAAATAATTATAAATGATTTTATGATAAAATAAAAGTATAAATAAATAAAATAACGTAATATATTATTTTGATAATAATATTAGGATAAGAATCAATATCCTAATAATATTTTGTTAATAACTTGTTAATATTGTAGTCATATCTCATATCTCCTATACCATATCTTTTAAATTTGATTCCAGCTTATACCTACACCCTCTTTAGGAATAAAAATCCAAGATTATTTAGAATTCATTCTAGTTTTATCATTCCATGTTTTATTCATTTCCAATGACCAAACAAGGAAAAGTTATGAAATAAATGTCACATTTTTATTCCTACCTCTTTATTATTAGTGTCCAAACAAGATCTTAATGTTTCAACTAATAGGTGGAATGCTTAATCGTTGACAAAATTTTTCTATCTTTTAAGATAAAAAAGAATCTTAAAATTATTTATTGAAAAATACTTTTGTTTAAGGTAAATTTGCCTACCTATCACCCAATCTTAGAGGATTCCATTCATAATAAGGCTTCATATAGTAGCGATAGCTACTTCTTTCCTCTTGATTTCTAGAAATGTATTTGGAACATTAACATATTTGCTAATATTCGAGTTTTTATATAGAGAGGTTTGAAATATGTCCTTCGTACAAGAAGTTAGATAATTAAAAGGGGCATTTTCTTATTAGATAAAAAGTTGTCTTTATGATTTTTGGATGAATCGTTGGTTCATCTTCTTAAAGATTGCCCATTAATTAGTGGTATTTAGTTTAGCTCTTCGTTGGAGCTAAGATCGTTTGATTTTTCAATCAATACATTATGTGATTAGGCTATATTTTTGTTCAATTCTTTTAGGGATAAGGGCATTCAATTATTCTCTTTTACAACATGGCAACTAAGGAGTTTCAAAAGTAATATGATCTTCGACAATAAACATTTTCTATAGTTTTCCTTGAATTTTAATTAAGTTCATTGCCACTAACATAGCTTCATAAGCGTTCAGTCTCTAATAATATCCATATGAACAAATAGAGAAAACTTTACAGATGGTGTAGAGAGGGGTAACCAAAAAGTATTAGCTCCTTTAAAGTCTACGTCTATTTATAATTAGTTTGGACTTTTTGGTAGCTTGGTTGAATTATAATTCTAATTTCAATTAATCTTTGATTAAAATTATATTTAATTGTAATTAAATATTAATTGAGTCTAAATAAGATTAATATCTTATGATAGTTTTTATTTATTAAATATCTCATATTTAACCTTTAAAGTTTTTCAAACTTTACATCCTTGTCTAACTCAAACTTAATTAAATTATCTTTTTCTCTCTTTAATTATTATATGTGTGTGATCCATTAAGTTTCTAAATATGTTGACAATAGATATAAATTATAACTCATTTAATTTATTTTTAATTATATAATTAAATAATTTATATATATAGATGAAAATTGATATCTAGTAAAGTATCATAATCACCCAAATATTAACAATATTAAAACGATTTTGACTAACCTTTTCATGTATATCTTTTTTGTGTAGTTCAATCATTTTATCATATAACGTTCTGATTAGACATAAAGGCCCTATTTGACAATCCGTTGATTGCATTAGCTATTAGCTGATAGCTGATCATATCAGCTAATTTGACTAGCGAATTGCATTAGCTGTTTGTTAAAGATATTTGATAAAATTAGCTTTTTAGTATTAGTTTTTTATGTGTAAAATGACTTGCGAGGACATAACTTTAAAAAAATTATAAGGGTATGAATATTATATATCTTAGTATCTCGTTTCTACAAAAATTAAGTTTATAACTCTAATAAAAAACATAGAATATATAGTAGTAGTAGTAGTAGTAGTAGTAGTAGTAGTAGTAGTAGTAATAGTAGTAGTAGTAGTAGTAGCAGTAGCAGCAGCAGCAGCAGCAGCAACAGCAGCAGCAGTAGTAGTAGTAGTAGTAGTAATAATAATAATTATTATTATTATTATGATGATGATACATCCAAACATAAAATATAACAATCCAAACGAAGTTTAACAACACAATTCAAATAAAGCAAAAGAAATGAACACCGTCATTTAAAGCAAAGGTTTATAACAATTTACTAACAACATTTAACTGACATTAAACTAGAAGTAATATTATCACGAATAATTGTCATCTCCCGAGTTCTCTATACTTCAATGTCTTTTTGTGTATAGTTAATTTCAACATCTTGAAATACATTTAGAGGTATAAGTTCAGGATCTTGATCGATGATGCTAAAAGCCAGGTCGCCAATTGTACTTCTTCTAATATAGTTATGCAACGCAAAAGCTGCACAAATTATTCTATTTTGATCCATTAATGAATACTTAGGCATTTTTTTCCAATATCTTCCATCGAGCCTTAAAAACGTCGAAAGCCCTCTCAATACAACTTCTCAATAATGAATGAGCTCGAATAAAAACTTCTCGAGATCCTCTTGGATTTGCACCACGAAACTCCGATTGATGATATCTTATCTTTGGGTAAGGTGTCAAATATCTTTCTCTTTCCAGATAGCCTTTGTCAACCAAGTAATATTTACCTGAGTTTCCATAAAAGCAATATAATTAGTATAAATGATATCATAAAAAGTCTAAATCATTAATAGCAAATCCTACAAATCTTAAAATGACTTATTAGTGATTTTGGAAATTTAAGTCTCAGATTACCGATTGTATCAAGGAAAATACAAGAATCGTGTGTTGATCCCTCCCAACCCGCTAAAACATATGTAAATAGTAAGTTAAAGTCACATGCTGCCAATACGTTTGTTGTTGTTATTACTTTCCATCCTCTAAATCTCATTTGATCCTCCTCTGCAACAACTTCTGCTATATGTGTACCATCAATAGCTCCAATGCAATTCTAATATAAAATAATTATCATAAGATGATAAAACAACATTTTTCAATGGAAAATATAATGAAGAGGGAGGAAGAACATATTCAATTACCTTAAAATGTGGCATATATCTAACATCATTGGCAATTTGTGGTGGAACATCCTTGAATTCGGGATCTTTTGGTACGAGTATATCCCTTGAAAATCCATCCATAACAGTCAAAACTTCTTTAAAAACTCTATTCACAATTTCACCAGAATGTTGAAAACGCTCTTAGGTATCTCTATTAAAGGAACCTTTACTTAGGACATACATGAATAAACATACTTTCTCCAAAATAGACATCCTAACCGAAGGTCTCAAACCATAATTATTTTCCAAAACCATACATAATTGACGAAATGTACTTTGATTCATCCTAAATGTATTAAAACACCTTTTTTCATGACCGTTCAATAATTCATTCATCCATAGTTCTCCTATTTGATAGGAAGTAATGCATGGTTCGTTCTATATGTGGTTAAAAAAATACACACTCATGTAACCTACTACTCAAGTCATCGAATCCCAAAACTCAATCTCATTGTCTAAAAATTGCTTCATTTGCAGAAGTTGCATAATTTGCATAACATTATCATCCATACCTACAGATCAACAAGAAAAATTGTATTGTAAATAAACAAGACACTTATATGTCTAAATAGAAAGAAAGAAATAATATAACATGTAATAAAATTATAGATTACCAATAAGATAACATAATATAATAAAATAAGCTAACCAAATTCATAATGTCTTAAAAAACACCATGTCAACATAAGTGTGCAAATAATAAAAATAATAAACTAAACATAGTAATGGATAGATAGAAACTATGTTTAATATTTGTTATGTTTGTCATACTTATACATAAACTTTATGTATTCAACCCTCTTTGTATTATCTGGTAAACAAAAAAAAAGGACCTTCTTTGCGAATCTTCAATCAACATGCAAGCAAAGTAAAATTCAGGAGTACCAGTCTCTAAACCAAGCAAAGTACATATTTTTCCCAAAGCATTCGTAACATTATGGTGTGACGCATCAGCACCAGTATTTTGTGATGCACCAATATTCATCATATCCAAAATTTTCAGAATGTATCTATTCATCTTCATTGTTGCACTCTGCCTCTCTTGAATTAATTGCATCATATCATCAAGCCTCTCATACATTGCTGCAGATCTTCCTACCTTTTTAACGAAATCAGTTCTTACACTCTTGTTACTTTGTGAACTATCACTTTCCAAAACCCTTTTGCATCTTCTTCTCTCACTCCTTTCATCATGTGTAGCTTGAGGGGTCGAGGTAGATTCTCTCCACACTTCTTCTCAATTGTTTAGACCACTAGTCTCATCTATATTCTCGTGATCATGATAGGTTGGCAATTGATGATAATTATTATAACTATCAGGTGGAGAAGGAACATATACTTCCTTAACTTCTCGTTGTACTTGTGGTGGGTCAGCCACAAGACAAAATGTAGTCTCTCCTCGGGCCAAACATCCAAAAAGTTGATCTAACTTACATTCAAACTCAGGTTCAAGCCCTTCCTCTTTAAATGTTTTAAAATTGATGTTCTCCTACAAAAAAATTAAATAACTTATATTTA
>JANKOE010000001.1:15080826-15094339 GCA_026284465.1 Erythroxylum citrifolium | reverse complement strand
ACGTGTATGTAAACGATTTGGTGATGAAATGACTTTATGATTTCAAGTGTTTTGTATCTGGAAAGGGCCCAAATTATCACTGAATACTAATGTTTGTAACAATTGTAACTCGTGAATGGAAATGTTTTTCAATGACAAGGGCCTGATTTGATTAGAAATTTCAGCTTACATGTACCTTGTTTTAAAGAAACAACAGTTTTGTAATGAATTTTGACTGAATGATCGTTCTAGCATGCTACCCTTGTAGGGTACGTACTCGGATATCACCATAGATGTCGGGTACGTGTCTTGCGAGAGTGGGGTGCTACATATGTAATTAAGTTAGGTGATGAAAGTGACTTTTATTGACATATTGAGTCCTTTCCAACAAACATTAAGTTGAAATACCTAGTTATCACCAAGCATATGGTAGGTCAAGAATAAGGAGGTTGAGATCTTGACTTTTAAGAGAAGGCGGTCCAAAAGAAGGACATAAAAAATGAGGTTAGTTGCTGAAGATACAGATTGACCATAATAAATTCATATACTGAAATTGTTTTTTATAATGACATTGCTAAATGATTGATTTTATATATAATTGGTTATTTACTATTGTTAGCTAGGTGTGTTGATATTTAAGGAGGTAAATTTAAATACTTATTTTAGTTATTATTTTAGTGATAATGAAGAGAGGGTTGAAAGTATAAATTGATATTTCATTTCATTTAATTAATAGATAAAATATTATTGTATGATTTGGTAATGTATATTTTTATACTTCCATAAATTTTTGGAATAGATAATAAATGAAAGTTTGAATGTATATTTGTTTAAAGTTATATCTCTAAGGTGGAGATGATATTTGTTTAATTTAAGGCTTGTTTCTTAAGAATGTTATTATAAGATTACTAAAGAATGATTTTTTCAAAAATAAAGATTATGTTTGATACGATCTTATGAGACAATTCTAGAAAAGTAAATTCAATTCAATTTAAGAGAGTTTAGAATAAAACAAGGCCATTTTGATTGGTCACTTGTATAAGAAAAATTTTGTATCTAAAAGTGGCCACATACTCTTAGCAAGAGACTTGAATACATTTATGATGCAATGAAATAAATAAGATCAAAGGAGATTGAAATACAAAATATGACCTACGGTATAGTATGCAAATTATACTCAAGGATTTATTCATTAATTGAGACGCCATATATTCCTAACAGATATATGACCATAAGCTCTCATTATATGCTAGTCACACAGGTAATAATTGTGAGAATTTGTAAAAATATTATTAACTAAACTCAGTATGTGTGAGTGGGAGTGACAATGAAAACCACGATTGATAAGTTCAAGGTATGACCTTTCAGTTATTAACTGTTAAAGAACAGTTATATTGACATTATCTATAAGCATGAGATAATGATTGATCAAGCAATTAATGATAATCATATGAAAAAAAACACAAGATAAATTATGTAAGCAAAAAATAAAGATTTCTTATAAGAGTCCGTTATTCGGTGGAATACAATCAAATCCAAGTAAGTGATTTAATTAATGATGCATATGACTTGAAAGATCCTGTGTTTATATATATGTTAGATTTTTCATATAGGTTTCTGCAAGTAGTTGGGGTGGAGAATTTCTTACCTGGTGGAATTATTAGTATAATATTTGGTTATCCATGTAACAAATTTCGTATTAGGAAACAACAATAATGGCTATTGAATTATGGTTCAACTTTTAGCATTGTTCACCATGTTTTTTACAAAGGAGGACTTGATGAACTCTACAAAGGCATGAATGCACCTCTCACCTTCATCACCTTTCAATTATTTTTTTAAATTATTTGCTTCTGAGATTGATCATAAGTTTGGTATGGTTTTTTGTGTTTTAAACTTCAATAAATATTGGCAAGTCTGGTGGATATGTTGAATAAAAGATGATCACATTGAGGATTAGAGTTTTTTTGAGTGATCTCAGTTTTGATTGGTCTACAAAAAAATTATTTTGACAATGGTACTTATATTTTTTTGTGGGTGATGAAGTTGATGCTTCTAAAAGTGTCACTTTCCCTAGATTAGGAGGAATCAGTTGCCTTATATACGGTTAATAGCTAAGATGGACCTTTTCTGTTTTTGTTTCTGTATATTACATTTGATATTGGAAATTGGTGTGTTGTAACTCATAAATAAGTCCTTAGCTGTCCAATCCAATTAGAAGGTCCTGTTGATCAATTTGTAGTTGACTCTTAATTAGCTTTATTTTTCTTGTATCAAAATTAAGAATATATACAAACATCAACTTCTTTAGTTTTGATGGGTGAGAATGTACTCTTATCATTAATTAAAAGTTGTGGTGATTATTTTTTTCTTTCTTTAATAGAAGCATACAAAAAGCCTAAATTCAGCCAACAATCAAAGAACATTAAGACCTTATGGCTCTTACAAAGTCATTTATAAGAAATAAACATTTCTTAGTTACTTGTTAACCTTTTCCTAATTCCAGTTTTAAAGGAAGTGTTAAGGAAATAATATAAGAAGTTAAGAAGAATTTTTTTTGTATGTTTATTGTCAAACTAATGATTCATCATAAAGTGTAAAAGATAAAGATAGATACTAATAGTTAAAAGCAGTTTAATTTCATAATTAGAATTTAGTACCGTGGTTGCAAAATGCATTTTCTCACTCAAATGGCTTCTAGGTTGGCAGCAGTGAGCCTATTTTCTATGTGACAAATTTGCTTCATAACTAGATGTCAATGCCATGGTTAAAAGATGTATGTTCTTTAATATACATCCTTTGTTCCTATTTTAATAGCCGAATGGTTTCTAGGTTTGTAGTATTTTGTATGCTGACTGTGTTCATATTGACACTAGTCTTGATCATTGTAGAATGCCATGGTTTCCTAAATTTATGCTATTCTTTCTCAATACATTTGATTCATCAATTTCAAACAAGGATCCTCCTTTAAACAAAGGCGTTGTTGGAATTAAAATTCCTATTGCCCAATTATTAATTACAGGTTTTTATAAAATTAAGGCTACGAAAATCAAATCCGATTCAGATTAAAGAAAATAAAGGGGCCCAAAGAAATGGTTAAATGGTACTAAGTCCAGTGAGAAAAATGAACCTTTATTAATATGGGCAAATTTGTTAATTGGGCTTGTCATAAGGTGCCCAATAAGGTTTACATAAATAGCTATTAAGGTCTTTTGTAGCCCATTAATAAAAGTTTGTGAACATAAAGTTACTCTGACATGTTAAAAGGTTTGTGCATTAAAAAAAAAAGAGAAAAGATGTTAATAACATAAAGATACAAATTTCATAGAGCTAAATTGAAAGTAAAAACATATTGTTCATACGTTAAGTAGCTTATTTAAACGATACAATAGCTTGATCAAATAGTTAATGAGCTTGTTCACCCAGTATTAGATAGATTTTTTGTTTACATTATCTTCATTTATACAAGTTTATGGTAGATCTTGGGCCTAAAGTTAAAGTTTGTGTTATATTTAACATATGGTGTTCCATGATTGTCTGAATTTGAATGGAGATTTTTAAGGTTCTCTATAAAGAAATTGGAGAAATTTATCTTTATTTGCTTATATAAACTGTTTATTTGTTGTGTGTATTAACTTTGGATAAGATTTGCATAAAAAAGGTGGAAAAATAGACTTTGAGGTCATTTTCTAGTAAAAGTCACCAGAAGTCAACAGGAATTCAGTGGACAAGTCACTAGAAAATCACCCTTTTTCCCCTCGATTAGAAGAATGTAATATAAAGAAGCACTCATATGCTTATAGGATGTGCTCAGTCGCCTGCATTGGAAGCATGTTTGGCGCGTGCATCATATGTGCCTAAGGTGGTTGGCACATCTGTGCATGTCATATATGTCATAAAAGTGGTGGATGCATCTCTATGCATTTGGCATATGGACCATACGCATCATGAAAAGTCAGTGCACCTCTCTGTGTGTCTACCGCATGTGTTACACGTAGCTCTTACATTTAATACCACGTGACTGCTACTACTACTACTACTACTATTACTACTTTATCGTATTATTTAGTTTATTACTTATTTTATATTCTATTAATTAAATATTTATTATTCATTTACTTCTTTATTTTTATTTATTTTGGGATAAGGTTGCGTACTACTGAACCTCCTAATATCCTACATATCAGCGGAATTTTTACTGAGTTGTTGTTGTTGTTGTTGTTGTTGTTATTGTATATGATTATCACTCTAATTGAGATTTTCTTTATGATAAACTCTCAAATAAAGTCTGTTAATAATGTCTTCAACAGTGATATATGATAATAAAAATGTGCATAAAGATGTTCCATTCAGGGAAGGTGAGTTGTCTCATATTTTATGTCGACATAGATGCATGTAAGGATAGTATACAAGTGTATCTCTTGTGTTGGTAGAATAGTTTTAGAACTAATGAGAATGTGGTTGCTATAATGACCTTTCAAGTTAGTATTTCAACTATTTTGCTTGCATGTTTGGGGATATCTTCAGTCTCATGTTTGGTTATTTTACCCATAGGTGTTAGCCTTATAAGAGATATATTTAAATGTTCATAAAGACATTTAATGGAGGATAACCATATCTTAAGTAATATATTTGCCCACAAGTGGTAGAATCATAAAGGTTGATGATGTGTACTATAATCACTTCCATGTGGAGGTCTTATCTACATATATTATGCATTCAGCCTATAGGTGTTTCATGATATCTGTGATAAGATGCTTAGTACAAAAACGATTTTATGGCTTTAAGTATCACTATTATCCTGCATTTAGGCTGATGATTTACATTATCAATGTTGTAATCAAATTTTTTGTAAATAATAACAATGTTAGTGTTGAAACCCTTACTAGTTTCAACATTAAGAAATGGAAGCAAGATGCAGTTATCAATATGCTCATGATTAAGGAAAAGCTGTTAACATCTACATTAATCATTTTAGAGGTTGAGAGAGTAACATATGCAGCTTAGGAAAGGTTAAATAGGGTGTGTTATTTGACCATAAAGAGATTCATGTCAGACCATCTGCTGAGTGAACTTCTAGAGACAAATATAATAAGAGATTTCCTCAATAATTTCTCACAGAGGAATGAGATATCTAAAATAGGCATATTATTAAAGGAACTATCTCTATAAGATATAATGGTCCACATCTAAAGTAAGCTGAAGACATTAACTATATTAAGGGTAAGAAATCAAAACTTACCTACATAAAGATATAGCTCAGTCTAGCATAACTAGGGCCTAGTGAGTATGAGTATGTGATGTTTTTTCTATAAAAAGAAGGGATATAGGAAGCTGGAATGTCAAAAGTACAAAATCTGGAAAGAAAGGCAGAAGCTATCAGGTAACTCTTTAGCTTATGTGATACATGAATCTAATGTTGCCATAGCCATATCAAGTTCTTGGAGGCTAGATAGTAAAACTTTTAATCATGTTGCTTCCGCAATAAAGGGATACATGATAAAGAGAAAGGAAAATAAAAAGGAGGAAAATTTGATAATGGAAAATAACGAAGAAATGAATATAGTTTCTGTAGGGGATGTTTGTTTGAACTTAGATATAGAGTTTAAAATGGTATTGTATGACATGTCCTACATACTTTCTTTTAGACATAATTTGATCTATACATATATTTTGGATAAAGAAGGTTATAGTTTTGTATTTGAAAATCCGGTTGTAAAGTTGTCTGTCAATATAAAACATATTAATGTAGCCTTCTTATCATATGGTTTATACAAAATGTGTCTTGCCCCTGATGATATATATATATATATATATGCTTCTTTATATATTGTTGAATAGGTTACGAGAAACAAACTCTTAATAAAGGAAAAGTCATACATATTATGGCATAAAATATTGGGCCACATTTTCAGAGAAAGGGTTGAGAGGCTAATAAAGGATACCATTATTCCAAGTCTAGATTAAGATGATCTGGAAACATGAAAATGTGTGTTGATTGTATGAGTTCTGGCTTATTAGAACTCATACATATGGACTTACTTGGATCCTATACAACTACATTGTGTAATTCAAGATATTTTAGCAAATTTATTGATGACTATTACTGTTATGGATATATCTTATTGCTTAAGGAAAAGACTAAAGTTCTTGATAAATTTAAGGTCTATGAAAATAAATTTGAGAACCAATTGATAAGGTTCATTAACATTGTCATGTTTGACAATAAAGGTGACTATTACTACAAATATGGGCTTTAGGATAAGAAAAAGGTCTATTTGCCAAATATTTAAAATTATGTGGAATAAAGTCTCAGTTCAACGTACGAGGTAGTCCTGAAAAAAATGATGTGGCTAAAAGGTGAAATCCCACCTTAAAGAATATGATGAGATCAACACAGAGCAAGATTAATTTATCTTACTATGTTTGGGGTGAAACCATAAAGTCTGCCTCATATATACTTAATAGGCTCCCAAGAAAATCAATTTCAAACACACATTTTGAAATTTGAAAGGGGTGGAAGCCTAACCTCACTCATTTTTGTGTATAGGGCTACTCTGCTAAAGTATGTTTATGTAATCCTTATGAAGATAAGTTACATTCTCATTACACTTCTTGTTATTTTGTTAGGTATCATGATAACTTTAAGGGATGCAATTTTACTATAGAGATAGAGGATCTATAATAATGGAGTCACAAGCTGCTAAGTTTTGAGAGCATAATGACTATAATGAGGGTAGTCCATCTCATCTTGATGAGGGTAGTCATTCACATCTTTCAAATGATAGAAAGGTGGATACTACAATTATTTTATATACATCACTCATATAGATAGAACTATCAAATCAAGGTCTTAGTACCGTAGTAATAAAGGGACAATAACCCATACCTTTACAAATTAAGGTTCTTAAGGTACGTGAACATACTAAACCAGCTCAATTAAGGAGATCCACTAGAGTGAAAAGACTATTATATCATCTTATTACATAGTCTATTTGGGTAAACAAGACTATGATATTGGACATGTAGTAGATCTAGTTACTTTTATAGAAGTAATTTTTCGACCTCATATGGATTTATAATGGGATGTAATGAAGGACAGAATGCAATCCATGAAGCATAATAAGGTATGAGATCTTATGAATTTGCTTCATAACTGTAAACATGTCAGTGGTAAATCAATTTACAAGTCCAAAAAGGACTATTAGGGTAAACTTAAGTAGTTTAAAGCTTGGTTGGTGGATTGAATTTAATGTCACCTTCTCTCTTGTACCCCCTAAGGTGTATTTAGGGTTATTATAACAATAGTAGTTCATTATGATATAAAGTTATATCAAATGGATTTCAAATAGCTTTGCTGAATGGGGACCTTTATGAAGAGGTCTATTTGGAATAATATGAAGGATTTCAAGATCAAGATAAAGTTGACATGGCCTGTAAATTGAGAAATTCATATATGGTTTGAAACAAGCTTCCAACAGTAGTACTTAAAGTTTGACGAGGTTGTTACCTCATTTGACTTCATGAAAAATAAAGTTGAAAGATGTTTGTGTTACGAGGTAAAGGAGAGCAAGGTTATTTTTCTACTTTTATATATGGATGATATCTTGCTCACATTAAATGACTTGACTATTCTACATGAGATTAAGTAGCTTTTGGTCAAACATTTTAACATGAAGGACCTTAGTGAAGCATCTTTTATCCTTGGTATCCAGATTCACTAGGACATATCTCAAACTTATTAGGTCTCTTAAAAAGTGCATATATTGAGAGAGCACCCCAAAGGTTTAATATGGTTGATTATAAATATGTTGCAACACCTATCTCTTATGGTGAGAGATTATCTTTGGTACTATGTCCAAAGAATGTAGTTGAAAGAGAGATTATGAAGAATGTTCCTTGCTCTAGTGTAGTTGGTAGCCTGATGTATGCCCAGATGTGCATTAGATTGGACATTGCATTCGTTATTGGACTACTGCATAAATATCTAGGTAACTTAGGAGTAGACCATTAGAATGCAATAAAACAAGTTTTAAGATATCTCAAGGGAACTAAGGATTATATGTTGACATTCAAAAAAGTCAATAGTCTTGGCCTCATTGGTTATACAAATTTAAAATTTTCCATGTATCCAAATGACAAAGTACACATCAAGGTACATTTCATGTTGGCATATGGTGTTATTTTATGGAAGAGTGTCAAGAAGACACCGATAACTTCTTTGACTATGTATGCAAAGTTTGTAGCATGCTATAAGGCTCCTTCATAAGTGATTTGACTCAAGAACTTGATTTTTGAGTTGTCTGTGGTTGATTAGGTTGCTAGACCCATTCAGTTGTACTATAATAATCTCTTTGTTGTATTGTTAAGCAATAGTAATAAAAATATCATAAGGTCTAAGCATTTGGAGGTCAAGTATTTAACCATAAAGGACTTAGTGTAAAAAGGTGACATCAAAGTGGAGTATATTGAGACTGAGCACATATTGGCTAATCCACTAATTAAAGGACTGCGACCAATCGACTTTATGAGATGTGTATACATTATCGGCTTATTAAAGTCCTTAGACACTGTTAGTTACATGTCGTTGTATTTGGCTCCTAAGGCAATTGTTTTTGTTTTTATGTGTTATGACTGTACATTTTATATAAATATTGATGATCATCATGTTATGCTCAGTCATTTAGTTTGTGGTACATTGTTATAATAGAGGTGAGAGTATTAAGATTTATGTCGATCTTAAGCATTTCAAAGGTCATTGGGAATATATATAGATTGACCTTGAGCCTATGCCTTCAAGACATATACAAATACATCGATAAATCCATAGATTTGATAGGATATAAGGGGATATAAGTGCTTAATCTTATAAAGGTCTTCTTTAATATGGTTTAGCATTAAGTGAGATAAAATAAATCTCTCTATTACAGTTTAGCATAAAGCTTAGAGAGATTGAGACTGACAAACGAAACAATGATACATTTCAAATCATATAGGTATCATTGTAGTTTGCTACACTATATTTTTTCATTCATATAAGCAAGGTATTAGATATGCGTAATTGTATTAGATCAATATCGTGTAAAAACACACGCATTTAATTCGACATTAAAGCCTTACGGGATTGAATGATAGACTTCCATTATCTTTGGATCAAATGTTTTATTTTGATTGAACATTACGTTGATTTTCTTAACCATTTTATTGTTTTCATTGTCATTAATATTTGTTCAAAGAGAGAATGTTGGAATTAAAATTCCTATTGGAATCAAATTTGATATAAATTAAAGATAATAAGGGACAATAAAGGATCTAGTTAAATGGGCCAAAGCCCAGTGAAAAAAATAAACCTTTATTAGCGTGGTAGATCTACTTATTAGGCTTGTGATGGGATAGTCCAATAAGGTTTCTATAAATAGTTATTAAGATCTTGACTTAATAGCTTGCTTTTTATTCTTTTAGCTCGCTGATAGAAGTTTATGAACATAAAGTTAATTTGACCCGATAAGAGGTTCATGCATCAAGAAAAATGTAGAAAGACGTTAATAACATAAAGATACAACTTTCATAAAGCTAAATCGAAAGTTGCAGCATATTGTTCATACGTTAAAGATCTTATTCAAAGGGCCCAACAATTTATTCAAGCAATTAAAGAGCTTGTTCATCAAGCTATGGATGGCAAAACAAGTTTTTTTAAGCATTATCTCCACTTATATAAGTTCATTGCAGATATTGGGCATAAAGTTAAAGTTCGTGTTATGTACAATAGTTGCTCTCAGAGGAGTCGCCACAGGGGCCCTACAAAGCCTTATGCTTTCTCCAATATAATTGCTAAAAATTTGCCTCCTACTACAGATCATAGGCTAAAAGAATGGTGTCATTAAGGAGGTAGTCACAAAGGTCCAATAAGAGTTGGAAAGAGCATTTTAAGAAAAGAAAGTATGAGAGGAATGTATAGAGGCTTTACCATTACTGTCCTAAGAGATGCACCTTCTCGTGGCTTGTATTTATAGATATACGAGTAAATGAAAGCGAAAATCAACCTTGGCTATAAAAGAAATACCAGAAAAGCTTAAGATCTTATTGATTGCAGATGGGGTAGTAGGAGTTGCTTAAGTTGAAAATCAATGTAATATCTAATCTCGTGCGTAGTGGAAGAAGAACAAAAACTTTTTGTTTGATTTCTAAAAAATCAGGATCATTTTAAGCTATATAACATGGCTGATGTAAAAAATATAATAAAGTATAAATCACAAATTCGCATCTTATTGTAAAACTTGATCATTTTTCTGTAGCTTCCCTCGAACCAATTTCTAAAACTGATTAATTGCAACTTCTATAAATGTAGCACCACACTCCCGCGTGACCCGAACCCGACATCGACGGTGATATCCAAGTCCGTGCCCCGCGAGGGTGGCGTGCTAAAGCACTCACTCAATCGTAAATCGATATACATTTTTTTTCCAGAACACAATATGCGGAAAACTATAATCAATTAGGGCCTAAGCCCTTCCAAATCATACAATTCCATTTACACAAAATTCCCATCTGGCCATTTGGGCCTTTTCACAATTACAAAATCCTTAAGTCATTTCCAAACACACATTTATACAACAATTGCAGAATATGTAGTTCAAAACAAAATTAAAGACATGAAGTGCAGACGCTAACTGATCCCGACCTCTATCCTTCACTTGAAAGCTGTAGGTATACTCCCATTTGATTAACAGGGTATTCTTCTAATCCTGAAAAATATTAGCAAATTTTGGGTGAGTTTTGCGAACTCAGTAAGTGACCATCATCGATGGCTCACTCATCCACAACACATGCAAGTCACATAATTCACATTAGTTCATTAACAGCCATAATGAATCACATGCACTTAATTAGTCATTTCACATATTACATTTAAACATATTGCCTTCAGAAATCATTCATACAAAACGAACATATCAATTATAACTGCAATGCACGTGAGACTCACTTTCATTTATTATTGTTGTTATGACCGAGTGCCTTTTTATTCGCACATATCCCTTAGTGGATACTGAGTTGTAGCATATAACGTCCCATATCCCTTAGTGGATACCGGGTACAGTCGCATTCAAGCCTGAGGCTTTAATCACACTATGAGCTTTAAGCTCTTTTTCACATTCTGAGCTTTAAGCTCCTTTTTCCTGGCAACTCCGGTAATAACTTCCTTTATCTTTCATGCATTCATGTAATGGAATGCATCACTTACATTGCATGCACTTATTTGATCACATTCACTTATCATCGGACCGTAGTCCGGCATTTAACATATAGTTGAGCATTCACTTATCATTTTGCTTACAATGCACATTCCAAAAATATTTAATTTATCTTATTCACATATAATGAGCACTTCAATAATTCAGGTCAATCATCACAATCATCAGACCTTCTGCTCGGAATCCAAACACAATCAATCACATTCATCATACAGAGATCAATGTACACAAAATTCAAATAAAGCAAACAATAAAGTGAGACCATCTAGGTCTACTCACAATACGCCCAAAAAATAGTATTTGCTTCCAATTCTGGAACGCCTGAATGTGGATACTTGACCTGCACAACTCATGTATGCAAAACACACATTTCACACCCACCATTAATTGTGCACGTATAAGCATTCATTTATTCCCAATTAAATAAATGGACTATGCATAATGCATGTTCAATGACAATCCCGGGTATATGGTCTAAATCACATATTAAGATCATTCTCATTTCACAATTCATATGTGTCCAATTGAACATAGATTTACATTTCATTTGTACATAATCATTCTAAATTCTCCTTTCAATCTTTTCCCTTTTCATGTGTCTAGCTTATTCATAAGCTTACACTTCAAGAACACTTGGTTACTCTATATCATAACTCAATTTCTCATCATCTCTTTTCTAACCTCACATGATCTCATAATATCCAATTCCCATTCATAATTTAGCAATTCAAACATATACACACACTTAGGCACATAACCCATTTACACAATAACCATAAATATATTACTCACCTAATTTGCTTGCAAAACTCCAAGTCAAGGTTGTCTTTACCCTTGTTCTTGGGTAGGATTCTCTTGGTTTCTAAAACAAACCAAATCTCATTCAATAGGAATCCATTTAAAAATCCCAAAATGCAAAGTCACTAAAATTGATTCTAGAATACTTAAACCCAAGCATTTTTTAAACTCTATGAACTAAAATCCTTCTAAAAATTCAAAAGATTCAAAATGATCTTGCCTTGATTCTTCACCAAATGAAGAGATCTTTAGCTCAAATGGAAGCTCTTTCCTTCCTCTTCCTTTTTCTCTTCTTGAACAACTCCAAAGTCTTTCTTGAAAACTAATAAGAATTAAACACTAGCTCAACTCTCTTCTTTTTCTCTCAAACCACCAAACTGTCTTTCTCTTTCTTTCTCATTTTCGTTATTCTCTTCTGCTTATCCATCTATTCACGTTTTTCTTCTTCATTTATAAGCAAAACAACACTTCTTCTTCCAATTATGCACTTAATGATTGAGAATTATCCCATTTACCCTTCCATTTATGCCTTATGTCTTTTATAGTTAAGTGTCTTGCCAACAGTACTCTTGAACAATCTAGCCTAACACTTTCTTGCAGAAAAATGTCCCCCATTAACTTAAGTTTCTATTGAATTTTTTTCAATGATTCGAAAGATATACTTTAAACATTTTCGGACTGCTCTTGTCCAAATCAGTATACTACATCAAAATACTGAAGAATGTTCAGCGGAATAACACCAGTTCATATTATTTAAGAGCACACACACTGTATCCGTCCCACTTCTTTCACTCAATCTTTCTCACTTCATTTTGGATGGCTATGATTTTTTTGTGGATATGTAGAGCAATGTCTTACGAGTCCAATGGTTTAAGAATCAAGTCATTTGGGTGTCTAGAGAAGAAGTTATGGCCAAAAGAATCCAACCTGGTTTTATTCCTCAATCACATTGAACCTGACGTGGGACAATTAGCATAACTTTCACTATAGATGTAGGATTGGAGTGTTCGTTGGATGGTTTCAAAGAGGAGTTCAAGATCTACAACTTTTATGAAGACATAGAAGACAAATTCGGACATTAGAGGGGTTAAAAAGAGGAACAGAAGATATGACATCATTTATAGACGAAATGACAACAAATATCATAATAAGATGTTCTTTAGATTATTTGAAAGAGGACTTCAAGATCTACAACTTTAATGAAGACCTTTAAGACAAATTCTACCAGATGATAGTCTATAGAAGGTCAAACACAGAAGAAGCAAAAGTCAAACATAGACGATATGACGTCATCACAGACCATATGTTGGATCCCGTTTCCGGAATCCAACCTCTTGACAAAATACCTTGATACTTGAGCGTGGTTCCTTGCTTAACACAATTTCTCATGTGTTTTTTTTCATCTAATTTCAAACTTATACAAATCAAAACCATTTGGAAACTTATTCTCAAACAGAACTCAATTCTTCTAAATCATACAATGT
>JANKOE010000001.1:15012656-15023905 GCA_026284465.1 Erythroxylum citrifolium | reverse complement strand
ATAATAACAATATACAAAATAATAAGAAAATAATTTATAATAATAATTAATAATAATAACAATAATTTATAATAATAATTAATAATAATAACAATAATTAATAATAATAATAATAATAATAATAATAATAATAATAATAATAATAATAAAGTACAAAGTTTATAATAATAATAATAACAATAATTAATAATAATAATAATGATGATGATGATGATGATAAGAGCATTTTGGTCTTTTTGTTACTTATTCCTTTTTTATTCCAAGTTTATATTTTCAAACCAAACATTGGAAAAAAAATTCTTTGTGTATTCCATTCCCTAAACCAAATAAAGTAATATTCATTTTTTTCTATTCCTCTTTTTTTTTATTCTTAGGAATAACTATTCTATTCCCTATTTATTCCATTTCTTGAACCAAACAGGTCGAAAGTGAAAGTACAATCAATTGAGCCTCAAAGTGCAATCAAGGTTATCACCAAAATTCAAAGCCGATCTTAGTACAAGGTCATTTAGATAATTTTTGAAGCATAATGAAGCTAATTTCAATTTTTGGAGCAAATAATAAATATCTTAGTACTTCATGTATCCAATCTAAAGAGGACTCTTATAATCATGGTACGTATTCATTCTAAGTCTTTAGTAATCATAGAGCACAATAGATGATACTTCAAATTCACTCTCTTTGATAGTCAAATAATTACCTAAATTGAAGTATGGTTAGCCTTTGCTCCGCCATGTATGTTTACCTAATCTAAGAGTGTCAAATAGATATTTTTGTTAGTTAGATCTTGGTGGTTTAGTGAGCAATGAGGTTACCATGTTGACAACTTTTATCATCCTTTACCAATTGGGATTAGAAACAAGTTGCTTATTAACTAATTGAAAATGCATGCACTTTAGATGTTGAAAGTGGTGCTACTGCTCTAATTGGTTAAAAGACAAGATCATCTCCATCATCCCCTAACCACATTATGAAAAGCCTGCCAAAAGAAAAAGAAAAGTCAACAACTACATATTATTTACATACCAAGAACTTCTGTTGGCCATCTCCAATTTCCTTATTTTTTTGCACTAGTCATGTTTCAGGCTAATTTTAAATTATATTTTAGAGTTTACATGATTATTTTGTTTTTTCATAACAACAATCAAAATATGTATTTATTTACCATTAAAGACTCTTAATAACATCATTGGTCTAAATCACTGACTCTAAATTGAGCATTTGTGGTACCTGTCATAAATATAGTGGGTGTTTGCTCTTCAATTTCTCCTTTTCCTTCTACCATACCATCACCTTCATAACCCATATGTACCATATACATACGAAATTGCTTCTTTTTTCACTTTTATCTCGATGTAAACTTCTTTTCGCACCAAATACATAAGCTGGCCTTTGGCTTTATGCTCATCAGTTTACTACTTGTTATTACGAATACTTTCATCTCTCAACCCACTAATGGAAGCTTAGGCAAAAGTCCGTTTTGCAATTTTGGAGATCATGATATTCCCTATGTTTGTGATTGTTGATATTCCTTTAGTTTATTCTATAGGCTGCAAAAGAATACTAGAAAGACCAGTTCTTGTTTTTTTCAACTTGCTTCATATACCAGTTACAAATTTAGTAGATTTAATAGCTTCATTGGATACTCAATTTCAGGCCTCAATTACTTGAGGACATACTCACCAAATGTGATTCTAGCATCGCTAATTTATGAAAAGAATCAAACTTAGCACTGTAGTCCTTCACACTAGTACTGGTTTGGTTCAATTCCTCTACTATGTATCGAATAATCATTCACATTCATCTCAGCTATCCTTTTTCTTCTATATCTCGACAAGCTTGATTACTATTTCAATTTAGTTGCAAGATTATTTACGTCAATTCCTCGATTGTCTTCTCATATTTTGCCTCTAATTTTGATATTGATTCCTTAGATTTTTCATTCAATTTTTTATTGTTTTGGGATATAGTTCCATTTGTAATCTTTTGTTCTCCATCAATTATTTTTTTTCCCTAAAATGAATGGTTCCATTACCAAATTGATACAATTCAATTTCAAAAATTGAAATTATGTTCTTAGAATTTAAGAATTTAACTAATTTTGAAGATCGCAGAGAAGAAGAGAGAATGAGATTAGAAAATTTCGATTTGGTCCAAAAATTAGTTATAACTCTACCATGAAAGACTACTATAGTCGTTAACCACACCCTTCTCAATATATATATATATATATTTTATGTCAAGCTTAAATCCTTTATGAGATGCAATCATTTTGATGTGTTTGTGATTGCGGTGGTATCTTGGACTGTAGCAGCATGTGCATTGAGTGCTGCATGCCCGAGTTAGAGTTACCAACTACTGCTGCCGTGGGTCTATTTGTTTATTTACTTGGGGCATGACTGCTATTACTGCTGTTGCAGATGTTGAAAGTTGCTCTGTTTATTGCTACCCAGCATTATTTTGTTGTCTAATCTGTCGACTCTGCTGTGTGTTTGTCTTATTTGGATGCTGCAATGAATAGAGAAGCTTCTTGCGACTGTTGTTAACGTCATTTGTCTTTGCTCTTGATGATTACTAGAAGTTCGTTGCTACTATTGCTACTGCCTTGAGAATAGCAGAATTAGGGATCTTTAATTTCTCATCGGGGGCTTCTGCTTAGTAGGGTCTTCACTGCTAGCTAAATTCGAGATTAAACGTCAGAAATTAATATGGTAAAATTATTTTTGTTACAGTCAAACATTAAGATCTGATTTAAATTTTAGTATTTATATTAAGATTTAAAGATACCTTTTTTGTCGTACACCCACAAAAACTTGTAAACGCAAATAAAAAAATGCTACAAGGACAAGCCAAAGGGCACTGCTACATAACACGACAGTTCATAGTGGCCGATCCTATACACTTGCAGTTTCCATCCTACACATGCAATCTCGTTGACAACATATGCTTACAAAATTGTCAAAACTACAGGAGAAAGGGGAGAAGAAAAAGGATGGTCCTACACTCCTACTTCTCTTTAGGTGACCATTTGACTGTCTCCATGCTATGAACAACTAGTGTCGGCACGTTCCATTTCAAGTCCAAACCTATAGAAAAAGCAAAATCGTTGAATTGAAATTCACATAAAGTCAAGAGTTAATTCCCATGTGATAAGTAGCATTTCTTTGTGTTATGGCACCACATAGAGCCCTAAGTTTTATCCCAGGACGATTTCACATCTTACTTTAAAGCACTCCAATTCTGCTTCCATGAGAGAATCTGTAAGGAGGATATAGTATACTTGTTTGTTAGAGGTACAAAGTAAAGAAAACTCATCATGCATGTTTACACTTTCACTGGCTTATGCGCTCGAGGACCACCATGATATCAAACATAGAATCTCCTCCTCAGGATGATTAATCATGCGTGAGAAATGAGGCTGTCTTAAGCATGAGCTGAAGAATGAAGGTCCAGTCCTTACAGAGAATTCATCTTTCTTCTCCAAGTCATCAAAACTCCACCATCACTCTCTCTTGAAAAAAACATGTTCTGATTGTCGCCTTCAATTCAGAAACATTATCAAACTAGAAAAAGAAGATTGACAGTCAATTCATAATCACCAAGTACTTGCTTTAATAAAATTTAATAAATCTTACTGCGATTGTTGGATAGTTCATTTGCTTCAACATATTCCTCATATGAAGAACGATATTGTAGTGGTAAATAATCCTTGAATCTGGAACAAAGACGAGTTCATTGAAATCCCAATACTTGCAATTAGACGCAATTTATCTCTCTAATTTACACAATTTGAAAATGTGGAAGTACAGAAGAGTGAAAGCCACAATATTTGTACTTTTCTAGGATGTGAGTTTAACACGGATAACTGTATCACAGGTAGATCTTGGTACCTGTTAAGAAGAGGAAGCCTATCACCTCCAGAAAATAGTCTGACAATAGATTGTAGAACATGGTCTATCTTCATTGCTTTTGACTTCAACGCCTTCATAAATCCAACAAAATCTTTATATTCAGCAGCACTAAGCTTCTCTTTGACCTTGAAAACGAAAAACAGGAATTATTGAGTCACAGAATTTTTACGTATTTAGTAAAAGATACTGTCATTTCAGAAATAAAAACTATCAAATAAAAACATGAAAGAGTATTTATGTTATCAGTCCAATAACTCCTAGCTAATGCAAAACTTCCTACCAGAAAGTTAGGATCTTAAACCCTATTGTGGTTTAACTGTGTTGTTAGAAATGGTAATTGTCTTGCCTTTCTTTATAAGAGATATTAACATGGGTTTTGTACGTTAAAATTTTACCTCACTCAAAAATGCAGCTCCTCTTGTTTCCTGATCAGACAAAGGTACAGAAGTAGACTGACCACGATTTTGACAAAGATCAGCTTCCTCCTTCTCTGTAATCCCATAATCTTTTTGGAGTAATGCTTGCCCAAACTGAGCATTTTGCCTACTTTCACTATCAGAAACACATGAACTTTGTATTTTCACTGAATTATTCGTTGACTGACAGGAGACATGTTGTGAGCTTTCATTACTTGATCTATGAACACTGGTAGTGCATCCCTTTGTACAAAATTCTGTATTAGATATTTTGAGCTTCTTTGCTGAACATGACATCAGATATTGCACTGTGCTAAGCGTGCTGCTTAAAGAAGATTGGCCAATTAAATAAATTGTTTCAGGAATTTTCTGTTGAGCATATTTCCATCCAGAAACTGAACATTTTTTTTTCCTGTATTGACTATGCCACTTACTTCGATCTGACATCTTGATTTCCCTTGAGAGGAGTAAGAGATGAGCGATTGGCAGGAAGAACCTCCTCCAGTTGGCCCGAATCCTTTACTTTACTGAGTGAAAGTAAAGAGGATACTGATTTCATACAGCCAGCCTGATCTGTTGGTGTTTTCTGCAAATGATCACCAAACAGTTACATAAAGGGAACTAACATGGCTCTAAATTGAAAATTTAGCAGATGCTGAGGAAAATATGAAAAACATACAGAAGTAAGAAAACTGTCCAGGTAAAGTTTGTCCACAGGTTGCAACGTTTTCACCTCTTTGATATTTTCTGCAAGAAAGAATTAACCGCAAGTTGCAGCACAACTTGGTTTTCTTCAAAAGAGCAAGATGGATAATAGTTAATAAATAATCACACAGAAAAAAATGAAGAAATCTTTCCATCGATTAATAAGGTGGTTCATGGAACAGTTTCATTGAATGCCACGACAACAGCAAGTAATCTACTTTGAAAAACTTAACTCATTCATAGGTAGCGCAGCAACCACACAGAAACAGCTAAATAGACATTATATTGGTATGTAGAAAACACCGTATTCACATCACTGTTAAAGATATTTTACCTATTCCCTGACTGTGTATGAGCTTGTGATCTGTAAAACCACGGGTTCCTTCATCTCGGAAAAAACGACTCAAGGTAAAGATCACATCCCCGAATTTGGAGTGACACTGTAAAAAGGCAAGTGAATACACATAAAATCTTTGAAGACCAAAGTTCCTGTTATTTAAAATCACTATATTACCTTGAGATAAGGTTGGATCCAAAGTGATATTTGTGATTGGCGGTTTGGATGTGTGAATCTGTTTTTAACACAGAAGTTCAAGAAGCCAAAAGATGTGAAAACCTTTGAAGGTTGAATTATTGCGAGTACATTGGTGACTTTAAATAATGGCTGCAATATCGTATTTAGAAATGAACACAGGACAAAACCTTTCATCACAGAATATAATTGCTCCATAATCATGGCGATGGCGAATTACACGCCCAACAGCTTGATTTACTGCTCTTGATGCTTGTTGACTGTACCAATCTTCTCCCTTTAGAATCTGAAAAACCAATGTTTGACATAATTTGTAATTTTCGACTTTAAACATTGAACATATCGTCCAACAGAGTACAGAAATGAGAGTATGGAAGTACCTTGCATCCATCATTTTGAGCATTGGACTGTTGATCCAAGAACTCACGTTTCAACCGGACCTGTCATTATTAAACTCGAGGATCTAGAAATCTAGAAAAAAGTAATGCATTGCAGGAGATATCAGGGGTAGGAGCAATCTAACCTTAGGATCATTCCTCAAGGCAAAGGGTATACCAGTAATGACCACAGCTCTACCAGCACGATCAGCAAAATCTAAACCTTCGCTCACCTGACAAGTTTCCAAAATATACAGGTAGACATTCTAGTTAAACACTGGAAAAAGGTAAAAGCACATTTAAGAATAAAAATAGATTATTAGTACATAAAAGAACGCAAACAAACAAATTTAAAGGAATGGAAACATTTCAAGAAACCATATCCTGTTTTCTCTCAGCAGATGCATAGTAGCGTCAATGTCAGGGACTGGACAATAAATTTCACTGGTTCACAATCTATTTTAAGTACTTTTGTTATGTGAAAATCTTTCCTTTTCTTTTCAATTCACATCTTGAAAGCTTTCAAGACCTACTGATGTAGGATGGACGAAAGAGTATGCCAACTATGTATACATTGAAATATGGGCCACTATGAATCACCTACACCATCTTCCAACAGAAGAACTGAAGAGATGCTCAAAAGAAATACCTTGCCCCGACAAACAGCAAAAAATACTGCACCAGAAGATTTGGTTCCCTTTATCTTATCCATGTAGTCCTAGTCAAAGACAAACATATAATATAATAACAAAGTTTCCAGCAATGTGGGAAAAAAGTTGCACACAGATTGTAAGTAACTCAAACTTATAGATGGTACAAGTCACCTCAATTGATGAAGGAAATAGTGCAGATTGTCTAGGCTCTATGACTGGTTTCTTATGATTACATATTCTCTCCCATATTGTTGTTGAATTCGTATGACTCTGCTCCAAAGCACAGTAAGAGATTAAATTGGACAAAGATAGAAAGCAAACAAATTCTGCTGCACTAGCTACTCCAGTTTGATGCTTTACCGGATTTTTCCAGCACCCAATGCATTGCTCAAGAAGATAATAAGATGGAAAGAAAACAAGCAATCCATCAGGTATAATTCTAGCAAAATTAACTGCAACAAGAAATCCATATATCAGAAACTCGGTGATAGTTATTGAACGTAATTGAGTTTACTGATATAGCACCCTATCTTTTCAAAACAAAGCTACGCACCAATAGCATTCCCAAGCTCTTGTTTGTATTCTAGGGAATCACGAGTTCTGTAAGATGAATTCAAAATGTTGCCAGATGGTCCAACAGGAACAACACCAGCCCAGATTTGATTTGAGGATATCACATGAGGGTTTTCCAATTGAACAGGAAAATCTCTGAGTAGGTAAGCAAAACTTATGTAGTGTTAGAAAACTTTGAAGTGAGCTTCGTTCACTATTATAAGTCTCAAAGCAAAACTTACAAGTTTAACTCATGTGCAAATGAATCCAAGGGGGATAACGTTCCAGAAGTCAATATAATAGATCCAACACCCAGCTTGGAGAACTCCTCCATGGCAATGCCAGGATTGAAGCACCACCAACTGAGCATTCTAGATACCTTACCTGGAAAATCACAAAGGATGAATTTTTAGCATCCTTGAACAAGATCTAAGCAACAAAATCACAAAAAATGGCATGCATTGTGATTTTTCTGCAGTAGATGTTCAAACAAGCTATCTTATGGTTCATATCACCAGATGTAGCTGCATAAGCTTTGTTACTGTGTTGTGACTCTTTAACTAAACTTAAAATGGGCAGAATGAACGTGACTACTTATTTGATCTGCCCAAGAATTCTTCTTTCTATCCATAAAGTAATTCCATCACTCACATAACATAAACATCTACAGACCCCACTAGTGCAGTGCATCACTGCCGCAAACCACTTAACATCATGTTAAGAGTATCTTTGTGGAATTTTCACAAAAAGGAAATCAGTGAAAATTTTCACAAATAATTCCGGACAGGATTTGTGAGAAAAACATGAAATAAACCAGTGCTATTCCCTGTGTTCCCCACATAATACAATAATAAACTGTTAAGTTGCACAAGGGATGCCAGGGAGCTGTAATATAAAAGAAAAGAAAGTAATAATATTATAGTTATGTGGCCCAAAGATTCACATAAACTTCAAGAAAATAACCTTTTAAGCTATTGACAGAATTTGCCTCAATTTCCTGCACATGAACCTAAAATGGAAAGAAATTGATTTCAAACTTTAGAATGAAACAAATATAGAACAACAATTTCCTTGAAAGAAGCAAATTGGAATTGCAATGAAGCTCCAATGTAATTCTACAGAAATTGTAACACTTGATATGTAGATTCAATTCTTACACGATAATATCTAGCATGAGAATTGCTTTTATCTCTAAATATTATCCTAAGCATGTCACCAATACTTTCCAGCCTGCATGCAGTGCCTTGTGCTTTGTGCTGTTTATCTTCCTCAATAAGTATAACAGCTTCATCAATTATATCAATCAGCTTAGAAGCTGTTTCACTAGTGATGTTAAGGTCAGCAAGTAGCTCATATATGTAAGGCCCAGGTCTCGTGAATCCCAATTCCCTTGATTCAATGGGTACTTCAGCAATCCGCTTCTCAAGCTTCAAAAGAAGTGCTGCAAGGGTAAGAATTGGTCCATATGAAGCCATCAGTACAAGATGAGTGCATAGGAATTGCTCAAAAAAGGATCATTAATTTCCCAACAAGTATGCTGGTGTAGTATTTGCAGAAATAGAAAGGTTAGGGAACATATGATGATATGGTGCAGCAGTAAAAACTGCAACATGCATTTGATATTATGGTCAAATATGTACCTCTAAGAATGGCAAAATTATCTGGATTTCCAGATTTGTCATTTGATTTTTCTCTCCTTCCAACAGAAAGGTCAATACAAGATTTTGCTTCATTGATGCAGGCTGTTAGAAGTCCAGAAGGCAAGTCAAAGGAGGCTGCATCTGCACATAATCCTTCCTGCATTGTTCATGTTCATGGCAAACAAGTACCAGCATGTTAATTGTTTGTTCAGTGAATTGACTAAACAACTTAATATCATATTGATGGTCTGAAAAGGTTTACAGTGAACCTTATTTCCAGATTAAACCTTTCTCAACAGCTTGCACTTACCAGGTTGTGTGCTTCATCAAATATCAATATACTGCTATTCCAATCAATTGTAAGAGATTTTCTATAGGCACGATCAATTACATAATTATAAGGTGCAAATAAGATATCGGCAACTTTGTGGAGCTCCCTTGCTACATAGTAGGGGCACCTAGAAAAAGCAAACATTATCCCAACTTAAATGACGAAAATGCATTTCTAATAAACACACGGGACTCATGTTAGGGAACTTACGGCCCAAATTTTTTTCCAATAGTAACCAGATCCTCTATGTCAATAGGTTCGTCTCCAAGATGTGGGTTCTTCTTCACAAAATCTACGGTAAGAACATAAATCTATAAAGTTGGATTTGATTGAGACCATTACATACTATTTTCAATTTCTTGAAAAAGTGTCATTATGAAATTACTTGCATAACACTGTTTATTCTGGAATGATACTTCTACAATGTACAAAACAAACTACCTGGAACATGAGAATAATGACTGCAGCCACGTTTTTCCTGCTTTTCCTGCTTTTCCCTCTTTCTGCGGAGATACTGACAAGCATTTGTCTGCACCTTTCCATGCAGTAAACTGACATCCTCATGAATGCACAATTGTTCCCTAGATCCTAGTACAACCATTTTGGGCCTGCATATGCTCTAAAATTGGGCATTATTGGCTCTAAACTCCATAATCATATCAAATAATCAACTTGAATCAAGACAATATGAAAAAGACTAAAATGTCAATTTAAATTTCTCAAGTTTTTTTAACAGGCATTTGATAAACGCTTGCAAAGAAGCCAAGTCCTTGTGCCATCATGATAGCTATATGAAACATGACAAGAGCTATTGTGAAGACATGCTTAGAATGTATGCTAGTAAACAAGTTAAATATCATGAAAATTGAAGGAGCAATCAACCCAATACTAAAATCTAGTTTGAAATCATAGTTCCCATTAAAATGAATCTCTGACCTGTAGTTGCTCCTCTTCAATTCTTGAACCACTTGCCGGATTTGACTGTGAGTGCGTGAAGTGTATACAATGGTAGGAAGTCGGGCAGCATTGGGGTGTGGTGATCCATTATCAGAGTCCATCCCAGAATTTTGGCTATTCATACCAATCTTACCAGTTGAGAATCCACCTACACTCTTTCTCCAAGCCAAAGTGGCACAAAGAAGGGACAGAGTTTTTCCGGTTCCAGTTGGACTCTCCAAAAGTGCATTACACCTCTGCAGTCTCACAAACAAGCGCATTTAGTATACATGCTGGTATTTTAAAGAAATATGAAGCTTTTTATACACTTCCTCCTCCAAATTGTGGTAATTTATAGATGCAGAGATAAGCAAAGTTTTGTAAATGTGAAATAAGCATAGACAGTTACTTCTAGGTCAAAAATCATACTTTGAAGTTTGGGATCTATACCAAACAAAATGAAGCAGATTGCATTCTCTAAATGACCAATGAATCATAACTTACTGCACATTGTGATTCAAGTCACTGATCACAAGTGATAGTGAATCAATAATCTAGTGGTTCTTAGCACTTCAAATAACTAAACTTATTATTCAAAAACATAATTTTAATCGTCAAGCAATTGCCTTTTTCCTTCTAAATGAATGATAAAATAGTTAAAACTTCACCCAAGCAAAAGTTTCAAAATCCAATAATCAATATAGCTGTACAATACACATTCGATTGAAAGAGAAAGCTTGTTTGATTGACTCACATTCTTCAGAGAGTAGATGACTTTTTCCATGTAAACGAGCTGCGAATCGTATGCCTCAAACGGGAAATCCACGTCGATTCCACTGATCTGGTACGTTGGCATTTTGGCGTTACTGGTGTTGTTTGGTTTCCGGAAAAAGTTAACGAGAAACTTGTCTTCTGGGTTGGCGGACTGAGGACAAACTGAACCCTGGTGACAGGTGGGATTTCCCGCCAATGGTCACTCGAGCAGCGTTGTCGTTTCAATCTTCTAAAGAAATTTCAAGCGTAGGTTTTCCACTTTTCAAAGTAATTACGTGTTTCAGGGGCGTTTGGTTTGAGCGCGGGTTTGGGAATGAGTATGGGTATAATAGTAGAATGGAATCAGAATGGGAATGGGAATAAGAATGGGTATAAAAAATGATGTTTGGTTTGTAACTTGGGTTTCTGTATTAATACCAATA
>JANKOE010000001.1:14985252-14996430 GCA_026284465.1 Erythroxylum citrifolium | reverse complement strand
TTGACATTTTCTATTTTAATTTTTACATTAAACAGGGCATTATTACTGCGCATTTGCGCAGTATTATTCTGCTAGTAAATTTAAAAAATGAAGAAAACTAAAAGTAAAAAAAAAGAAACATAAATTAAAAATTAAAAATATAAATAACTCTTCTTCTCGACCAAAACCAGAGGCTGAGCAGCCACTTTACTCAGCATAGTTTTTGGCTTTTCCTAGCCACTTCCGTCCTTACTCCTAGAGCTTCAGCCCTTCGCCTTTTGGTGTTCATCGTTTGCTCGATTCTTTACTGATCCTCTCTCCCTTCAATTCGATTCCTGGGTCCCATCCAATTCTTCTCTACATGGTCGTTTCACAACTCGTCCAAATCGGAGCTTTATTGAGCGGAGGCCATTTTTTATAAACAAAAAGTTTCGGTTTTGTATGGTCTGTGATTTTGAGGTTTCTGTTGGCGTTAGGGCTAGGATTAGTCATGTTCTATGGTGCACTATTGTGGGATCCATGGCTAATCGTTGCGCAAATTGTTTGCCTTCAATGCCTTTACTACCTCTCTCTTGGTCTCTTCTTGTCGATTCTCGTGGGGACGCGAGTTTCTCGTTTGAGTCTCGTTTATTTCTTCGATTACGTCGCCATTTCTGGCTCTACTATCACTGGTTGGTGCGTGATAGCTTCATTTCTTCTTAGCTCGATTGCTGGGTAAAGACACCAACTTAACTTGATCTTGTACTCTTTTGGGTCTTTTCGATGTTTTTAAATTTTCTTACTTCTTTTTGTTTCGTAGAGCCGGATTTATGCTTCATTTGATTGAGAGGGCGAAGAAATGCTTGGATTTTTCGGCTACTGTCTACATTGTTCACCTTTTTATATGTATTGTTTATGGAGGTTGGCCTTCAACGATAACATGGTGGATTGTAAGCGGTGCTGGACTTGTACTGATGGCTCTTTTAGGTGAATATCTTTGTATTAGACGAGAATTGCGGGAGATCCCCATTACACGTTACCGATCAAGTAAGTACTTGTTCTTCATTCTGCTTTTCCAATTTGTATTAGCCTGCGACAGATGCTTGGTAGACAGATTCTATTGAACATGAACCAACTGGTGCACGTCATGTTCTTTTATGGTCTGCTTTTGATTCTGTTAAAGCACTGAAGATCTTAACTCCTTTATGGTCTGCTTTTGATTTTGCTCGCTTTAGAGTTTTTGCATTTTAGTGGGCTTGTTTCTGAATTTAATCGAACACTGGCTATGAATTGTTTTGATTTTTCTACATATTTGATTCCATTAATTCTTTACCTTTTGTTGTTTTGACTGTTCTTGTGAAGTTGTGATAATTGGTCATGTCATGCTTTGGTCCAGCTTTCTGCGTCAAAGTTATGTTTCACTAGTTGATACCACAAAGAAAGTGCTGTTTGCATGTAAGAGTTTACACTTATTAGTGACATCTATATAATGTGGATGTTAATTATACTTTGAAAGTGGTTGTTCATGGAGTTTGTTTGTTCGCTGTTATATAATGCTGTATTAACATTTTGTTTTGCTTGAATTGCTTTATTAGCATCAATTCAATTTATTTTTATTCTTTCCAGATGTTTGATTGATTGGCAAGTTCACATAATCTTCTGGTTCTAAATTGACAATACCAATTCGTGTCTGTTGTGGAGCTCCTGATGAAGCTTTTGGGATATCAAACTGTGATTTGAAAGTAATGTTTCTACTTGATGGAATCTGTTACCTTTCGCTGGTGGTGATGGAGATGATATGGGACATTTGAAATGGTTCTTCGATGATAGGAGACGAAGCATTTGGAGACTAGATATGGATTCTGTGAGAAGAACCCTTAAATGTACATGTGTAGCTTTTTCCTCTATTTTCACTTCTTTATACTTCCCTTTATATAGAAAGCATGCTTGGTCTACTTATTCCTATATGAGGTTCTAATTTCACATTTGGATTAGCTTCCACATACGTCCATTCATGGACTAAGGAAATTTTGCTATCATTGTTTGAGTTCACAAACTCGCTGAAGTTGTTATTAGAATTTGTTTTCCAAATAGTCAATGCAGTTTCCGTAATTCTGCTTTTTCTTAAAAATGGCAAAGCGGTCAAGTGCCAGGGATTATTCACGAATTTGAGATATTACCCTTATGCGAAGTTTGAACAATACAAAGCAAGAAGCTCCTTGTTTAGGTCCTTTTCAAATGCACACTGACTGGAGAATTGTTAAGCACTAAAACAACGAGCTTACTAAAGTCCCTGTTTCTAGCCCCTGTCTGATTCATCATGAGATGTGATAATTGGAACTAGTCTCATGGAAAACAGATCATTGCAGCTTAATTTCATACAAGTATGTTTTCTCTCTTTACGGATCATAATTTAGTCTGCAAGAAGATAGTATTCATATTCACACGGTTTGTTTGAGTGAGTAGTATGGGCGATGAACCAATTTCTAGCAGTTGCTTTTTTGGTGGATTCATAAACTTTTAGTTGAGGCATTAAGCTTGTTAGCGGAAGCTTGTGCTGACAGTTTTGTTTGGCTTGCTGACATGCCTTGTAGTACTATTATCTAAAAGAAACCAAAACAATTTGGTCAGTTTCCTGTAGTAAGCTACTGCTGATTGGCATTCCCAGCAGTATCGGATGTTCATGAGTTGTATTCATCTGGTTTTCCTTGGGTTGTACTTCAATGGGGACTGTTGCTTAGTGGAACGGAGCAGAACATGTGTATACTAACGAGTTTCCATGAGTGTAGAGAAGGTTTCTTAACAGCTCTCCGTTGACTTCAGGAAAAAAAAATTACGTGAATTTTTTAGTATAGATGCAACTCGAGTCAACTTGGGATAGAGCTAAAGCCTACCATTAGATTAGCTTTAACTTCACCCGTCTTGGTGAAGTCAAGAGAAAGTTTTGTGTTGCTCAAAATTGCAGCTACAATTGAATAGTAGACATTATAATAATAAAAGAAAACTCCTCTTCACTGCTTGAACTCTTCCTGGATGCCAAAACTCTGAAAGGGTTAGGGTAGCGATCCTTGTTTTAGGAAGTCATGGTTCAGACTTCCACGATGCTGAAATGTCAGAGACAGCTTCTCCTACGGTTAGATATACTCCATTTGGTCCGAAAGACTCCAACATTTTAGACAGGTATAGTTTTTCCATAACGCTTGCGACAGGATTTGCCAGAACAAGCTACATGGTGAAGTAGTAACCAGGTTAGAAGAGAAGTTAACAACTTTTTGCAGAAAATTTAATTCGGTAAGAGCCTGTTACCTGAAGGGATCTTTTCTCCAACATCCTTCTGAGTTCAGATACCAAGTCGATTCCAGTTGTGTCTATTGCTGTCACAGCTTCAGAAAAGTTTTGAGAGGTTTGTGAGAGATGGAGTTTTATGTTTTATATTTATTCATACCAAAATGTATAAGTGAAGATATATTTCAACATTAACTAGATTGATTCATAAAATTATAGAAATGGACGTGAGTTGCAAGAGCAATCTACCGGTCATGTCCAGAACTATGCATTTGAGGGCACTCTCGTTGTTGGCCTTTATCCAATCTTCTTCCTCTCGAATCCATCTTAATATTCTGCAACAGAATGTTAAGATCAGATATGCCTAGCCTAGGCATTCCTTTTTTTATTGAAGAATTATGAAATGATAAACTTTTACCAACAAAGGACTCGGAATGCAATGTCATTGAATCACAAATGCAGCAATTAGAATTGTCAATACTGATGTGAGCTAACCTTTCTTGAAGGTAAGTGGAATTGGCAAAGTAGATGGGAGACTCGAGGGCAAGAATGAGAAATGAGGGAATCCTTAAGGCTTCCCTGTATCTCTTGATGCTCTGGTATATTTGAGTTCCTGGTATGTTGCCCATAACCAAAGTGTTTGGCCGTGTCACATGCAGGAGAATTTTGAACACTGAAACTCCAACCTAAAATTCCGGCGATGAAGTCATAAGATAATTCATTTCAATCCTTTTCTGTTCATTTTTTTAGCAACTACAGTGGAGATTTTGCATCTCGGTACGTTTTCTTCAGTTTTCCTATAAATAGTTGAAAGAGAAAACCTAGCAGGCTAGAGAGCTTACTGCAATGACGAGACCCATGGGTACGGATACAAAGAGAACACCAGCAAAGGAGCTCAAACAAGCCAAGAAATCAATCTTGTCAACCTTCCACAGCTTATAGGCGGCTTGATAATCAATTAGTCCAATCACAGCTGTTATGATAATGGCTGCCAAGATCACATTTGGAGTGTAATGAAACAGTGGCATGAGAAACAGGAGGGTCACTAATACTGCTGCAGCCATTATTATGTTTGAGATTGCCGTCTGTGCACCAGCGTTGAAGTTTACTGCAGATCGAGAGAATGATCCTGAAGAGTGAAAACAAGGGATTCAGAAACTGTGACCATTACAATGATGCCTAGAGAGGTTGAAGTATAGAGGATCATCACCTGTAGTGACGTAACATGAAGAACAAGACCCAGCCATGTTCATGAGACCAATTGAGATCATTTCTTTGTTACCATCAACTTGGTAGTTTTTCAAAGCAGCGAATGTCCTGCCCACAGCAATGCCTTCCTGCAAGAAAGAAAGGAAAGAATGAAACATTTTGCATTAGTAATTTATCAAGATTCCTCCAAATCAAAAGGAAATGAAGTTTATGCTTCTGCTAATTCCGAAAGTTGTTTCTCAAATGGAAATCATGTTATGATGGATAATTCTGAGAAACTTACGGTCAGAGATAGGATCCCAGTCACAAGACCAGTTTTGACAGCAAGAACTAGATAATGGCCATCAAAGTCTA
Source organism: Erythroxylum citrifolium (assembly GCA_026284465.1). NCBI lineage: Eukaryota > Viridiplantae > Streptophyta > Magnoliopsida > Malpighiales > Erythroxylaceae > Erythroxylum > Erythroxylum citrifolium. Next base: position 14,991,624 of record JANKOE010000001.1, on the reverse strand, counting down.
ACATATTAATTGAAGGTGGATTCAATCCTTTTGGCAAATAACCAATCTATTGAAGGAAAATGAACAAAACAAACAAACAAACAAATGTTAAGCCAAAGTAGGAGGATACTTTGTATTATTGTAGACAAAGCACCAGGCTTCAGTTTTCAGTTCTTACAACTGAGATTTTGTGAACCTTTGATCTGAGGCAGAAAATAAAGACGGTTGAAAGAATCACCGATGTTAATGGTGCTGCTGCAGAAACCCAGAAAAGCTTTGGCTTCTTGGTGCTCTGCAAAAATTACCCTCTGTTATAAGTCGGCAATATATAGGATAGAAGCAAAGTTACGTTGGTAGACAAAAGTGTGAGACACTTACAATATGCCTTGTTGTTAGCAGAAACGCCAGAAAGATGAAACCCATAAGAATTGTTTGCCAAGACCACTGTACATCAATTGCAAGTATTTGAAAGCTTTTTCAATATTTTACTTCTTTATCACAATTACAGTACATCAAGTAGGAATTAGAAAGCTTTTTCAATATTTTACTTCTTCATCACAACTACAGCCATGCTTACTTCGTTTCTATGATTGATAACAGATGCAATTACGGGAACCAATTGCATCTTGCTAGTGAAGTGGACTATCCCAAGTAACCCTTTCAGTTGTTGCAAAAAAACAATGATAGCTGCACCAGCTGTAAACCCAACAAGAGTCGCCTTTGATAGAAAATCGATAATAAAACCTAACCTGTAGCAAAAGACAAGCTGTTAAGATCCAAGAGCAGAGAAGCTTCTTCTTCATTTTTCCTACTGTGTTAAGTGATTTAATTTTGTCATATTTCGTACACACTTTGGTTATGAAATGTTCATGAAGGAATATGGTATCATTACCTTAGTAGGCCTAGAGAAGCCTGAAACAAACCAGCAAAGAAGGTGGCAGTGAATGCCAATTTCAAGTAAAGAATGGGTTCTTCACTAGGGTGAACTGTCTCACTCAGCATAGACCCCATCACTAGTGATGCTATGGAGACTGGACCAACAGCAACGTGCCTAGAACTCCCAAGAATAGAGTACACCAGAGGAGGCACAAAACTTGAATCTACATCCAAATCAAATATATGTCAATTTACGTTTGTACACATTAAAAACAGAGTTTTAGCGGAACTGAGGGACTTACATAACCCAACTATAGGAGGCAAATTCGCAAGTTTAGCGTAACTTATTCCCTGAAAATGTAGGAACCCATATCAGATTGTTCTTAGAGATTAAAGAAAAAGAAAGACTTCCAATGTCAGCTTATTCTCCGCATACTACATACGAATGTATATTTGTCTATAGGATTTCATATCACCTCGCGGGTAGTTGAAGATGAAGATTACCATGTCAACCGAAACGAAAAGCAATGAACCGTAAAAGGAATCAGGTCTTTAAGAAAAGAAGCAAGAAATTTACAAATCATATCATCGGTTTCAATTAACAAATCAATAAATGAAATGTCACACTAATGGTCCAAAAAGAAATGGAATATATGCGGTAAATTGTTGTTAAAGAGTTCTTGCAAGCATCTAGATATATAAAAACCATATGTGCTAAAACACTGCTTATGTATGTAGGAAACTTAATACACAAACAGTTGTTTACCTGTGGGATTGCGAGGCTAGCAATGGTGAGGCCAGAAATAATATCAGACTTGAAGAGCCTTAAACTGTACTCAGGACCCCATTGAAATATGGGGAGGAAGAACTGGAGACCCAAAACCAATTTTTGAACCAAAGTCTGGTTCTTGAACCTGTAAAGAGGATCATCAGGAAAAAAGATCTCCCCAAGCTTTTGTTTAAGTTTCTCAAGTGTGGTTTTGTAGGGTGGCAAGCAGACTCTGTGTATCTCAGTTGGTGGCATTATTGCCTCTGCTGTGATCTTGAGAGTGTTCCCATGAGAAGAGAAATCATCTACTCTGTTGGAGTTGACACCCATTTTCTTACCAGACCAAATTTTTTTGAAGAAACCAAATGTGCATGGCATTGAATTTATAGAGAAGAGCAGAACAAGACAGGGGAGAGAGAGAGAGAGGGAGGGATGGTAGTTAATGAGCAGTTGAATGCGTGAAGGGGTGTTTCGGTCGTTTCGATGAGTTTAAGATTAAGATTACAAGTCGGTGACTGCATTAATGATTGTGATAAAATAGTGTCGCTGTCTGTAGATTCTTTATCTCTTCTTCCAATTTGGCGTGAAATTCTCTATCCTAATTAACGTGTTATAGCCCTGTTTCGGTCCAATACAACATGATTTTATGTCTAACCAGGATAATTAGAACAGAGAACCTCAACTCCAATTTTTTCTTTACTGAGATCAGCCAGCCATCCATCCATATTGCTTGTTCTTTGTGTGGTAAATTTACTCCATCTTAACTATTAACGCTACAACTAACAATCGTTAGAATTACCGGTTAAACCAACTATAAGAACTATTTATAAGTTTGATGTACATTTCTGTAGTTCTAGTAACATCTCACTCTCACTTAAACAAATATATGGCCCGAAGAACTAACTTAGAGTTCTCATATATGTTACTCATGCATGTTGGTTTGGGCCGGGACCCTCACCGGTCAGATATTGTCCCCTTTGATCTTTTTGGGATTGTTGCTTCGCTCTCTCTCTCGTGGGAGGGAGTCGAACCCAGGACCTCAGGGTTTTGGTGGCATCTTGTGGCATCGCTAGGCCTCGACACCGCTCGGCTAGGTTGTCAAGACAGGATCTTGGAACCAGGCAATATCAAGAGCCAAGATCTTAGGTCACTCGGCCTCATAATCGATCGGCCAGGCTGCCTAGGCGTCAGCCACGGTTCTCTCATCGATCGGTCCAGTTTCTACGCTCGATCGATCGGTCCTATACCTACGCTTCCATCGGTCGGCCTATCACGGGCTGTCATATGGATGAGCAGCACAGACTTTATGTACTCCTTCGACCATTCTCCTTGGTCAGGCTCGAGGAGTAGGGAGCTTATGGTTGGGTCGATCGTGCTAGGCCCAAACCCAAACTTAGAACGACACATGGGTTGATCGGCCCATTCCTCAACGTTGACCTAATTCCTACAGGTATTTACTATATAAACTCATTGTCTCACCATAAGAAGGGTACGAGACATAAAACCCTGTTTCTCTCTTTTTACAATCACCGAAACCCTTACAAAAAGACTAACTTGAGCATTGGAGGGGCCTACCGGAAATCAACCCCCGAGGCGCTTATATTATTTTGCAGGTGTTCTCTAGCCAAAGCTATTCAAGATCATGGATCTAAACAACGACGTTTCGCCTCAGCAAAATCTAGCTGAACCACATGTAACTTCTTTTTTGGGAGCATTCGACTCTTTGAGCAATGAAACAAACAAAATGTCAATCCATTCGGCGGAGAAGAACTTGACTGCCACGTAATGCATTATGGGAACACCTGTCTATATACATCTTTTAATGTAGTCACTGCATGTAGTACAAATAAGGCCTCCATTTGCTGGTTAGCTATTAGGTGACTATAAGACCATAAGTTTGAATTCTCTGAGAAAATTACAAAAAAGAGATTACGTATATTAGTAATCCTCCTTCAACTTTCGTAAAGTAGGAAGCCTTGTAGACTGAAGTACATTGATGTTGAGTATTAGCTGATTAGGTTATAAAATGTTATTATGGATAGTATCCACCTGATTAAGGTAGTCATACACCTTTTAGACCAAGACGAGTCTTCTTGAGTCTCCAGTTTTGACATACCTAATATGACAATTAATTTTCTCCTCTCATTCATGTGGGAAACTAAGTGTTGGATGAAAATTATCATAATTACAAGTTAAATTGACATGTGAATGCAAAATTTTCATGAGCTTATTCGTTGCAAATTTTCGGGCCTCACTCTTGCCTGAAATGAGGGTTATCGGAAAATAGAACTCGAAGTGGATTCATTGACTGTTCTTCACAATTTATCGGTGTCAACAACAACCTATACGCCTCACACTAACTTAATTCTACGGATCTCGCAACTTCTCCACCGCGAATGGACGGTGAAAGCTAAGCATCTACTCGAGAGGCTAATCGAGCCGCGGATTGGCTAGCAAACCATGCCAAATCCTTCGATCTTGGTATTCATTGGTATCGATACCTGCCTGTAGATTGTTTTAATATCCTAGTAGAGGATATAGCTGGGGTTTCCTTTCCCCGATTAATAGCGTAATATGTGTATATGTTTCCTTAATTATGATAAGAAAAAAAAATTAGAACACTACAAACTTCACTGCAATCATTTTTCCATTATATGAATATTTAGTCTTATGCTAGTTTTCTCTTATTTCCATTTCATATTTGATCCATCTGAAATTAGGTTAATTATTCTGTGGTTAATTTCTGAGTAGATTTCCACCAGATTCAGCACCACTTCGTAAACGGTTTCAGCTTATCACCTCATAGTCTCACCCGCTTCTTTGACTTTGTTTGTTAGGGAATGCATTTGGTGTGATCCTTGGTGATTTTGTGTTTCATTTGATGCGTAAAGTGAATTTATAAAGTAGCTTTCTAAAGTGCCAATTTCAAATAACCTTTTTATAGAAGGATAAGCTAAATGGCCACTTCATCAGAAAGAAGTTTGCATAAAATAATAACCCTTTGCTATCGTAATACACACATGTTAATTGGTCAATCACAAAGCCGAGCTAGAATAAAAAATTAAAATTTTGATAGATATTTAGCGATCTAATACAAGGTAGAATCAACTTTTTAAAAAAAAAACTTTTACTTGTTGGAAAATCAGGTCAGATCTAATCTTGTATGTAACAAAATAATTATAAAACTTTGTTCATATTTTGATTTCTCAAAAAATAATATTACTTTACATTCTATAAAATAATTACCATATCAGTCATAATAAAGTTTGAATTTAAATTTATACCTTATTCAGAAGCTTGATTCTTTTCTTATCGTATCACTCGAATCGTTATTAAAACTTGCCCATCTCATTAACTACTATAGTTGTACAAGTGTCCAACATCTAACAGTATCCACAGAATATGTTGAGAGAACTTTGCAACTGTTACACAAATTGTTAGGCAAGGAATGTTGACTCTTTTAGAGCTTAGACCTATTTATAATATGTTTTGAACATTATCGTAATTTAATTGAAATTAAATTCTAATTTTAATTAGAATCATAAGCAACTCTAATTAAATACTAATTATTCCTAAATAAGATCCAATATCTTATATTGATTCTTATTTATTAAATATCTCATATTTATCATAAAGTTTTTCAAACTTTATTAATAATTATTAAATTAGTTTTATAAATTAAATTAAAATTGTGATTATTATTTATTATTATGATTTTTGGAGACATGCTTAAAAATATACAGTACAACTGTATAATATGACAATGAACTATTTTATAAAATTTTAAAAAATTAAAGGACTGTTTCATAAATTCAAAAAATTACTCAAAACGGTACTCGGTATTAACTTGTACCTGTATAGTACCGTAAACCTAATCCGGTATCAAGTCCGGTACGATATTTGTAACATTGGTATAAACAATACTAATTACATTTTTTTCTCTCTTTTAATTAGTTCAATAAGTGATGGTTAGATACATGATCATGAATGACGTGGAAATTCAATATCAAGTTGTAGTTCGGATATTCCAAGAAGTTTATTTGGTGACGACAACTAGGAGATCTTTATAACCTACCCTTCGACATTTCAAATTTGAAGTTTTTATAGTGTAAGCAATTGCAAATTACAAGTTATAAAGTGGTTACAGATGGTGCAATAAGTCGGATATGATTACGAGATATGCAACTACGATTGCGATAAATCGCAATAACAACTTCACACTGTTGGTCGTAGTTACAGTTGGAGACTTCCAATTTAAGACCATGAGATCAGACTAATAAGGGTATGTTTGGATGTAGGTGGAGGGATGGAAGAGAATAGAATGGAATGATCCAAATGATTCAGGCCATTATCTGGGAGTCTATTTTGAAACAGGATAGAATGACAATTAATGGCTTTGGAAGCCATCCTTTGCCATCCAAAATCTAATATTTTGTGACCTTCTAAATTGGGGGGTCAGGGATAGAATGACATTGTAACACCCAAATACCCCCTGGGAGGATACATGGATGCCACCCAAGACAGAACAAACAAAACCAAATCTCAAACACACATATATTATTACATATCGTAAATCGCAGAACAGAATTCCAAATAATAGTTACAGGCCCAAATAAATTATATAAAATACATATTCGAGCGACAAAAACTCAAACTCCTTTGGCCACTGCAGTTGACTCGTCCCAGTCTTTAATCTCCTCGCTCTGAACCTACACGGGGCAAATCCACCGTGCTAAGCTTATAGCTTA
>JANKOE010000001.1:14923882-14938057 GCA_026284465.1 Erythroxylum citrifolium | reverse complement strand
TCTTGCATTATCTGCAAAATTCTTGGAAAGAGATTATTTTGTTTCCCCTCAAATATTTCAGTAGAAAAATTCCTCTGGGTGAACAATTCTGTGTGATTGTTCACCTACTAGCATCTATCTGAAGCTTTTCTTCTTTGTTGATTACAACTGGATGCGGGACTTTCATATTGTCTTTGCAGGATTGTGATTGGCTATGATGAAGGAACCATTATGGTTAAAATAGGTCGAGAAGTACCTGTGGCTAGTATGGACAGTAGTGGAAAGATTATATGGGCCAAGCACAATGAAATACAAACTGTGAACATTAAAAGCATTGGAGCAGATTATGAGGTTGGGACTCAATTAAACCAGCTTCTTTGTTGCTACCTAACCTTGCATATTGAAGGGTAAATTATTATTTTCCATTTTGAATTATAAGCTTTTGCCCTATGTTTTAGGTTACTGACGGAGAGAGATTGCCTTTGGCTGTTAAGGAGCTTGGCACTTGTGATCTTTATCCACAAGTAAGTGGGGATTTTTCTTTTTTCATCTAATATATGTGCCATGAATAATGCGTTCATTATCATATTTGTTGAAGCTATATATCTGCATTCGGATGTATTAAAATTCTTTGTATGTGTTGTAGATGAAACATATTTCTAATCTTATGGTATACATGGAAAATCTCCATTATTTTATGTTCATGTTATATTGCACCTGCATCTTGAGCATCCTTTATCACTTGAAATACCATTTTCTGGATGATTTAGGTGTCCACGCATATTCTATAAAGATTACTTATTTCATGATCAATTTTGTGATCCAGAGCTTAAAACACAATCCCAATGGTAGATTCGTTGTTGTCTGTGGAGATGGCGAGTACATCATATATACAGCTTTGGCTTGGAGAAATAGATCATTTGGTTCAGCACTGGAATTTGTTTGGTCATTGGATGGAGAATATGCTGTCAGGGAAAGTACATCAAAAATTAAGATTTTCAGCAAAAATTTCCAGGTGTGTACCCTTTCTTGGTATGTACTTTGAGTACTGTATCATGAAAGGAAAATTTTTCGCCATGTATGGTCGTAAGTTGTAACAGAGACAAAACGTTTTCTTGGAAATATTATAAACTAAATAAGGTGACTTGTTTCAGGAAAAGAGGAGTGTTCGGCCAACCTTCTCAGCTGAGCGCATTTATGGTGGAACTTTGTTGGCGATGTGCTCAAACAATTTCATTTGTTTCTATGATTGGGTTGAGTGCAGGTTGATTAGAAGAATTGATGTTACAGTGAAGGTAACGTCATAGTTTCCCTTCTAAATATTAGATGTTATTGGACTGTTTTTAAAGTAAATCGTTAGCTATAACTAATTGATCTTGAACATTTCAGAACCTTTATTGGGCTGACAGTGGTGATCTAGTAACAATTGCCAGTGAATCGTCCTTCTACATCTTGAAATACAATGTGAGATTCCCTTTTAGCTTTTTCCTCTTATATATGACTTATGGTGTCTATTGATGGTTCAATTAGCTTCATAAATATGTGTCAATGTTGAATATTGCAGCGAGATATAGTTTCCTCATATTTGGATAGTGGACGACCTGTGGATGAACAAGGTGTTGAAGATGCTTTTGAGCTTCTCCATGAAACCAATGAGCGTGTTAGGACAGGCTTATGGGTTGGGGACTGCTTCATTTACAACAATTCCTCTTGGAGACTTAATTACTGTGTTGGAGGCGAGGTGTCTTCCATTTTTCCATCTGTGCTTGCAGAGTTTTGTATTTGCTGTTTGATGATTCCCTTGTGTTTTTAATGTCATCTGAAAATGTAACCCTTCCATTCTAGGTGACAACAATGTATCATCTGGACCGCCCAACGTATTTACTGGGATATCTTGCAAGTCATAGTCGTGTGTATCTAATTGATAAAGAACTCAAGTTAGTAGTCTTCTTTGTTTCCAGAACTTGCATGCTTTTTGTTTACATAATGAGTGATCTTTTACCAGTTTCTTTCATACATTTTGCAGTGTCATGGGATACACTTTACTTCTTAGTTTGATTGAATATAAGACTCTTGTGATGCGTGGAGATATAGAAAGGGCCAATGAAGTTTTATTGTCAATTCCAAAGGAGCATCACAACAGGTAAATTGGCCGTCTGTGACATAGCATCTTTTGGCTACTGGTGAAAGCTAGTAAATGTAGGATTTGTAATTTCTTCTGCGCTGCAACATAATAATCCATAGCATATTTTTGGGGACTTCAAAGTTATTCGTATGAACAGACTCTTCTCTTTTGTGGTCTGGATTATTATTATTTGTTTTCTTTCTTAACACCTTTGTTTGGATGGAAGTACTGAAATTTGATATTCCAGAATGGTTCTGTCCTTTCATACCCTAAGTTCTGTTTGTTCCTCCCATTTTCTGAACGAGCATTTAAATAATTCCAACAGATCTGTTAGATTAAAATCCTTTATTGAATCTATTGGATGCAAACTTTATTCTTTAGTTGAAGGCCAAACGATTTCATTGATGGTGTGCTTCAGTCTACCTTTTAGATGATGATATATTATCCTTGCTCTGGACCTATGAATTGAACCTTTCTTGTGTGGGTACCTTGCATGGTTTCCTTTCCTCTTCTTTAGCTTTTAATCCCTGTAGAATTGGGTCTTGAAGTTTGGTTATGAAGGTGTTTCTTTTACTATAGATAACAATTTGTCATTGATTCCTAGTGTGGCTCGTTTCTTGGAATCACGAGGTATGGTGGAAGAAGCTTTGGAAGTAGCCACAGATCCTGATTATAGATTTGAGCTTGCAATCCAGCTTGGTAGATTAGAGGTTGCGAAGGTAAGGACATGTGCTTTTGTAGGAAGTCATGATAGCTTTAAATTATTTAGCATCTAAGGAATTTTTATCTTGTTTTTAAAACTTCTCAGACTTTGTGATGTTATTGCTCTCAAGTTGAGTGATACATATAATACTGTCCTTCTACAGGATATTGCCACAGAAGTTCAGAGTGAGTCCAAATGGAAGCAACTGGGAGAATTATCTATGTCCAATGGGAAGGTATTGTTTTATGTTAATGAGTACTTACCAGATGATTCAGTGTTTTCAGACCCGAACCAGCCCATACTTTGACCGGAAAGACCTCAACTCAGATCAACATCTACTTTTTATATTTTGCTATTGATTGCACTTTTATACAACTTTTGATCTCTCTGCTCATTTTATGTCTGCAGTTAGAAATGGCTGAGGAATGCATGAAGCGAGCAACAGATTTGAGTGGTTTATTACTGCTATATTCTTCTTTAGGAGATGTTGAAGGTCTTTCAAAACTTGCATCCCTAGCTAAAGAGCAAGGGAAGAACAATGTTGCATATGTTTGTTTGTTCATGTTGGGCAGATTGGAAGACTGTCTCCAGCTTCTGGTGGAAAGGTTCTTGTTCTTGATTACTTTCTATTGCAAACTATTAGAATTTTTAATGTAGAGTGTAGAGTCCATTAATAAGAATTGGGCTTGGGTCAACTACTGCCAAAATGACTAGAACTAGTCATTTGGATAGTTGACCTTTACTACTTATAAACCCTTTAATATTTTCATGTTTAGTCAATATGGGATACTAACACTCCCCCTCAAGTGCAATTAAGACTGGAAATCCAGTTGTCACTTGAAATAAACGCAGTGGTAACTGGACCGGGCCGCTGGGACTGGACATTCAGACGGACAATCGGGAAATTAATAATCCGGACCAAACCTGCTCTGATACCATATTAGAATTTTTAATATGGGTAGAGTGTAGAGCCCATTAATAAGAATTGGGCTTGAGTCAGCTATTGCCAAAATGATTAGAACTAGTCATTTGGATAGTTGACCCTTACCACTTATAATCCCTTTTAACATTTTCATGTTTAGTCAGTATGGGATACCCTAACACAAACTATTGTAAAGCTGTAGTTATTCCTGCTGAACCATTGTTCTTGCAGTAATCGTATACCTGAGGCTGCATTGATGGCACGATCTTATCTTCCAAGCAAGGTTTCAGAGATTGTTGCAGTTTGGCGAAAAGACCTTAACAAGGTAGTTTTTCATTCATCTCGTAACAACTAATTTTATCAACATTATTCACTTCGTCCTTTATCTTTCTATCCTATTTCTGTCCATCAATAACTTGCCTCGTTCTCTTACATATTACTGTTGAGTGTTATTTCCTGGTAGCTCAAGTAACTCTGCAAAAGGTTGAAGTCCAATTATGATTTATTAGGTATAAAATAAAAGGAATGGATTCATTTGTTGCACTTGTGTGCTGTAGTTACCAATTCAGAGACGGAAGGGCCATGTTAATTTTTCACTCTCTGTTGAGAATGTTACATATTTTGTTTTTACAGGTTAATCCAAAAGCTGCAGAATCTTTGGCAGATCCCGAAGAGTATGCAAATATGTTCGATGATTGGCAGATAGCTCTATCCCTCGAGTCTAAAGTAGCAGAAACAAGGTATTACTGCGAGGCTTATCATTCTTATAGTGGAGAAAATTAAGTTTGCATCCTTAGAACTCGGATTGTGGAATCTTTCTTCTGGGCAATAATGATAAAAATGCCCCAATTTTTTTGTGTTCAAAAGTGATTTCTCTGGCATTTACCCTCTTTTTCAGGAAAAACAAATTGAAAATTCACTTGCGAACAAATTACTTTGTTTGTTCTTTATCCAAAAAGTAAAAAAATCTGTTGCTATACTGTCATTTTCTATTACTTGCAAATCTGACCACATAATTGGAATATATAACTTTTTTGCTATGCTTGATTCTGTGATAAGACAATTAATCGCTTTGTGATGATTATTCTTGTAGGACCGTTTATCCTCCTGCAGGGGACTATCTTAAGCATGCTGATAAATCTCGAACGACACTTGTTGAAGCTTTCACAAACATGCAAGTAGAAGAGGAAAACTTTGAGAATGGAGAATTTGTTCACGAGGTATATTCTGCTTGTGTATTTCAAGTTTTTCTTATGCACACATAACACGTACTTTCTGGTGGTAATGTGCTGCTTATTTTTTCTGAATTTCACCTGCTTTATAGTGACTACATCTTGAGGCTTTTGAAGCTTGAGGACTTTAATATGTTATATTATGTACTCTTTTGTGCATACACACATTTTTGTTGATGTTTATTGAGCTACTTTTATATAGGTATTGCTGTTGCTGTTGAGAAATTCAACTTTGTGATCTTTCATCTTCTCCTATTTGTTGTCCTGTAATAGACTTCAGATCAGAATGGAGATGAACAGAATGTAGAAGACCAGAATGGAGAAGAGGGTAGCCAAGATGAAGGAGTCGTGGTAGATGCTGATTCAACGGATGGTGCAGTACTTGTTAATGGAAATGAGGCCGAGGAAGAGTGGGGTACGAATAATGAAGGAACGCCCTCAGCATAAAACAGTTGGTTGGGGCAATGTGAAAATCCAAATTTTGTCTCTGGTGATTAATTGATTCTAACAGTGCCATCCCATTTTCACAAGTTATTTTGATTGGAAATTATTCTGTTTTTTTCCTTGCCAACACAAAACTATAGGTCTATCTGTCTAAACATTGCCTAGGATTCTATGAAAGTTTGCTAGTACTTATTTATTTATTTATTTTTCCTGTTTTCAAAATGGCATGTACCAAACATAATAAGTTGAGTTCAGATCCAAAGTTGACTTCTTTTTGTCATAACTTGGTCATTTTTATTGAAACCTTAAGCCTTTTATGATTACTATCCTAGCATGATAGGATTGTATTGTTGCTGTTGGATTTATTCGATTGAATTAACACTAAGAAACTAAATACTCAAGGGCCTTTAGCTGTATATTGCCTTGCATTTTTGTAGTTTTTGCAAATGTTGATGATTCATTTAGGAAAAACATTTCAGTTTTGTACTTATTTGATTGTTTACTTGTTGGGAGTGATTTACGATCTTTACTTTCCTTAATGGTGTTACCAAGTAAATCGGTTTAAAGTTATCACTTTTGTTCTGTTCTGCCAACGTTTTGTTTTCATCAGCTTTATATTAAGATGCACTTATTTCCGTTCATTCTTTTCTTTATCTGATGAGTGACCTGGTTTATGTCTTCAGTATTCTAACTTTCTTGTTATGGGCTTTCTGTTTGCAGTGTTTACACCTCATCAGAGTTCTTCTTAAACGACAATCAGTTCCAGCTGCATTAGTTAGGTGAGAGAAGCATACTTATATGTGATACACATGCAAATTGGCCCGTGCAACACTTTTGAACAGAGTACCGGTTGAACCATGTGGTTTTCAATTGATAATTTCTTCCTTTGTCTAACAATTCTCAGGTTTTGGTTCCAGGCTAGGGGCTAGAAGGAGGTTGTCTTGTTTTTATTTACGGCTTGGCTGGGCAGCAGCTTAATTTTTGTCATGGAGCAATATAGACCTAAAAGGGATTTAACATTTAGTTACTCCTTTTTGTTTTGTTGGCTTAGCAATTCTTTAAGTCCTTGTGGCATCTTGTGCCATTGTGAATGTATTTTTTCTCTCCCTTCCCCTCTATATGTAACATGTAAACATGTATTCACCTATATGATCATAATCATGCAATTGCTTTTTGCTGTTTTATGGAGTTAAGGTCTTAGAACAATTCAACTATATGCTTTTCTTCTTCTGAGTCGGAAGAGGAGAATCTTCTTTTTGGGAATTCAAACTTAAATACTCTTTCCTAGGATATTGGAACTGGCATCGCATGTTCCATGGTAAAATTCCAGTAGTATAGGGCATTCTGTTTAAGCTACAGTGAGAAATCTCCAAATAATAATATGCACTATGCAGCAACATAATCGGATCAAAGTATCCTTAATATTCTCCATAAGCACAGGAACATAAAGTCATTCCATGCAGAACTTCAAATGACGAATTCCGCCTTAAGAGATAGGGGGACCCCTCTTCTGCTCAAGTCTCCGTTTTAACTTTAAGCCCCAGTTAATCGATGGCAATTGAAGAAAGAGTCTAGAAACCCTTTAATTTTTGGATATTCCCCCTTCTTCCATAGGGTTTTCCCTCCCCTCCCTCCATCTTGTAAGTACCAAAACCCGCCTTTTTTTTGTTTGATTTGCTCACTTTCTTCAAAGTTATTTTTTGGTTTCCTCCCCTCTCTCTCTCTCTCTCTTAAAGATTTACTTCCTTTTTCCTTTTCATGTATTGTGGGGTTTCATATCTTAGTGCACAGTTTTACATACACGCTTGATTACTGGCTATCTGGGTTTTGTTTACTTTTACTTCATGTGTACGTAGAATGTGGAAGAAAGTGCCATTGGTAGTTTCTAATGGCCTGGAAACTGGAAATTATTTCCTTTATTACATATTTTGTGTGTGGGACGGTCAAGTCCGAGTTTTCACTTTTTACTTTTTTTTGAAGTATAGTTTGTGTGTCACTCGTAATCATTTTCGCCAACTACTTCTGGTAAAAACACAGTCAATTTATCGGTTTTCCATTTCATTTCTTAATTACTTTGTTTGATGTTGTCTGCTATAGAGGTGGCTTGTTTACTTTGCAATCATGAAGTGTTGAGAAATACCCTTGCTAGTGATTAGTTTTGAGATTTTCTTCTTCTTCTTTTTTCCTTCTGTAAACTATAAACCTGGATTACTCGATTTTTGAAGGGAATGTATTAAATGCCACAAGGCTCTTGGATTATGTGGGATTGTTCCATTGCTCGGTTTCTTTTACCTCAATTTAGCTAATTGGAGATTTGTGTTGATAATTGTGAGTTGACTATACGGTACTTGTGGTTAATTCAAGCACAAATTAGTTTTCTGCCCCTTTTACATTATTAAGACTGGAGGGTGTCTTGAGTGGATTATTGGTCGTGTCTGGATACTAGTGCTCGTATCAAACCTCATAATTCTTTTTTCAATTGCTGAAATTTAATGTTTTTATTTAGATGTGGTGGACCATCTTTGGAGCTTCGTAATGAAGTTAGCAGTTTATATTGATGTCAGCTTTCCTTTCGTTCCCATTATGCTGAATAGACTTGGACATAATTCTGTGAGTAGGATCTGGCATTTAGCTAATTTGGTCTTTGGTTGAATGTTAGTTACTTCCTGTAAGGGAAATTTGCGCCAAATTGGTTCTACTGTTAGTTGTGGGAATTACAAAGGACTGTTATGTGTAGTACAACTTGAGAGTTAGTCTCATTGATGTCCCAATATTATATTTCATTGAATTACTTTGGTTTTGTTCAAACATATAGGATCTTGTGTGTGAGAGAACGCTGTAGTATTCTTTAGCAGGCTTACAGCTTTCTGGGCACATAGGTTTTCTGAGTTAGATGCTTTGTGTTTATATTCTTTTAGATCACTTTATTGAAAATAAAATACTTGTCAAATTTCTTCCGGCAGTTGTCGGCTTTTCATATTTCTGCTTTTTTATTAAAACCTGGGGTTTCAAAGAAAAGAACATTTCCACATTCTGCTTTCTAACTTTCCTGTTTGGATTTGCAGAAATCATCCTTTTCAGTTTATTAGGGAAACAATTCATAGATTTTAAGTTGGCTTGTTTTGGAAATGGGGGATGCTGAAAATTCTCTTCCACATTCAAAAAAGAGGGTTGCTGGAAGGGAGATCTCAAAGGAGAATCCTGTTCTTGCCGATGATGAAGATTCAATTGAACAAGAGACTGGCACTTTCAAGAAGGCTAGTGATCAGGTGCTTGCAAGCAGAAGAATTGTAAAATTTCGTCGTAGTCGACCACCATCACCTCCTGCAGCCAACCCATTTGCAGGGATTCACTTGGTTCCACCTTCCATACCAGCTGCGCCTACTGCTGACGAAACAATTGGTAAAATAGTTACTGGTGGGGATGGACTTTCTGAAGACACTAAGAAGGATCCACCTGAGGAGGTGGAGAAGGATGAAGGTGAGAATCCTAGCCTTTCTGAGCCTTCTGAACCAACTGCATCTTCTGTTCCAGCAAGAAGTGATTATATACCTGCTAGTGGCGAGAAAGTTTCTGAAGACATTCGGAATGCCTCTGAGGTAGTAGAAAAGGTTGAAGATGAAAATATAAAATTCTTAGAAAGCAAGAATGATGAGTCACTAGCAGAAAGTGCTACTCATAAGTTGAATACTGAGAACAGGGAAGATAAAGGTGATGTGGCAGCTGAAACCAAGGTGGAAAATATGAAACAGCCAGGTGATAAGATTGACAATGAAAAAACTGAAGATGATAAAACAGAAGGTGAAGATAAGAAGGATAATACTAGAGAAAATGTAGACCTCAGTGCTGAAGGTTCCCCTTTGAGTTCTTTCCAACAACTCTCAAGTAGCCAAAATGCTTTTACGGGGCTTGCTGGAACTGGGTTTTCTTCCTCTATGTTCACCTTTGGGTCACTTCCTAAGGATGGGTCAGCATTTGATACCAAAGCTGGTCACCAGCCTGGTTTTGGTTTCAGTCTTTCGAATAATGGAAGTTCTGCACTGTTTAGCACGACTGGTTCATCTACTATCTCAAACAATGAAGGAAGCAGTTTCGCATCGTTGCAGGAGGTTCCAGTAGAGACAGGAGAAGAGAATGAGAAGATGGTTTTCAAAGCTGACTCTGTGTTGTTTGAGTTTCTTGATGGTTCCTGGAAGGAGCGTGGAAAGGGAGAAGTTAAAGTGAACATTTCTACTACAGTGATAGAAAGAGCCAGGCTCCTTATGAGATGCAGTGGTAATTACAGGCTGATTCTGAATGCAGGTCTATACCCTGAGATGAAGCTCACAGATATGGATAAGCGAGGTGTTACTTTTGCCTGCATGAACAGCACTGCTGAAAACAAGGATAGTCTTGCAACATATGCGCTGAAGTTCAAGGATGGCTCGATTGTGGAAAAGTTTCGTGCAGCCATCACGGCTCATAAAGGTGAAGCAGTTATGGTACTCAAGACTCCAGAGAATTCACCCAAGGCTTCAGAGGATTGAAATACAGAGTTCTTGTCTTGAAGAACCGTCTTTTTTTTTGTGGAGGAACAAGAGTCTCGTCCTTTTGGGCTTTGTTAATTTTTTGTAGCAGAGTAACGGGATCCTGTTCCCTTTCTATTTCACGTTTCTCGTTTGGACTGTATAATGTACAGCTCCTTAAAGCATGTATGTTGAACAATATTAAGTCGAGGTCCCCTTTACCTGGGCTACAGGAATCTACAATGTTGCTGCCCTAATATTCTGCGAATCCTTAGTACAAGTTTTACCCCTCTTAGATGCATTGCCACAGCATTAATATCCTGATAGTAGTAGATTTGCCTTAGTGCACTGAAATTTGCATGGTTGATTCTTAAGAATATTCAATTGATTCTAGATGCCAAGTTTCGGTTTCATTAATCACGCGGAGATTAATATTCACTTGCACCATTACCGTAATAGTGCTATGCTAAGCGTCCTGACACACATCAGGTGGTGGATTTTTTGTGCCGTTTTGGTAGTGACCATAGGTAAAGAAGTAAGGTCCTGGAATCAGTTATGTAGAAGGTTGTTTCCCTGCTTAGTGAATAAGTGTCTTTGCGTATGTTACAACTTTCAGAAGAGAGTTAGTGTGTGAAATAGACAAGAAATTTGCATATAGTTTGAAATGTACAATGAACTTGAAGAAAGAATTAAGAGGACGAAGTCGGTCATATCGTTTTATGGGATAGTGTTGCAGTTTGACATGCTCCAAGTCAGCTGAAAATCTGACTGAATATAGGTGGAAAAGCAGGAAGCAGAAGCTTTGACCTCTTAAAGCTGCTTCCGACGGAACTGGAATCTTGCTTGGTGACACGTTCTAAGACTTGAATGGAATGCGGTTGGACAATTTTAAGTTATCGCCTATGCAAATATTTCAATACTAAGTGAGTTGGCTTCTTATATCGACATTAATGGCAACTCTAAAAGAAGATATTGACATTTGAGCATCTGATTCTGTTTAATGGATAAAGTAAGACAGCAATAGGGGACCTGCCACTTTCTTCATTTATCTTAACCATGCATTTGTACTCCTCACTTCCTTCACTTGCTACAATTATTGTCTCGACCACTCGAGGGCTTTGCTTAAAGCTCATGGCTTTCCAAAGATAAGGGCAGTGCCGCTTTTGAAAGTTCTTCCTAGTGCCAAGTTTTCTGTTTGTGGATTATTAATCATGCTGAAGTTGTCCTACTTATTTCAAATTGATCTATATAACTTCTGTAAGGAAGTTTCCTAATAGACAATAGTCAATGAAACTTGCAATAGAGAGCAATTAATTAGGCCGCCTTTGCAGGCATTTAATTAGAGAATTAAGCTAAAAGTACTAACATAGGCCATTATCTGAGTGCTACCATTGCCACACTGTTGCGGAGGCCTTTGAGTTTAGCATGCTAGTGGAAGTGCTCTCTACCGGGGGAATTCATTACCAGTATAGCCAATTAGTGAGGACTTGTTGAGCCAATTATCGCAAATTTCTAACCATAGTTATGTATGGTCACAACAAATTAAGGATAAAGATGAGACATGTAAAGTTACAAATAATAAACCTTATTTCATAACATCTGGTATAAAGAGTTCACACGAAGCTAAGCCTTAACTGAAACTAATCAAAGATAGCAACTTCAGTAACTCCTCATTGCAGCTTGCTATTCTTGTCGGAGCATCCGTTACTGCACTTGTTCACGCAGCTTGACACTTTCTTTTCACCTGAAAATGTACACAAATGAAGGAGAAACCATGAGTTACGCGTAGAAGATGCATGCGTAGAGTTGAAGATATGTGTATTATGCAAGCGTCTTTTTAGGGGAAACAAAGTAAGAGGACAGTACGTGGGTTGTCTATGGAGCTGACACTAGTGCAAGTAGGGTAAGCACAGTTAAGAGTGCAGAGGTTGTGAGCATCGGTTTGTTGAACACCAAAACCATCCAGCAAAGAATTGGAGTTGAAGATACAGTCTTTCAAGCACATGACAAAGCAGATTTGGGGTGTGAAATAGCACACAATATTAGGCAACCTTTGTAGCAATCAGAGAAAGATTTTGCCGTGGCCTGCCCTGTCAGCAGCAACAATATCACAGAAACCACCACAAGAACTCTCACTCTTCTTTCTTCCATTTTCTGTTTCTCTCTTTGTATAGTTGGGAGATTATGATGAACGAGTAATGAATGACAACATCTGATGGACAAAATATGAGTTTATATAGGAGTTGCAGAGTATTTACTCGTACAACTGTGTTGATGGCGTCGTAAGTATCAGTATATTCTCATTCATTTCTTCTCCATTTTATACAACTCGATATTAGTTTTCTACCATTTATCGCTCCATTATATATCAATATTTACACGAAGATCTAATCTTTCATGAACTGCAGTAAATCAAAGCAATAACAACAAATTAAAATCCCACTGAGCCTTGTACAGTTATGTCCTATTTGAGATTTCTTTCTAATTTTTATAGGCACGTAATATATGGTTTAGAAAATGCGTAACGTATTAGTAGGTTCAGACACAAATCAATTTCACGTAAATATATTCGGAGTTTATGCTGTTTCCAACTTCCCCCAACCAGATTCTCGAGTCCTTCAACAGAAGAAGGCTTCATAGATCTCTCAACCTTATATATTCTTCTCTTTATGAATCTTCTTTGCATGTTGTTTGAGAATAGAATATAGGAAGGTTTCTCATAGGCCCTTGTCTAATTGGGCTGGCCCGGGTGATTAGCCGCATAATTTTGCTGGTCAACAAAGCCGTGAAGTTGCCGCAAATTTCCAACACCACTACCATGCATAAAAAGCCATAATTTAGTCATTAGTTGCAATAACTTTCTTTATTTAGAGATAATGAGTTTAAATTTTTCTTATTTCACTGTGCATTCCCCTTTTTGAAAATTTAGAATGGTATCAGAGCTCGTATAGTATTGTTACGATGGTCATTTGTCAAGAACAAAGAAGAAATTTATATTCATATTCACACGTATAGATACAGACACACAGACACACACATATATATATATATATAAATTAAACGTTTTTTTAGAAGATAAGTAGTATTCATTAAATTAAATGTGTCAAATTACAAATACAATTTCAACCAGGGAGTACAACCCTCAAAACTAAGTCCCAACTCGGCCTAAGTCCTGATAAATAATAGCAAAAAAATGTCATCATTTTGAAATTTTTTTAAATATAATAATAAGTTAGGCTAGGTTTGAGAATATAAGGCCTAGTTTGATATGATCTATTGTAATCCCTAATTTATACGAACCCTATTATTTACTAAAAATAGGCCAAGAACTTCGAAATTGCACGTTACTTGTTCTCAAATATTCTAAAAACCTTCTTATATGGGCATTGATGTGTTTACACATTTTCAAGTATATTATACATTGTTTGTTACCTTCTTCTCCTCCCAATAATATATATATCATTAAGTTTTGAAGCTCAACAAGTTTTTACGAAAAATGAATATATGCATATAATTGTGACTTGAAATACAAACATTTCTTCTTTGAACCTCACAATTGTTTGGGTGCTTAGGGTGGGCGATTCCACCTTTTTGGATACAAGGATCAAAAGATTCATTCTTGACATTCACTTTCATTTAGAATCCAAGCACGAAGCACACCAAATTCTAACTCTTCTGGTCAATTTTATGTTTATATTTATATAAGCCCTATATAATATACATGATGAGATTTATTAAAACAGAATAAGAACTAAATTACGAAAATATAGAAGATCTACTCCTGGTACGAAGTGGATATAACGTACCATACCATGTTTCTAGCTAGATTTTACGTGTTTTTTTGGTTGCCCACGAGATATCTTAGGTGGGTCCCAACTATAAGAAGGTACTTTTAAGCTATCTACACTCATACTAATCTTCGCTTGAACCGGGTAGGTTCCTTGCAAAAGGCAAAACTCTGATCTCAAGTTTTAAACAGCTGCATACATGAAAAGGAATTGAATCCGCAATCTCACTTAAAGTCAGAAAAGTCCTTTACCAACTCAGCCTTGGTTATAGTGTTGTGAGTACCGTGTCGTACCGGTCAGAAAACGAAACTGGAACGATAGCTAAAATTTCGGTTGGTACCGGCCAATTTCGGTTGATACCAGCCGGTACCAACAAATCCGAAAACTTTCGGACTATTTCGCAAAAATCTGACTTGTCCAGGGACCAAATTGCAAAAAAGAAAAGTTAAACCTAAAAAATCTACTCGCAGCCCCCCC
>JANKOE010000001.1:14843170-14854271 GCA_026284465.1 Erythroxylum citrifolium | reverse complement strand
GAACCAAGAAATGATAGACAAGAGTAAAGTAGGGAATAATGAAAGTGGATAGATTCATGATTTGCTATGGTGTTTTTGGTGGATAAGGTATTTTTGAAATAGCAAGAATTAAGGTGAAAGTTATAAGTGAAATGAAAGTAAAAATGAAGTTGAATTTGTGCAGTAAATTGATGAAGAATAAGTATATATGTGTATGTTCTATCATCAATGCTCATGATTAGTCATGGATTATAATTTTCTTTTGGGAAGACATTGATTTGGAATGAAGGTGAGAATGAAGAGTAAATGAAATAGAAAATATGATTTAGATATAAGATGGGTTATATATGAAAGGTTGGTAGTTAAAAGTTGGAAAATGTAATTGAGATATGTTCATTGAGTATGCTTTGGTGTATTAGCCATAACTTTTTCTCTAGTTATTCGAATGAGGTGATTTTTAATTTGGATTAAACTAGAGTGATAAGACTACAAATTGTTTGATAAAATCGAGTTTTAATTCAGTCTCTAAGAATATCAATTTTCAGATGAAAGTTGAGCACAGAATATTGTTTTAGTATAAGAACAGTCCGAAATGTTTAGTATATAACTTTCAGATTACTGAACCAAATTAAATAATTTTGGTGTCATTAGAAAATTGAGACAATGATGAACATTTTTCTAGAAGGAAGTGCTATCATATTCCTTCAACTATATGATTAGAAAAAGGTCTTGATTTTTTGGAATGAGTTAAGCATGATTTAGATAATTTTGAGATTTTGCAAGATTAATTAGTTTATTTGGACTTAATTATTATGTTAATGATGGTTGGATTTAAAAGTATGGTTTAGTTGAATTAAGTAGCAAGAGCATGTATATGTGAGGGCTTTTTGGGAAGATCACTTAAGCCATTTAAGTTACAAGGCTTACATGTAAGGGTAAAAGGGTCATTGTTCACTCATTAATGGCAAGATTGTAAATGAAAATTGTGGGCTTGCATTTAAGGAAGAAGCAAGCACGAAAATTAGAAGAAAAGAACGAAGAAAAGAGAGAGATCGTGGAGAAGAGGAGAAAAGAAAGAAAGCCATGTTAGGTTTTGGTTTTTCTTGGTCTTGAAGAGTGATTTTGAAGTTGCTCAATAAGGGAAAAAGGAAGAGGAGGATTAGAGCTTCCATTAGAGCCAAGAAAATCATTGTTTGGTGGAGGTTTAAGGTAAGTTTGATTTTGAGATTTTGATTTTTGAAAGTTTCTTGGTTTATGTAGCTTAAGAAATGTATGGGTTTAAGCTTTCTAAGATCAATTTTAGTGATTATGTATTGTGGGTTATCCAATTTGAATGTCTATTGATTTGGGAATTTTTTCCATTGATGAAGGAGATTAAGAGAGGCAAGAGGAGTAAGAGGGGATGCATTTTGAACAAGTATTAAGCAAGAAATTTCAAGGTGCATGTTTATAATTGGATAATGAGCTATTATGTTTTCTTTTTAGTCAAGAGAATAAAATGATTTCTCAATTGCTTTATAATTGTGGCATTTGTTGTTTTTGAATGGTTTGCAAAATTGCTATATATTTTGATGTATGAAATTTTGATGATGAATTGTGAATTGCTACATGAAAGGGTTTTTTTTTTGAAAAATTTCCTGTTCATGAAAAACAAGTTTCCAAAATTTTGCCATTTAGGCAATCTGCTTTCAAGTCATGAATTTCATGTTATGTGAGTTTGTAGTAGTTCCTCAAGAACCGTCACGTGTACGTTGACCCAAGAATAGGCTCCTCCCCCTTACTCGCTAGTGGAATGGAGCTCCTTCAAGGACTCTCTCAAGTTTACAGCTACACAGGACCATTATACGGGAATGTGTAGTGCGTCATGAATATGGACCTACCCAAACCATTTATGATGTGCTTATGTGTTGATGATTTGTGACAAGTTTCGATGAATTCATGATTTATGATGTTTATAAATTGCTTGATAAATTGTGAATTTGGGAAATATGTGTTATATGGATTTCAATTTGAATTTTGCAATGGAAATAAATATTTCAATGGTTTTTGCATGTTTCTCGGTTATAAGCTTATTATCCACGAGTGTAAAAGAGATCGGGTGAAAGAGAGTCAAGGCATTCGTTTGTTTATGCATATGTTGTATTTTAAGTTGGATTGATGTAAAACAAGACTCCGGATGTATTTCGAGAATTTTTGAGTTTTGCATGCTTTGTATATTGGATTTTGATATTGATGATGTAATGTGGCTTGGAATGCGATTAAAGTTTTGTAAACATTTATCTTATGATGTAAATGAAATAAGGATTTGTGTATGGATTTGAAATGTGAATTTGTGTATGGATGATGAGTTGATGAACTTTGAATATGAATTGTTGTATATATATATATAAGTGAGATACTAGTGAAAAGAAAGATAGGATTTTTAGTGAATGATGAGATGTTATTGAATACAAGGAGTCAATGAATTGAGGTTGAGAGTTGATGAATTCCAATTGGTAGTTGAATTGTCATGGATGATGTTGTAATAAAGGAAGTGAAATTGGGATATTCTAAGTTTTTCATAAGGGAAAATTGTATGTTCTGACTTCTAATGAAAAACTGTATCGATCTAGGTAGAATTAGCCAAAGTTGTCTTCATATAATTGTAGCTTGTCTTTTGATCTTTCCAACGATATAAAGTATGCAATTTTTGGATATCGGGACTGAAAGTTATGATCATTACAAGTTAGGATATCGTAAAGGATGTGTATAGTATATGAAGCGTTATCGGACTAGAAAGAGTTGAATTTGGCAAGATTATGAGTAAAGGGGATGCTAGGATGGGTTGAGGATCCTTTGAAGGGGTCTTGGAGAGTTGAAAATTAGTTACACCCGAAGGTTACACGGTGTTTCCGTGTAAAATCACACAGCCCGTGTGTTTCCAGCGCAGGAGCATTGTTACACCCGAAGGTTACACGGCCTGCCCGTGTTGGGTTACATAGCCCGTGTTTTTTGACCCTCCAAACAACAGAATTTCATATTTTGTTCTCACAAAAGTTATAGATCTAGAAGTCTACTTTCTAACCATCCAAAAACTAAGTCAATCCGACATCTGTAGTGAGAGTTATGGCAATTGCGCCAAGACATGTGCAAAGTGAGTAAGGACATGAACATGTTGGATTCGTTAGCCCGTAACTTCTTCGTCCGACCTCCGATTGAGGTGATTCTTGAGGCGATAGATTTCTAACACATTTTCCTACCTTCCCACAAAATTGATAACCTTTAGTGTTGAATTCAAAATAATTGATGGAAAGAAAGTAAGGGGTCAGTTGGGAGAGCATGTTTAGGCCATGAACATACTTTGAGTTTTTAAGCATATCTTGAGCTATAAAGTTCCGAATGAGGTGATTCTTGTTTCTAAATAAACTAGAGACTAAGAGATACCATTTTGAAGAAGTCAATTGTGATTATTATGATTCCACTGTGTGAGCTCGCCCTTTGTGGCTTGAGATGTTATAAGAATGATGAAGGTACTTTGAAGTATCCCTAGCAAGGAAACCCGCTCATGTTTTATGAGGGTTAAATGAATTAACCCTACAGGATAATACACACATGTTTCATGATTCTGAAGAGTATTGGAAATCCAAAAATAAGGAGTAATGAAGAGCATTACGTTTCATGATTTCGCAAGAGTTAGGTTCCGGAAATGAGCGGGATCGATCCAACATAAATGGTATCAGAGCAAGATGATGAATCAATGATGGTTAAGGAGATTACAAGGAACCAAGCGTTGGGCTTCGGAAACAAGTGGGACCCAACATGAGAAGTTTGAGTCATGAAGTTGAAACCTTAGAGCTAGATATCACTTGATTAAAATGATCAATTAGGAAAGCTCGAAGTGAAGAAGAAGAAGAAATCGCAAAAGCAACAATGACCAAGGAATTTCAGCAAGATTTTGATCATGGAGCGAACCAAGGACATGAAGAAAGAACCCTTATGGATTTCTTGAGACCAGGGTTCAATGCAGCTAACCAAGGAGTAGCTAGGCCACTCGTACAAGTGGCCTCTTTTGAAATTAAATCAGCCCTCCTAAACATGCTTCAACAGAATGTGCAATTCTATGGACTAACGAATAAAGATCCCAATGCACATATAGTAAACTTCCTTGAAATCTATGATACCTTTTGGTGCCATAAGATGTCGGAGGATGCAGTCAGAATTAGGCTTTTCCCTTTTATCCTAAGAGATAGAACAAAGGCCTGGTACCATTCCCTCAACCCAACCAATGTCACTACTTGGGATCAACAAGTTCATGCTTTTTTAGACAAGTATTTTCACCTTACCAAGACCACGAAGATTATCAAGGAGATTACCAATTTCCATCAAAGTGATTGGGAATCTATCTATGAATCATGGGAATGATACAAAGACTTGCAACGAAAATGCCCACACCATAACCTACCTAAGGAGTTCCTATTGCAAACATTCTATAATGGAGTAATCCCACATGCAAGAGGCACGATTGATGCAGCTTCAGGATGATCACTAATTAGAAAGATGTTAGATGAAGCAGAAGAGCTGATAGAGGAGATGGTGACTATGGATGAACGAGCGGAGTAGACAACCTACTACCTTCCTAGAACAAAAAGGAGTTGTAGTTGTTGATCAAATGACAAAGATGCAGGCAAAAAATGACAACTTAACTAGATAACTCAACAACATGAACGCTTCTTCCTCAGCCTCGGTAAAAGTCTTGCATCTAAAGTGTGAATTCTGTGAACAGATGGACCATGAGACGGTGGACTGCTTCTTAATGAAGGATAACAATCTGAACCATGTTAATTATATGGGAACTCAATGTGGACGAGGAGGGAGAAATAATGCCTACTCTAACACATACAATCCTAGGTGGAAGAATCACCCTAACTTTTCTTGGGCAAACAATGCTATAGGACAATTCAGACCCAAAGGACAATCAGGTTTCTAACAAGAAAAATTGGGCTTAATGGAATCCAAGTTGGATAGAATTTTAGATAAAATTAGAGGCATAGAGGATGCACATAGGAGGCCTAAAAGCAAGTTTGAGCAAGTGCAAGTCACTAAGAACCGCGCCTTTTCAATACACAATCTAGAGGTCTACGTAGGTCAACTAGTAGAGGCAATGGAAAAGAAACTTAAACATACGAAAGAATGCAGTAACCCTTCCAAGCAATGGAGACAATGGAAAAGGGCAAGCAAATAGGGAATTCTTTCTAAGTGAGTTCGTAATTAAGCCAATAAAAGAACCTGAACTAGAATTTATGTACCCTATTCTAGCTCAGCGGAAGTCACATTCAAGTAAGCCAACAAAGAATTCTAAGAGGTTGTATTAAACAATATTGAGGACGTAACAAAACAACTACAAAAGAGGCTCACACTAGGGGAAAGTGAAGTAGAAGGAAGGTGGCACTCAAGGCATGGTAGCTCATGTGCAAATGGTAAAATCGATGACTACACTACCATTACACTATTCATTTGAACCACCTTGAGCACAAAAAGAGCATTGAGCTACCGACGTTAAAAGAAGCATTGTATGGGAGGCAACCTATGGATTGTTAATTCCATGTTATTTCCTTTGGCATTTAGATTTGAATTTTGTAGTTAGGTTATTTCGTTTCCAAATAAGGTCAAGAAGGAATAGGACTTTGACATGAGTTAGATGATCGAGGAAGTAAGCAAAAAAAGAGGTGAAAGAGCTATAAAGAGTTAGGAAGGGTTCTCGGGAATGTGTAGAAGGACAAAAGAAAAAATATTAGAAAATGGTGAAAATATTGTAAGCCATGATCATGGCTTATGGCAGGGTAAAATTGTCCACGCGATTTTCAGCTAAAATTTTTACCATTTTACCATTCCTTCACCTATATATTCACTTCATCCTTCATTTTTTCACTCACTTTCATTTTAACTTTATCTCTCTAAGTTTAGAACCTCCAAACACTCTCACTTCTCTCTAAACAACTTCCAAATTTCCACTTTATTCTAACTTCCACCTATCTAGTATGCCCCGTATTAAGCAGTCAGCGAAGCATAACCAATCATCGGGACAAAATCAAGTCTCGAACCGAGGACGAAGGAATCCAGGGGCAGATTTTGGAGCACCCTTTCCAATCTACATAGGCTAGAATTGTGAGATAGGGTAGAGAATCTAGTAGAAAGAATTCAATGGACCATGGTTATACACTTCCAATAACTTGTCTACAGGAGCTCACTCTCAAATTGTTCACTTCCCTTCATTTCGAACCTAGTAACCCGAAGGAAATGTGGTTTAGGTTGCAGGGACGAACTTATGAGCTGAACATTGAAATCATGTATGATGTTTACGGCTTCCGTGAATTGTCCATTATCAATCAGTAAGATGATTTTCGTGCTTCTTGTTATCAGAATGAGCTCAATGTGTTAGAGCGATTCGACGTTAAGAATGCCCATAACAACATTATACGAACTTTGACTCTACATAAGAGGAGCAACAATTTGAGTATAGGGTGCTTGGTTTCTACCATTGTTGAGTACTGTGGCATTGATGGTAGTGGTTTAATCGTCTACCTCCCGAATTTTTCAAATCACCATCACTTGTGGCATGCTGAAATCCTAAAGTCCCATAACATGAAACTCTAGGACATTAGCCAAAAGACTCATGTGAAGATCAGGGCTAGTTAGGCGAGCTCTAGCACATTGCTACTTTAGCAGGCAGAAGAGGACTCGACTAGCGAGGAGTCCGAAGAGGAAGAAGACACAGAAGAACCTGGTTGGAAGAAAGTGCTCGATGCAATCTTTGTAACACCAAGGTCATTACTGGCACATTTGCATAGAACTCTAGAAGGATAAAGGAGATGGGTCGAACACAACAACGTCAAAGCTAAGATATACGTTGGATTCATCGATACTTCGAGGCTCAAGGCATCCAACTGCCACCTCCAACACCATCCCCACCTCCATCATCGCGAGGCTTTATTTCTAACCCTTTTCTTTAAATTTAGTCTTTAGTTTTGTTTTTGTTTTATTTTATGTTACTTCCTTCCTTGTGTGTTTTTTTTATATCCTTCTCATATTGAGGACAATGTGTTGTTCAAGTATAGGGAGGGTTGTGTGTTTTGCTTTGAGTGTGAAATTTGCATATTGCACGATAGTTTGTTAGATTGTATTTTGTGAATTGTGTGAATGTGTCGATGGCTTAGATGGATTGAAATCGATTTAATTTTGAGCATAATATATTAGATTGTGAAGAGTAAATAGCTCGCAAAATTAATAATCTCAGTTCTTTGGCTAAAATATGCAAGTTAATAAGGATTTAGTGTTAGTTTATCACCCTATAAGTTGTCACATTCATTCAAAATTTTAGGTCTCTCAACTAAGTAACTTAGCTAGTATTTTCTTTTCATGAAAACAAGTAACTAAAGCAACAAGGTAGGTATTAATTAAAAAAAAGTGCTTGCTAATTTTAAATAAATAACTATTCCACTGGCCTTCGGGTTATGAATAGAGCTAGTAGCCAATTGAGAACGTGAAGTAGCCGAATAATCGGATCGACACGCATCACAAATGTGTGCCTCTGCATCAAAAGACTATAATGACGTTCCAACCAAGAAACTTAATAAAAACATAACTTAGTCGAGTAACCAAATCGACATTCATCACCAATGTTTTCCTTCATGTAAAAAGACTAGGTCCATGTCCATAAAAAGTAAATTAAAAAATTTCTAATAAAAACTTACCGAACTTGTAAATAACTTGACTTTTCATGAAAACGTACTTAGGAGTAGTTACAAAGTTTGAATGACCAAATAATTATTAATTTCTTTTATAATTGAAAAGGGTGAATAACTTGACATTTGGGTCTTGATTAATATGCATATTTAGTCCAGAGCTCCTAGATGTAAATTTTGCGTGTTAATGATTTGGAATAACTTGAATGATTGTGCTTAAAGTTAAATCTATTTCATGAAGTTGAAGCCATTGTCTCATTACTGCATTGTGTGCTTTGTGATTTTGTGTTGTTTGTTGTTTTGTTTGCTTGGAGAAAAGCAAAGATTTAAGTGTGGGGATGTTAATAGGTGTAAATTACATTGTGTTTTAGGGTATAGTTTGATATGTGTTTAGCCACTAATCAATCATTAAGTATGTGTTTATGATAGAATTGTGTTAGTTTGTTAATTATTTATGTTTTAATTATTTTATGGGTCAGTACAAGTCTTTGAGCCTAAATGTTATGTTTTTGAGGTACCTTGATGTGTTTGCTAGTGTTTCAGGGTCAACATCGAAGAATGGAGAAATTTTGGAGACATTCGGGCTGAAACAACGGCCCACGATTGTGGCATGTCAAGTTCCTTAGAGAGAGTTGTCTCGCGCCCCTAGGTATTCTCTACCTACTTCAGCACCGTAGCGCCTAGTACTCGAACATTGGCTCGAGGCATACCAGATTTGGCCCATGATCGTGGCCTACATGCCATGATCATGACAGAAGCATAGGGAATTGCCCACAATCGTGGCCTGCATCGGGTATAAGTGTAGACACTCAAGAATGTTAAGTTTTGAGAGATTTTTTGGACCTTTCGGACCTTGAAAAAACCCTAGGATTACCCAAAACACAAGAAGATATTTAAAGAAAAACAAAAAGAGGCACAGAGAGAGCTTTTGCATTAGCCACCTTGAGACACCTTAGAGAGAAATCATCGAGAGATAGAGGAAGAGAAGAAGGAAGAGAGAAGAGGAGAAGAAGCTAACTCGAAGTACTTATCGGAGTAGGAGGTTTCCTGACGTCACTGCCTCTCGTCATCCATTTTAGATTGTATTTCCTGCTATTTCAGTTTTATTATTGTATATAATCGGATTGAACAGTCGATGATAGGATCTAGAATGTCGAGGATGTTCTAAACTCACCTTCGAAATTTTATTCTTGAATTAATGAAAATCTTATTCTTTATGTGTTTATTTGATGTTGTTGTGGTTTGATTATGCTATTGCATAATTTGATAATAAATTGAGAGGGTGAATCGAATAAAAAACGATTAAATTGGACTAACAAAAGTTAGGTGATTTAATGGAAACCAAAATTGAATTAGATCGATAATTTGTGCGAAGAGAGATCTTGTATAGGTTTCTGATAGTTTATTAGAGAGCTTCAGAACTAATTAGGGTTTTAGATAGGTTGTGAATTGAGAGATTGCAACCTCCATAATCTAATTAGGGTCTATGATTTATGATTAATGGTTATAACTCGAGAGAGAGAAATTAACCCTATGATAGTCTAGAACCAACAATTCGATAATTCATAATCAGTTAGGTTAGCATTAAGGATAGGTAAAATTTCCTTTATCTTAATTAGTAATTTCTTTCGGTTGATTATTAGGTGTGTTGCAATTGCTTAATAATTAGTATTTTCGTGTTTGATTCTTAATTTGATTTATTGAATTAATTCTCGTTGTAGTTTCGTTGCATTTTGAATTTCTAATATTTGTTTCTAGTCTTAGATTTTAGGATTAGATTAGTTCCCTCCTTGTAGAATTGATACCTTTGGTATTATGCTAACGAACCATACATTTGCGAATTATCAAAGGTTAATAATTAAAACTTACACACAAACCACGATCAATTACGTATTACGAAGACACATCACAACTTCCATAAGAGTACTATCTACTTCATCATTCTCTTGTGAGTTGTGATGATGACATTAAACCTTAATTCTTAAAATAAAACACAAACACATTATTAATGTAAAGAAGTTCAAAGATATAATAAAATAAAATAAAATAAATACAAAACACTAATATCGGCCGGTACTTGGGGGGTTTCAAAAACTTTGATATCGGCTGGTACTTACGATTGGTACCATTTTAACCGATACCATTTTATTTTTCGATCGATACAATACGTTCTAGTCGGTTCTGATGAGTCCGAATCGGTACTAAGTCTTGCCTAATTATATTTGGAAGTACTAAGTGCCAATTTAGGTTCAACAAAAGTGAAAGTCGGGAAGTGGTGCGATTTTGGAGTTCTTGAGGAATAAGTAGAGAACATTAAACCTTAATTCTTAAAATAAAACACAAGCACATTATTAATGTAGAGAAGTTCAAAGATATAATAAAATAAAAAAAATACAAAACACTAATATCGGTCGGTACTTGGGAGGTTTTGAAAACTTTGATATTGGCTGGTACTTATGGCTGGTACCATTTTAACCGATATTAATTTTTTTTCGATCGAGACAATAAGTTCCGGCCGGTTTCGATGAGTAGGAATCGGTACTATGTCTTGCATAATTATATTTAGAAGTATTAAGTGCTGAATTTAGGTTTAACAAAAGTGAAAGTCGGGATGTGGTGCGATTTTGGAGTTCTTAGAGGAATAAGCAGAGAAATAGATGAAACCTAGGATCCCACTGGCACTCTGACAAACCTCCACCCCGATTCAGCTCACCAAAAACTCTACGGCTGTTCACATTTTCTATCAGATCTTTCGTGTTCTTCCCAGACTTTCTAAACAAAGCCCCTCAACTCTAGCTTTTTCCTTATTCCAGCAATATTTGTTTTAAAATTTCTGGTCGCAACTAGCTACAGTAAGAAGGAAACGTGAGTGAAGTTCTCGGTTCAATCCTGCACTTTCGCTATCTAATTATGCCTAATCAGTTGGTTTTTCCTTCACATGTCAAGCCTTTGTTAGCTTGTCTGTGTAGTCAATGACTTGTATTATTTTTCTTATAGGTTCTGGTGTTGCACATTCCAAGGGCTAGCTACAAAGAGGTTAAAAGTTTCACCCCTTTTACTATTTTTCGTAATGCTGTGGCTTGTGAAAAGAAAAGAAGAGGAGGTTATGTTTAATAAGTGTTTGAAGAAATATCTCAGAGAACATGTTGGTCCAGAATTCCTCTTGCAATGGAAAAAAATTGAGATATTGTTCCCCTTCTTTTTTCTCGCTTTGAATCTCATGATTATATTATAAAGTAGTGATTCTGACTTGTCAAAACTTAAATTTGCCTTCGCTGCCGTTTCCCATTCTTAAAGTTGGTTCACGCGTCTCAGATTAGTTGCTTTTTGTTCTATAACCCCTCACAATTTTTTTAGACATGATCTTCATTTTTGAATTAAATACGATTGAAGGTCTTAGT
>JANKOE010000001.1:14825234-14838317 GCA_026284465.1 Erythroxylum citrifolium | reverse complement strand
GTTATTTCAAATTAATTGTCATTATTATTTATTATTAATATTTTTGAAAGCATGGTTGATGTAAACAGTAAACTAGTGAAGTATAAGTTTTGCAATTTGCAATTTTACTATTTTGCAATTTGCAAAACAGTAAACTAGTGAAATATTTCACTATTTTTGAAAGCATGGTTGAACGGAATATGGGCTATTTTGTAATTTTTAAAAAGTTTAGGGTTTATTTTATAAATTTAAAAAATATCTCGAAACGGTATCCAGTACCGACCGGTACCGGTACAATTTCGTTCTAGAGCTCAATCTGATACCAAGCTCAATACGGTATTCGTAATATTGCTTGGTTAGCCCGAATTTACGTGTTAGAATCTCTCTAAACAACAACACTACAGGCCATATCTGACCAATCACAAGCTCCTAAAATAATTTTTATGCTCCTAAATTACCGTTATCAAATTGCCGAATCCCTAAACTGGATACACGCAAATCTGTGTAGTTTCACTTCACCTAAACAAAACACCTGTAAAATAAATTCTAGGGTTTGCCCAAACTGGTAATCCCGAATGCAACCCTCTAGAACTAAAATTTCTTCGATTCTAGGAGTTTTGGCATGGCTAAGGTTGGTGAAGAGGTTGAGTATGAGAGTGATCCAGAGGAAGAAAAGGGTTTGTTGGTGAGAAGGAGGAGAGAAGCAGCGAGTGATGATGAGGTAGTAGATGGTGAGGAGAAGGCCAGAGTGGATCGGAGGGCCAACATTCACTCTGATGAATCCGACGATCGGGGCGGGGCAGCTGATTATGATCAAGAAGAAGAAGAAGAAGAAGAAGAGGGATATGGGGAAGAAGTAGATGAGCGGCATGTTGATGGTTTCACGGAAGAGAATGGTGGGAATAAAGAGAGAAGAGGAGGTGCTGGTGATGGTGGTGTTGGTGATCGTGGGACTGAGGAGAAGAAGGTACTTGAGCAAGTGAATACAGAGGAGCTCATAGAAGGAAAGAGTGATGAGGAGGAGGGAGAAGAGGAAGAGGGGAAGAAGGAGAATGAGCCATTTTCTGTGCCCACTGCGGGGGCTTTTTACATGCACGATAATAGATTTAGGGACAATGCAGTTGGTACGCACAGGTATGTTAACCCTTAGAAGACTCTAGGTTTGCATATATGTCATGTTTTCTGTTAATTGTTATCAATTAATCGGTTTTCCAATTTGAAATTTGTTAATGATAATGTGAATGACTAGACCTTTTGGACGAAATTCAGGTTTCCTGCTTGATCTATACCGTCGTGAATTTTTTTTTTCGGTAAAACAAGTTTTCTGTTTCCGTATGTTTCATTGTTATATGAATTCAATATCTTTTCCCTTGGTTTAGGAGAACCTATAGTGGGAGGAGGTTGTGGGAGTTGAAAGATGACAAGAAGTGGGGGCATGACAAGTTTGAGGAGATGACTTTGCGGGAAAGGCATTTTGGAAAGGTTCTAATTTTGTATCCAATAGCTTTTGGTATGCGTTCTTTCCGTGTTCTATCTATAACCTGTTTACAATTTGGTTTTGGAAATTCAGGGGAAAAGAAATTCTAAAGTTCAGTGTCGAGATCGTGGTGGTAAAAATGAAGCTCTGGACCGGGATTATGGTAGAAGGAGCAAATCTAAAGCATTTAGCAATGGTAACAATCAGAGCCAGGCACCAAGATGCGCAAGAGGGAGAGGGCCAAGAAGGTATGAGCGTACTGCAAAAACGGATGGCCAGACACAACCAACTAATGAGCAACTTGTAAAGTCCCTTGAAAAAACTTCTCCTGGTACATCTGGGAGAGTTCTTGCCCCAGTGTATATTGCAGAATCTGATAAAGCCCCCCCTTCTAGAAAGAATTTGAGCTTGTGTTCAGTTTCTCCTCCCTTTTATCCTTCTGGGTCTTCTAACAAAGAAATCAATCTCACTCAAGAATGGGATGTGCAAGGTGGAAGTTCAAGCAGGAATCTTCTTTCTTCTGTTACTGGTGAAAATTTTTCCATGCAACAATCAAGGGCACTGATGCCAAGGAAGAGCACAACTCACCCTATTGGACTTGACAAGCTCTGTATTGATGAGTCTATCAGCCAATCTGCTCGGAAAACCCCAAACAATAACCAAACTCCACCTTCCAGATCTTCACTGATCAATACTGTGCTATCATCTCACTGCAGGGCACAAGGAAAGGATGTGTCTATGTCTGGGAAAATGTCTTATCAACCAATGTCACATAGTAACCAAGTCAACAGAGTCTCTTCTGCTACACAGCTCCATGGTTTCCAACTGCCTACTCAAAGTTGGATCCAATCTTCCATTGAAGCTCATGCTCGGCAGGTGGGTCAACATTCTGATAATGGAACAACTCAAATTTCTCCACCAAAAACTCCATCATCAAAACATTCACATGAAAGTGGAGAAGTAGAAAATGAATCAGAATCAAGTAAATCCAGGGTTTCATTAGTGACTAAAGGTAAAGTTGGCATTCAAGCAAGCAGAGGGGGTGCTTTTTTGTTTGGTGGGACTCACATTATGGGAGCGGCAGGGAATTTGGGTATTGAATGTGGTGACCAAAACTTCCCTGGAACCCCAGCCTTTTTGCCAGGTCAGTCTTTTTGGCTGATTTTCACAGCCAGTCTCTTTGAATAACTTTATCAACAGTTAGTTTTAGAAATTTGGCTGCGGCAGTAAGAGTAACTACGGATAATACTCTGTAGTGTTTCTACTTACCAATCAGTATAAGTCAATCAACTTTTTTGGAGACCAAGACACGGCTGTTATATATGGTCCTGTATAACTAAGCTTTATAGATATTGATTTTCTTTTGGATCACATATCTTACTTATGATTAATTGTCTTGCAGTAATGCAATTCAGTGGCCGGCATCCTGGTGGCGTTGGACTTCCTGCTGTTGGCATGGCATTTCCTGGATATGTTGCTAATCCTCAAGTTGGTTTAGGAAATTCTGAGATGACCTGGTAAAGCATACCTTTCTGTATCATTAAGCTGTATAGTGTATGAATTCTCATGTCTTGTGAGAAATGCAATGTCTTTGTGCATTTAACTGGCTGCATGATTCTTGAGAAGTAGGAAAATGAGTATTGCCTGAAAAAATTGGTCTTAGGGGAAAGCAATATTTGAAGTTCAATTTGTTATAATTCTGGTGAAACCTTTTGCTATTAGTTTTGTTGGATTAGATATCATGATGATGTCTTTTCCATGGCTTAAGCATACATTTTCAAAATGAACAAGCATTCAAATTGGCTGCAAAGTGATTTTTAGTGGAGCTATTGTTGAGACAAATTCTTTCTTCAATCTTTCTCTAAAAGCTTTTCTTTAAAATTTCCCCAAACTTTGGAAAGCTTACAGTTACTGCTATGTTTGTGATGTTTCTAGGCTACCAGTTTTGGCTGGTGCTGCAGGAGCTCCAGGGGCAACATATTGTTCACCTAATACTGCTGCTGATGGTGCTTATAATGCTCGGCCATCTGGACAGACATCTTCCACGGGCTCTTCAAGGTTGTTTTTGTAATTGTTCGTCATAGTAACTGTTCAAGTCATGCCTACAATTGCACATTATTGGTATTCTTACTGTTTAGTATAATCATCATTTTCAAACTCATATATTTCTTGACGATAAGTTAATTAATAGTAGATTCACTCAATTTATGTCAATATATCTATCTTTGTTATCAAGAAGTTTAAAAAGTATGCAGTTTATTCTTTTCCCATTTTGATGCATTTGTTCTACATGATGAAATACCTATGTGTAGACTACTGTGGCATTTCTCTCATTATATTTAGAGAACGCTCCATATTTTACATTTGTTCTGGAAGCAACATAACTGTTTTCTTTGCCTTCTTTCGTGTTCTTTCCCATGGGAGGGAGCGAGTGATGGATGGGAAGCTGATGTAGCTGGCTGTCTGTAAATTAGTTTTTATGACTATATTTCCTTAGTTATTTGACATTAGGCTATTGAAAGTGTGGTTCACTAGCTGGGAACTGTGGCATACTTTAATTTGGTAGCAGAGACAGTTAAATTTTCATATATGATATCGGTTTTGTTTTGTGGAATAATACCTTGTTAATTAATGCTACAGCTTAAAAGATTTGTCCTTTATCCATATCAGTCATATTTGTATTTTTGACCTGGAGACTTGTGTGACCTTCTGTCTTCACTTTCGTTGAAATAAGTATGTCCAATTTTCATTGTGCTAGTTTCCTTTGTTAGATGGTCTATCTGAACCTTGTATGTACTTTATTGACTATTAGTTGGCCTGTTATTGATATATATATGTGTGTGTGTGTGTGTTTTCCTTTGCAGCAAAGAAACTAGTACTAAGAAAGGTGATGATGAATGGAAGTCTATGCGTAGACCTGGTTAGACATCGTCTTACCCTTTTGAACTTTCATCCCTTTGATCTTAGTGACCTGGTTCTTAAAATTCATTATTTTTATATTCTGGCAAACTATATTGATGTCTACTATGGGAAAGTATACTTCCTAGTTAGGATGCCAGCCAGGGAGGGGCACTGATGGAGATGGAACTTTATAGCACATTGCTTGTGCAATATTTAGTAGATCTGGTTTTAAAATTTTAAATAATTGCTATAACTGGGATACAATTTTAACAACTGCATAATTCAAAGTTCGTGCAGTTAAGAGGGCATTAATATGATTGTTTTACCTTCCTTCTATTAAAGTGAATTTGCGAACTTACTTTTGTCCACTGCAGATCTTGCAAGGGATAAATTTGGCCACCGGCAAAAGCCTCGCAGGCAAGTTAAAGTTTTTGAGGTTTTACCAGGTTTGTTCACTCAACATGGGGGTTTTGTAGACATAACCTGAACTTCTCTCCTTGCAGATACTCAGAGATGGATTTTAAGCAGCCAAATACAAATACTTAGATAAGGAGGAGAACGCTCAAATAAACAGATAAAGGTTAAAGTGTGCTCAATGCTGCTTTTATGTGGTTTGCATATTGCGAAATTCTTAGCTATGATACATGGTGGTGCAGGCCTTTGTTGGCCCTTTGTGTTCTCCAGCTTTTCTTCTGGATTGCTTTGGGCTGCAATATAATATGATCCAGGAAGATATTTTAGGTAACTGTATTATTCCTTAGGTTCTTCTGTATTTCCAATATATGCATTTAGTTGTGTACATTTTATTCCTTCTTCCTTATCTTTTTGGTTTACACCAAGTTAATAAATTTTGTATGAGCTCAATGTTGTGGTTATATTACTTGGAAGTATAGCATGGATAAAATATAACACCAATTCTTTTTATATCTTTTCACTGTCTTCTTCGATTAGTGCATTAGAGTAATTGATGTGCTTCTAGTTTTGGTTTAATGGCTAACGGAAACAGAAAAAGGGAAGTGTTCGTCTTTTTATTTCTCTTCTAATTGTTTTGGTTCCAGGACATGACTTGAGTTGGTCTAAACTTTAGATATTACATTGTCTCCTCTCTCACTGGATTTTGTTTTTGCTGCAGTTAGATGGGGAAAAAACGCCTGTTTCCTGCCGCAGTCAATTTGAGAACATAATTGTGGCTGGATGGTTAGCAGTTTCGTATTTAGATGTGCGGTATTTCAAGAATTATAAATATTTTGGATGTGTCAGTTCTCCGAAGGAGCATGGAACACATATTGGTACATTGACTGCGCGTCACAGTTGCAGGTTTTCTGGTGGCTTGGTTTCTTAGTGAAGCTTGTGAGAGATGAACGCGGGCTTCTCCAAGGCTAATATACTCAAAAAATGAGAAGAATGGGAAAATTTCGAAAAATGAGAAGAATGGGAAAACATCTGAGTTTGAGCAGATCAACTTTTACGGACATTTGTGGCTGACCAAGTCTATTTGCTGTAAATGTTCTAGTTGACTGGTGACGAATGATTTCCAAATCTCTGGAATTTGTATGGTGTCCATTTTGATGTTAATAATGAAAGCTAAATTTTAAAATATAATAAAATAATTAATTTCCAAATTTTAATCTATAGACTTCACGCCTTTTAGCCATCGTTGTCAATTTCTTTTCACGTCTCTCCTTAGCCATCATTAGCCGCATCATCAGTTCTCTTCTCTTCTCTGTCGTTAGCATTCTGTCCTCTCTCTCCTAGAAATTCTGGTATTGAATTTCACTTTTCTGTTCCCACTGGTGTTAAGAGTCTTTGTTCGAACATAAGAAGTGGGTTTATGCTTCATATAACTAACAGCTGCTTTGACCATAAACTGCGGAAAAGTAGAGTACAAGTCATACTTTGTTTCACTGTGAAAGAGTTCCTACAAAAAATAGTAATCAAATATTCGGGACATACGGAAGACGGTTTATGTAGTCTCTCATATTTACATCGCCTCTGCAGCAATCAGACCCAAAAACATCCAAGATATTATCTAATCTCTCCGAACAACAATCTGGTGACAAAAGATCAACCGAACAATCTTCTCTCTCTCGAGCTTCAACTGGTACTATTTCCTTTTCCTTACGACCATCTTATTCTTACTTTGACAACATGGATGGCTTCCACACAATTGGTTTCTTGCCATTGCAAATTGTCTCATGAAAGGTCAGCCAAGCACTGGCAACACAGGTCCTTTCATGCTTTCATTGGTTATTATTTGTCACAAGACATCAAACTCACACCAAAAATTTGTTCATTTTATTTTTATAAATTCACCCAATATAAATAATTATAAATTTCCAAACAAGGTCTTTCCCTATATATTAATAATGAAAAATGTGTTGGTTGATACCCTACAATCAATGAGGTGTTGAAGTTTAGTGACAGTTAATTAAGGACGTTCTTTATCTTATACATATTTCAATACACATAATGAAGTTTATAGAATAAATATAAATTTCATATTGTAATTGTAATTGGATTGTAATTATGAAATTTATATTGCATTTATGTATTATCCTTAAATTGTTCTATTAATGCTGGAGATTAATATAGCATAAATAGATTAGCATAAGCTATTGTTATTCTTAATAAAAGTAGTAGTTAAACTCATGGATTTAATTATAGAGATACTTAAATAAACGTGTAGGTACTTGTTAGACAACAAGTTCACCGAACTGACTCCATATCAAAAATCAATTTAGAACATTTACTTGTATTTTTTTAATGAAAATTCTCATTGTGATAATTGTATAAGTGATGCTTTAACTTAAGATCTTCAAAGTATCTCATACAAGGATTGCTATATTTTGATAGTATTAATGACCTATTATAGTCAAGGGTAATTCAGTCAGTAGTTGTTGATTGCAAAACCAATTACTAGTTTTACGCTAAAAACTGCAAGTATACGAGTCGTTACTTATAGTAAAAAGCAAATATCATCCCACAAAGATTGTGCTTAGGCACCACTTAAGCGTTGTTTAAGACTCAATTTCGAAGATTAAACTGAAAAGTAAACTAAAGCAAACAAACTAACAACGAACAAATAATGCAATAATGGAAATCTGTAAAGAGAATTAATCAAGTTAGGGGAGAGGGGATTTTACTAATCATTAATGCTAATATAGCCTTTTATGTATTTATGGGATGTCGATTCTAGACGATCGTGGGGTTGATCTCTCTCTCGAGTTATAATCATTCCCTAAATTGTAAACCCTAATCGAATTATGAAACTTGAAATCTCTCGATTCATAAATTACCCACTATTCTAATTAATTCTAAGGCTCTCTAATAAACAATTGGGTCTCGCACGAGATCTCTCTCCATAAAATTACCGACTAGATTGATTAAGTGGTCAATTAGATCGCCTAACTCTCATTAATCCAATCTAATCATTTTTATCCGGTTCACCCTTTTGATTTGTTACCAAAATATGTAAATATATCAATCAATCACAACACCCAACTCAAGTAAACACAAATAAACTAGATTAACATTAAAGATAAGCAAAATCCTGAAGATAAAGTTAGAACATCATCAACAACTCAAAATCTATAACCATACAGCTTATCTCAATCTTATACATTTAAATTAATAAAAAGGTAAATGGGGAGGAAATGAAACTCAGGTTGGATGATTCGGGAACGCAGCAACCTCGGGAGATTACCTATTTCGGGAAGCTTCGGCTTCAGAACCCTCTTCTTCTTTTCTCTCCCTCTCTTTTGTGTCCAATTGTAGGCAGAAAACTAAACTCCCTTCTAGGGTTCTATCCTAATCCTTTTATAGTCTTTACTAATTAAGGTAACCTTGGTGTCTTTCTGAGCTCTGAATGTCCGAAATGTCCCTTGAAAACTCGAATCTAAAAGTGACTCCCTGTCTATCTATATGCAGGCCACAATCGTGGCCCTTGGTGCACGATCGTGGCCGGTTCATCTACTCTCTGTCATGATCATGACAGATCCCCCACGATCGTGGCCCTATGCTTGAGCTTCTGTCACGATCGTGACATATTTGCCACGATCGTGGCCCTATGTTGGTGCTTCTGTCACGATCATGGCAGGTCCCTCATGATCGTGGCCTTGTGTTTTGGTTTGGGTCTTTTCCGAAACTCTCCCGAATGTCCTGAAACACTAACAAATTCATCACAGAACCTTATATATATATAATTGAAGCTCAAAAACACATTCGCACCCAAAGAACACTTAAAACACAAATGTTTATGAACTAACACAATTCTTAAGCTAAACACACACTAAACAATCAACTTAACCACTAAACACTTATCAAATTACATATAAAAATACAATGCAATATACACCTATTAGTAGTCATTGGATATAAACTATATGGATCTACTTAAATGATCAATATAGGATTCATCATCTTAAAGTAAGTGTGAAGAATGTTCGGTTGTTTCCAATTAGTATTGATTCGGAAAATACTTGTTTA
This sequence comes from Erythroxylum citrifolium, assembly GCA_026284465.1. Classification (NCBI taxonomy): domain Eukaryota; kingdom Viridiplantae; phylum Streptophyta; class Magnoliopsida; order Malpighiales; family Erythroxylaceae; genus Erythroxylum; species Erythroxylum citrifolium. The sequence continues at coordinate 14,829,475 of JANKOE010000001.1, read as the reverse complement.
AGGTAGAATAACACTTTGAAAATAATTTTCAAGTGTCATTAATTTAATCAATCACTGATTGTAAATAACTATATGATTAGACTAAATTTGAGTAGACATTAATTTCATACCCTATGTCTAATTGGAACATTACATGATGAAATGATTAAATTATATGAAAAAATCATGTACAGATATATTATTTAAAACCACTTTGACATTCTTAAATATTGAGGAGGTTATGATGTATTGTTAGACACCAATCTTGATCTATATATGTAAAATATTTAATTAGAGAATTAAAGATAAATTAAAGTAGTTTTAATTTATATAATCTTAAATATGATTTAAGGTTGTAATTTGTATCCACTACCAACGTATTTGAGAACATAATGAGTCACACTCAAAGAATATGTTGAAGAGAAAAAAGATATTTTAATCAAGTTGGAAAATTTTTCAATTAAATATGATATAATTAATGAATAAGTATCAATATGAGATATTGGATCTTATTTGGACCAAACTGATATTTAATTAACCCTTGTACAAGAGTTGTGGAGTTCTCTCAACTCATTATATGAATATCATTAAAGGTCGAATACTTATACGGCTATGGTAATTGAGATGAGCCAATTTCATAAACGATTAGATAAAACAACAAAAAAAGATCAAACTTCATAATAAGGTATAAATTAAGATTTATAATTGATTATGTTTCATGTGTTAATCACGCTATATAATTTAAATGATTTTAAATTTAGAAAATCAAATTCAAAATATGTTTACTAATTATTCTAATCATAAGATCAAATATCACTCCGATTTTAAATAGTAAAATGTGAGCATACTTTAATTATTTTAACTTAACTAAATTGTTTGATTATTATTAAAGAATTATAAAATTAAAATTAAAACCCTAATCCTATAATCAGATTTGGATATGATGAAACATTCTTTAAATTTGAAATTTCCATATTATATCTTCCACCTTAATTATTTAGAAAAAATTAGGTTTGTTAAATGAAGAACAATAATTATTTAAAGAGTTAAACAACATATTGAAACATGTAAACAAGGGATTTAGAATCCAAATTCTTCTAACAAGTAAAAAAGGTTTTCAGGGCCCTTAAAAGGCACAAAAGACCATGATTGATGCTGGCATTGGTGTTGTTAGCAGTTCTGGCAGCATGTGCTCAATTTATGGATTTACCAATTTGTTGAATTCTAGAATTCAATAGTTACTTAATTAACTTGAAACCCATAAACAAGTTCCATTTCATATCATTGTCGAATACTAAAATAAGAAGACGAGTGTCTACAACTACTTCATTAGAAGGAAGTCGTCTGGATGATGTCGATGTTGGTTTAATATTTGGATGACATCTAGATGAGATTTGATCATGTAGGAGGAGTCTCGTTGTTGTGCCATTTTTTGTTGCATTGGAACGATGAAACTGGCTGTGTGAAGTTGTGAACTACTGTTGGAGGCATATTTGAAGCTCTTCAGGATGGTTGATGGCTTATGGTTAAGTGAAGCAAATGTTGGATAAAGTTGGGTAGTTATGGCACACACATGAGGTAACACAAACGGCAGTGTATCTTTTGGATCTTTTAAAATCAGGGCGGTGGCGATGTAGCTAGGTAACAACCAAAGGGATGGAAGGCAAAAACAAAATTATCTTTTGTGGCTAAGGTTTCAATACCTTAAACTAGGGTTTCTTAAAGACGAAGAAGAGGATGTTTGGATAGATGGAGGAAATTATCCTAAGGCTAGAATAAAGAGGTTTGACAATATGGATAAGTTTCGAGGGTGCTTGGACATTATAATAAAATTTGTCTTGTTTAGTAATAAGATTGGCCTCTAAGTTTTGCACCTATGGACAATTTAACCTTAATGTCCTGGAGAGAACAAATAAGACCCTAGTATTTAGAAAACATTTAAATATAATCTCATAATAACAAAAAATTGATGGTTGGATAACGCTGTGAGTTTTTTGCCAGGTCATCGCTAGCCTGACACTTTTTAATAATAATTTGTTTCTTTTCCAAGCCCTATGCTATTACGTTATATCACTTGTGGCAATGTAAGGCTCACTTTCTTTAAAATTTTAAAAATTTATTAATTTTAAACCAGCAGAACCCATCATATTTAATTAATCATAAAAACTTCTTAAATTAAACAAAAATATCAACTTAACTAATCAGAAAGTAATTGATCAAAACCTAATAAAAACGATCCCTCATCTCATTCTTGGGTTTGTATTTGTGTGTTTGGAATCCCTAAAGTTGTTGGAGGCTGGCTGAAATTCCTAAAATTGTTAGAGGCTGGCTAGAATCTTTATTAGCTCCTTTACTGTCTAGAATCCCTCAGTCGCTCTCATTCGTCGGTTTTTCTATCTGTGTCGAATCCCTTAGTCGATCTGATTTGTACTTGATTATGAAAGTTTAGGTTGCGATTATTGTGTCAATGACCTTCTCCTTTTGATTGCTTCAGTTTGTAATTGTTGTGAAGTAATACTAGAACATCCTCTGAACCGTAAACCCTTTGGCTAAAATGATAATTGAAATGTGTGTGGGTCAATATATCCAATCATTTTTTTATTAGCATGTCCAGGTGTACCAATATAGAAAATAGAAGATGAAATATTAGAAAAACACTTGGTAGTTATTTCAACTAAGACAAATTGATAAAAAAACACGTTGCTTACAATATTGCTTTGTTGACTAAGTATAACATTACCAACAACCAAATTCACATTGCTTAACTATAGTTGTAATGAAAACAACTTTGTTAGTTATTAAAGCCAATAATAATTAATATAAAACTGAAAACTGGTATATGTGTGAAGTTGTCTTTATTCTAACATGATTAACATAATGATAAAAATTAGCTATTGTACTTTATGAAACCGCATTCATATGATTGAAGTAAGGTTTACGCACCTATAAAGAAACCTCAGCATGCTAAGTTGAGGTGTCGTTGTTACATTTTTGGAGAAATGACCGGAATAACCATATTTTCAACATTTATGAACTTGCCCTCTCTAACTTAATTTGCTTGGAATTTTCATTTTCTTCAACTCATCTTGTTGTTTCCTTCTAACAAATTTTGGATCTACCTGGCATAACTCTTTTAGGTAGAGGAGGTATTATCTCTACATCATTTGAAGGCTAGAAAATTTCACCTCCAATCGGTTGTAACACATGTTCATACAAACTCATGAATCGACCCTTTCTATGGCACGAATCGACGAATGTCTCAACCTCTCTCTTAAATGATGGATTGCACTAATTGCATGTTTGCATGGTTTCCATATAGTTCCTATATTTGACAACCACATGTTTATTATTTACCGATCATGACAATATGCTTCACATCACCCCTTTGAAACTTCATAAGCACCATCTTCACTCCATACAATTCTCCACCTTATTGCCTATTGTTCTTCTCTAAATTATCCATTATATTTGGTGCAATATCTGATTTCCACCCAACTATATAATGTCTCCTCTCAGCATGCCTCTTCATCATCAATATTCTAATTATCTCAAGCATGCTATCACTAGCCTATCCCTTGTTGGTAGAATCTACCTATTAAAGGTTTCATTAATGTTGTTATCAACAATCAAACATTTACTTTCAAAAGATTGATAACATCTGGTCCACCGTTCTTTAGGATATTAAAGTAATGTTGAAGCACATCCAAGGCTTATTTTGTCAAGCCTCTTTAGTTTCTCATTGAAATCATCAACATAAGTTGACCAAGCACAATTCCAAAATTGCTTTCTGAGGTCCTTCCCTTCTAGTTGCCATACTAATTGTGATATATATATTTGGCAGTTATTTGGTGATCTGCATTTAACAAAGTTTCCTCTACAACCATAACTAATACCTAAATCAAATTAAAAAGATATTATTTAATATTTAATATATTGATTTTAATTGTAAGTAAATTAATATACTTTCTGAATATTAGATATAACTGTAATTCCTTCACCATCTTCCAATTCCAAATCAGTTGCTAACAAATTCATAATCAAGTCTATGAATATGTGTCAATTGCCTAGGCAAATGTAAACATTCCTCCATCCCCATCCCTACCAACTGTGTTTAACAATTGGCCTTGTAATTCTATCTTTAGGATGCTTCCATCATGTTGGACCCTGCTCCCGAAGCCCGACCTCGGGGTCGAACCACGTTCCCAGGACTCAACGATCTGGACCAAAAGCGAAAACGCTAGCGGAAACCCTTAGGGTTATCT
>JANKOE010000001.1:14803601-14819401 GCA_026284465.1 Erythroxylum citrifolium | reverse complement strand
TATTCATTTGGTCATTGCACTATTCATTTGGTCATTTTGCAATTTCGCTTATAACTTTTGCAATTGACCTCCGATTTTCCCGAAATTCGAATGTGTCTGAGTTTGAATAAGGAGCATGAGAATAGATTAGTAAGAAAATAGATTTAAGATAAATAAGATGAAAAGAAAAAAAATTTATACCGGTTGCGGAATAAGTCTAAGGTATCCAACGCTATCTGTTTGAGGGAATCCTTATGAGTAGTCGGGTTCCGAATACGGGATCCAACATATAATATATATATATACACACACAACATTAATTTGCACGAGGGTGACTTCTATATATAATATTGTTGAAGTCACCCTCGTGCACTTCTCAACATAAATATATATAAAAACTTGCCTATATATATATATATATAATAAGAAAAATAATAATTACATAAATATATAAATACGTATAATGAAATTTAAAGTCACGGGTGTAAAAAAAAGTTACATAAATATATAAATATATATAATAAAGTTCAAGTCAATATATTAAGTATAATATAATTAGTAAATTAATTATTCTCTATAACAAATAATATACACAATATCACAATTTGTACAATAATAAGTATTCAATAATGCAAATGTATAAAATGAATTATGTGCAATGCATATTCATGATAATCCTGGGTATCATTCCATCAATTCCATCATAAAATCATTCTCACATCAAAACTCATCTAAGTATAACTTATACTTAGGTTTATGCCTCACTAAAATCATTAAATTCACAATTCATTCTCATTGAATCACTTTAGATTTTTCTAAGATATCCCTTTCAGGTCTACTGTTCACGTACAATCAGAAGGTGAAAATGAGGTAATTTGGTCAAACTCTCTTCCAGAAAAGTGTTCCCCTATGTCTTATCTTTCCATTGACACCAAAATCACTCAATTTGGTTCAGTAATTTGGAAGATATGCCTCAAATATTATCTAGTTATCCATATTCAAAAATAGTGTATTATGTACAACTTCCATCTAGAAATTCAATATCTTAGAGAAAGAATCAAAATTCGACTCCTTAAGACAATTTGTAGACCTATATCTCTAGTTTACTCCAAATTAAAATTCATCTTATTTGGAATCCTACAGCTCAAGATATCATCAAAATACTGAAATATGTTCAGTAAAATATCCAGTTCATGCTCTTCCAACCGATACCTTTACTTTGATTCAATCAATCTTTTCAAATTAATACCAAAAGCTATAAATTTTTATGGAGATATAGAGGAATGTGTTAGAAATCTAATGCTTCAAAAATCAGGTCATTTGGAGGTCGGACGAAAAGGTTATGATCAAAATAGTAAAATATGTTCAAGTTGGGAGGAGGACCTGCGGGCCGCGATCACGACGTCTTTGGCGGACTCCTGCTCGCGAGCTGCGTGTGCCTTCGGCGGATTCACAATCGCGACTTTCGCCTTTTTCCTCCCTTTTCTCTTCTCCAGTCCTGTTTGGTAAAAATAGGCATAAGTTTTGCTACAAATATCAGATTAAGGTGATTCAAAACCCATTTTGAAGAAGACTTCTAGACCTACAACTTTCATTAAGATCTCAAAAAACAAATTTTGCCTCTATAAGGTCAAAATTTCAAATCAATGCAATTGTTCTGAATGCCCATCTCATGTAATATCACAAACTTCTAAATATCATATCTCTCAACTCCAAAGTCCAAAAATTTCATACTTTATATCAATAAAAAGCTAAAAGAAATATCTACAATTTCATAAAGACAATTTTGTCAAAATCTGCCTAGATAAACACACAAAAAAAATTATGAAAGTTTTAGCTTGAAAATTCAACACTATTACTATTCATTCCTATAAATTTCCAAACTTCATTCTCTAAAATCGAACACTTCAAAATTTTATTTTCTTGCTTTTCTACTATATTTCAATCAACTTATTCACCTTAAATTCATACCACTCCAAAATATATAAGTTTAGTCAAAATTGTCCATACCCAATTCATATTCCCTATTTGTTCATAAAAACCCAACATAGAACACAAGCATATACATTCATCTAAAACCCACTTTGATAATCATTCATCCTCAAAACGTCTCTATACCATTACATGAATTATACTCATCCTACATATCCAAAAACAAGGCATGTACATAATTTTTTTCGTCACTCACAACACATACATGAACATTGCATAACCAAGTCATCAAATCTCAATTTACTCATCATAAAGAAGCATTTCTAAGCCTCTTATAAATCATTCACATTTATTATTTTAACCTTTCCACATTTAATGGGATGTTATAGATTTCGATAAAATGGTCTTCATAAAAATTGTAGATCTTTCTTTAAGCTTTCCATTGATATAAAGTTTTTAATTTTTGGAGCTCTAGATCAAAAGTTATGGAGATTTGAAGTTGAGATATCGGTGAAGAAAAACAAGTGGAATTGTACCGTCGTAAATTCGGGGAAATTTCTGTACTAGGAAAAATGCCAAGTGGAGCAAGAAATAAAAATATGAAGTGTTCGATTTCATATAATGAAATATGGAAATTTGTCCGATATTGAGATGTTTTAAAATACTACGAAAACTTTAGAAAGTTATTTAAAACTTATGTGTTATCTCTCGCTCCTGTTAATTATTCTCACACCTGTGACATTCTCTCACCCCCGTGATTTATTCTCACAGGCGTGACTCCTGCACAGGCGTGACTTTCTTCACTCACGCCTGTTAGTTAATTGCAAGTCTCATAGGATGTTACAGATTTCTATAAAATGACTTTCATAAAAGTTGTAGATCTTTCTTTAACCTTTCCATTGATATAAAGTTTGTAATTTTTGGAGTTCTGGATCTAAAGTTTGTAATTTTTGGAGTTATGGAGATTTGAAGTTGAGATATCGGTAAAGAAAAACAAGTGGAATTGCAAAGTCGTAAATTTGGGGAAATTTCTAGACAAGGAAAAATGCCAAGTGGCAAGACAATTGTTAAATGGTAGTAGAAATTACTGTCCAATGGTAATGGAATTTATGGTGAATGAGTTGATTGAAATGGAGTAGAAAAGCAAGAAATAAAAATTTGAAGTGTTCAATTTTAGAGAATGAAATCTGGAAATTTGTTCGATATTGAGATGTTTTAAAATACTATGAAAACTTTAGAAAGTTATTTAAAACTTTTGTGTTATCTCTCGCCCCTGTTAATTATTCTCACACCTGTGACATTCTCTCACCCCCGTGATTTATTCTCACAGGCCTGACTCCTGCACAGTCGTAACTTTCTTCACTCACGCTTGTCAATTAATTGCAAGTCTCATGTTTAATTGTCCCATCACAATACTGTGCTCTAAATTGTTTGCTATAATTTCTTATGTATCCGAGAACATTGTGCAAGCTGAACCAGTCCTTCTTTTATCATAACTTTTTTCTCTAGACCTTCAAATGACTTGATTCTTGGTCCAATAAATTCTTAACACATTGTTATATATCTCCACAAAATTGGTAATATTCTGAATTGATTTGAAAAAGATTGATCAAATGAAAGCGACGAATTATTTAAAAATTAATATAATTAATAGATTAATTAATATTTAGTATTATTGACTAATTAGCCCATATATTCATTCTACATCTCCATGTTTCCTATCAACCTTCATTTTTACACTCATTTCCATCTCAAACCATCATTTTACGATTGCTCTTCAACTCAAAAACCATTTCCTTGATCATCTCAAAAACTCTCACCTATTCACGTACACACTCATACATATATATACACACAGTGAAGAAACAGAACAAGTATAGTGAATTTCAAAGAAGAGCCAGAATGTTAATATGAGCATACGCCCATACTTTTTTCCTCTTTATTATCTGATTTCGTCTAAATCATAATTTCAATGCTCAAATCACCATCGGTGAAAATTTTCTTGGGTATCCCTCAAATTCCAGCAGTGCCTCCTACTTCTTCACCGCAGCCTAATTAATAGATTTATTCACAGTAATAATACCTAGTTAATTTAATCGGTTATAATGTATGAATAAATATGAGAGATTTTAAAATTAAGGATCAAAAAACCGTAAAATTTAAAATTTTCCATTAAGTTATAAATATTCTAAATTTGTAATTTGTAAAAAGAAGTTATTAAATAATATAAATTTTAAATATGAAAGGAAAATTTTACAAAGAAAACTCACGTATTGACTGTGTAAAATGACCAGCTTCTAGTTTTTCTTAGGGTGGAAGAATAAATAGTAGTGGTGGTAGAGATGAATTTTGATTATAGTGTTATTTAGTTTTTGATGGATTTCTAGTGATATGATGTTGTGGAAATTGTTTTTGGAGTTAGAAATAGCAATGAAATGGTGTTTAAGATGAGTGTAGGAAATGAAAGTAACAGAGCATGAATAGGTTGATATAAATTTTTGGCTTTTGATAGTTTTTGATTAAACTTGTATATTTTGGAGTGGTATGAATTTATGGTGAATGAGTTTAACGAAATGGAGTGGAATTGACTAGAATAAAAATTTGAAAGGTTGGTTTTCAGAAAATGGAGGTCTGAAAATTTTCTGGGAATAAATAGTGACAGTGATGAATTTTCGAGCTGAAACTTCCATGAATGTTCTGTATTGATCTAGACAGATTTGTACAAAATTGTCTTCATGAAAGTTATAGATCTTTCTTTTGGATTTCCATTGATATAAAATTTTTGAAATTTGGAGTTCTGGATCAAAAGTTATGGGGTTTAGAAATTGAGATTTCAGTGAAGAAAAAGAAGTGGAAAATCACCGTAGTGCAAAAGCACTACGGCGACTTTTAAGATTTTAGGCCAAAAAGTAAAGTAGTGCAAAAGCACAACGGTGACATTGAGAGTTAGCAAAAAAGCACCGTCGTGCAAAAGCATGACAACGACTTTGGCGATTTGATAGCAAAAATCGCTATCGTGCAACTCAAGAAAATCATCACCAAAATGCGTGAATCAAACAATCGGAAATTATTAGGAAAAATAATAGAGAGATCTAACAACCTTACTTTAAACCGTAGATCTTTAATCACATAAAAATATATAAGAAGTCAAAGTTATTGTTTAGATACACTTAACTTTGACTTTTCATTTATCTCGGCTGGAATAAAAAAGAAAAATAAGAATGATCCAAGCACACCCTTAGCAGTGCTTCTGTTCTTCAACCAAACCCCAAACCTTCTCCCACTCCTCATTGTACAACCGCCTTCACATCTCTGATTAGCAACTATGACACCTACATCCGTTTAAAAAAAATGCAAATACGTCAATATCAATCACTAATGATAATAATCATCAATATATAAATTAAAAATACAATTTCAACATCAGAATAATTTTATTTACCACCAATAAGTACATATACTGAAGTTAAAAATTAATAGCAGTCAAAATAAATCATGATAACAATAATTAAAATAATAAGAATAGTAAATTAAATAATAATCAGAAGAAAGTTAAGCTCTGAGCTTCACGAGACACACAAAGACTCTCCTTCTCTTTCCCCCTCTCTTTCTAATCAAGAAAATCATCACCAAAATAATAAGAATAGTAAATTAAATAATAATAAGAAGAAAGTTAAGCTTTGAGCTTCACAAGACACACAAATACTCTCTTTCTCTTTCCCCCTCTCCTTCTACTCAAGAAAATCATCACCAAAATGCGTGAATCAAACAATCGGCAATTATTACGAAAAACAATAGAGGGATCTAACAACAACGAGACTTTAAACCATAAATTTTGAATCACATAGAAAGATATAAAAAGTCAAAGTTATTGTTTAGATACACTTAACTTCAGAAAAGGTGAGAAGCAACAGGGCCGAGTCCATCCTCCAAGGAAAAAAAATATCTTTGCCAGCTAAACTAACTTTCGTCTCTCTTCTTAACCCAGTTGACCCATCTCTATACATAAAAAAAGCTTGATGAAAGTAAAGAAAAAATTAAACCGGATAAATATTAATCATTATTGTGAGAAGCAACAGGGCTGAGTCCATCCTCCAACGAAAAAAAAAATCTTTGCCAACTAAACTAACTTTCGTCTCTCTTCTTAAGCCAGTTAACCCATCTCTGTACATAACAAAAACTTGATGAAAGTACAGAAAAAATTAAACCAGATAAACATCAATCATTATTGTAAGAAAGAAACAAAAAGAAAAACTTACCACAGTTGGAAAGAAACAAAAACGAAAACTTTCCACACTTGCAGAGAAACAAAAAGGAAAACTTACCACAGCTGGAGAGAAACTCTAAATGTTGAATAAATTCGTAGGCCATTTGTACACACAATAAAACTTGGATGAAAGTCGAAGGAAAAAACGCAAAGATAAAAAGGAAATATAAAACCATGACTGAAAGAGGAGGGCTAAAGAAAAAAAATGAAGCAAAAACGAAAACTTACCGCAGTTGCAGAGAAACAAAAGCAAAAACGAAAACTTGCGACTGTTGCAAAGAAACAAAAAGGAAAACTTAGAGTTGGTTGAATAAAACCATGAACTATATGTACACACAATAAAACCAACGCAAAGACAAAAAGGAAATATAAAATCATGACTGAAATAAAACCGACGAAGAAAAAACTGAAAGAGAAGCAAAAGAGGTCAAGGGCGGAGAGCTAACAAAGAATGAGAGAGAAACAGAGGAAGGCTAGGACAGAGAGCTAAAGAAAGAGAGAGAAAACTTTGCAGAACTTTAATTAAATGAGGGAATGAATGGAAGAGAAAGAGTGATAATAAAAACAGAACATTTAATAAATAGATATAAACCGTCAGATTAAATGGACTAAGGGGATAGATTGCATAACCGTCCACTCCACTCGTCCTTAGTGTATATATATACTTAACGAAGATAACAATCTTCCTCTTTTGCCTTTTTCCGCATCATTAGGTTGGAGTAATTTGCGCGACCTAACGAGCATTTATACGAGAGGCACTCACCGATATTTGGTATTCTGGAAAAGATCACAGTGCTTGAATGCTCTCGATTAAGACGAATCCCCATAACATACAGAAGAGAATGGTGGGCAAGGATAGCGGAAGATCAAGCAATTATTAAATCTAAGTTTCAATCTATCATTCAAGAGAAGAGACACTCACTTGCATTCATTCACATACTTTTCATCCAACCATTTGTTAGGTTGGGTTGGCATCGCCTCTAATTTTCATGTGTTGCAAGCTATTCATTTTTTAAGTAAATAGAAATTGCTGCCCTTGAAAAAAAATATATCATTCCTTACTTTGTTTGGTTAGGCAACTTAATTTAAGACCCACTTTTGAGAGAAATAAAATCTTTGTTAAAAGAATCTTTCCATATATTGCAAGTTTGTTCACTGCCATTACATGGGTTTCTCAATTCGAAACTGTTGCTTAAACACTGAACAGGGGTTCACTTTTAAATTACCCCGCATAGACCTTGACCATTCTCATCAAATCAGCACGCACGGGCCTTGCAATTAAAGGCTGGGAGAAATGAAAGCACATCTCGTTGATTTCATAAAGAATGGTTTATCCGCTACTTGACACAAAGTGATCATATTACATTGATTTAGCTAATCGTAAGAAATGATAATCAGCTTTAGGCTAAGAAGTACAGAGCAATTCTGTCACGGACACATTCCTCGAGATCAACCTCATGAAAATATGCTATAACTCATCAAAAGTCTGGAAGTTACAAGCAAAGGAATGCCAAGTTGCACATTCAAATTTCCAATCAATTTATAGACAGTGGATCACGATTCAATACAGAGCGGCCAATTGAACTAAATCCTTGTATTTAGGAGGGACGAAAGACTTCACCTTTATCATTCGTTTCCCATCATTACCTGGAGACTCATACTTTATCCCAATTACAGTAGGCAAACCTGCCACGCAAACAGGTTAACTAGTCAATGCTCTTTACTAGAAGAATCCAAGTGGTTTTGCATAGAAAGAGAACACGCCCAAACAACAAAAAAAACTAAGTAGTCACTCTCAGGATCTTTGCTAAATGCAATAACCAAAAGTTTCAAAAGTCGTCCATAAATTCATCGTTTAGCTAGTATCATATGAAACTTATGTTTGCAAAAGTAAATAGCAAAAAGAAACAAATGTGACCTGTACAACAAACAATATCAATGAACAATATCGTTTATTTTATTTTCTCATATTAGGGTGTTAGGTCAAGATTCATTGGTATTTCAACAACATCAACGTATGAACATATCTACGGCTTTGAAATTTCAATTAAAGGCCGTGAAAAACCTATGTGCCTTTCAACAATATAAATAGGAGTAGCTAAAGAGTCTGGACCCAGCCCAAAGTCAATGGCCAAAGCCTGATTTGATCAGGCTTCAGGCCAGGCTAGTGCGCATATTAAAAAATTGGGCTTCAGGCCTGGAAGACTATCTCGGCCAGAACCCCTGCATGTGTGGCCTGAAGCCCAAAGGAAACTAGAGCTCAAAAAAAGCCTGAAACCCAAACCAGCTCTAGTTTTTCGGGCCAGGCTCAGATGTTTAAAAAAAAATCTCACTTAATTGCGTATGATAAGCAAAATCCTTTTGAGGAAGAACAAAAGTTACATAGATGACGAAAGAGATCTGCAAAGCATTGACAACATAAGAGATATATTCAAAGCACTGCAACTACATTACACATCATGCAGTAATTTCATGAATATTCAATCAGCAATAGGAACTCACTCCCATGAACACGGCCATATAAAAATCTTTCTCCTTTCCAATACTCCAAAGGTCTTGACCTGATCCTGGTACTTTTCCTTTTCCCATTCTCCCATGTGGTACCAGAAGCTATTAGCAAAGCCAAGTTTCAGTTATTTAAGCACATAAAATAATCAACACTAAGCAATAGAGTAAGAAACTGAGGGTTTGATTCACACTAAGAACCTGCAAGGCTTTGCCTTCTAGATGAAGCCTTTCTCTTAAGTCCTTTGCAAGGATGTGACTCCTTCATGGTTCGCTCCTTCATCACCACAGAGGAATCATCAATTTTCTGTTGCATAAGAAACTTGTAGTAAATTCCCGAAAAGAATAGTCCAGGGGAGAGACGAGCATGTGATTAGAAGAATATAATAGAAATGTTGATTAAACAGGTCCATGGAAACAGAAAGGAAGACATCATACTGCCTATACAAGACCATGATTCAGAACTTCAGCTAATGCCAAACTTGAGTACCAATTAGAGGAAAGAGTTGACAGTAAGGGCTAGAACCTCATTATGCTGAACCACAGCATCTTGAACTTGTTCTGGATCAGTGTCCAGAATTTTAGAGAATCCACCAATAGCATGCTCATCAACGATCATAGGATATGATTGACCTTTCAAAGAAAAGGTGAAAAAAGACACTTATGAAAACACATATAAGAATAGGAATCGTTAAAACTAAAAGGTGAGAGCAATCAAATCCCGAGCACAGAAGTTTTGTGAACTAATCAAAATCACCATGATTCATAGCAACGTCAAACTTGGACTCGAAGATTACCCCAGTTCTACCTCCAAATTTCAATCATACAAACCCTTCATTTCTCTTATGTTCTTCATCCTTCTAAAAGGGCACCTAACTAGTAAATCTAAAACTATTTAAATGGAAAGAAAGTGGTGGTTGTATCAGGGAAATTCACATCAAAGTTTTTTGAGTCAAATACCAAATAGCTTAATAAGCCAACAACAATAACCCAGTCATTCAACTTTCTGCAGATGAAAGAAATAATACATTATGGATTAAAAAAAACATACCATGCAGAGTTTGGACATCATTCAGTATCTCCACAGTCAAGTCATCCATATTTAAATCAGGCTGTTGGGAGGCCTCACCTTCCTGCTGCATATCTTCTGCCTAATTGTAGCAGAACTCACAGATGAAACTTTCTTAACATTGTAAATCGAAGCAAGACAACAAAGTAAAATAAAAAACCTCACCATATCCTGAATTTCATTTGGTCCATTTGTATGACTATCTGCACCAGCATCAGGCTGACCTAAACTCTTATTTATGCCCCCACTGTCCAAACCAACATTGATGTGCTCCACATCAGATCGCAATTCTCTTGGATCAGAACTCTGATTAAATATTCCGGTAGAAGAAGCATGTAATGGTGGTGATTGGTCAATGTCATCAGCTGAAAACGGATTGTCTGAAGGGTTTGACCGCAATATGTGTTTCCTCAACAAAGACAATGACGCCCATGGACTTTTTACTGGAGTTGGAGAACCAGTAGTAGAAACAGAACTTTCTTGTTTTGTCTGCTTCATAGGTGCTTTACCCCCTGTTGACTGTAAAAGGTTCTGTATGTCTGCTAGAACATTCCCAGGCTTTGGCAATTTCCCACCAGAAGCTTTGAAATCAATCTTTTGAACTTCCTGATATTCAGGGAGGTTTAATTTCTTTATATCAAGAGATTTGATCTGCAAACATTTCTGCAGTAAAGTAAGCGTTTCATCCCCATCTAGTTCATTGTAGTCATGAGCAAGCAATTCCTCTAAAAGCTGGTCAACTCTATTATCAGCCTTGGTTATTGAACCTACATAGGAAAGAGTAACTCATGTTACCAGCAGGATTGAAAAAAAGAACTAAAAGTTTAGGAAGTATCACACTAATTATTTTGTCCCTGCTTCAGTGACTAACCCTTACCAGCAAATTCAACCTCTAGTGTAGCAACATTAAATTTTTCCATTTGTTGTGATTCAACATTTTCCAAGTTCATCTCTGGCTCTGTGATGTCTGCATAGGTTGTTCCTTGTCCTACAGCATGATGAGACAGATCAACCTCCTCTTCAACCATCTCTTCAGTATCTGTGTAATGAAAGAGATTTCTGTACTTCGCTATTCTAGATCTCCTGCAATATGAGTAAATCGACAACATTACACACATATCCATAATCAAACATACACAACCAGTTAGAACGAAGGCATTAACCAAAGCACTGCACTGATCAGACCCTGGGATTCCAGGTCGAATAGGCCGTGCAGCCACAGAGGCACTACAGTGAATCGAGTCTGCCAAAGCATGGCCTGTCTGTTTTGCTATTTCCTTTTTGGCATCTAACAACAACGAAAACGTTTGATTAATCAACCATAACAGAACGAACTCAAATAGAGACATAGACAGACTCATTCTTACAACAGAATACGGTTTACTTACTTTCAAGCCTTTCAAAAGCCGAGAAGAACTCCTCAGGATTTTTCAGCTTATCAATGTCCAACGTAGGTTCCAAACTAGCTTTACGCTCGCTGTCAAAACATACACACTTCGGTTGCAACATTATTGGAACGTCTAGAAAACAAACATTACAGCTTATAACAATAAACGGCATGCATTACCTTGAATTAGGAAGCAAAGAAAAGCGAGCACGTTTACGGACTAAGCCTGGTCTCCGCTCTTTTTCAACTACGTCTTGATCTTTACCTTGAAAAGATTCATCTTCAGCGTTTTGAAGCTCCTTAGAAGTATCTAGAATAAGTTTTGCCTGCTCTCGAAGCTTGTGTGGGTCTCTCACAGCCTGGTGATCAGAAACGAGAAGATAATTATCAATTAATCCGATTGAAGAGTCATTGAAACCTAAGGAGAAGAGGAACGTAGAGAAAGAGAAATTACAAGGGATTTGAGGAAATTGTGGGTAGAGAGGAGATCGTCGTCGGAGCCGCGCGGCGGAGGAGGATGTTCCACTGAGAGAGAAGTGAACGTCCGGTGAAAGAGAGAGAGCCCGGAGTATCTCTCCAATGGATCCGACATTTTCAACAGACCCAACCCGACTCCACACTGGGAGAGACAAAAAGAGACAGAGAGAGTCGGTGTGTTCAATCGGTAATTCGAAGAGAGGAAGTGAGCGGGAGATAATGGAAGAAGGATGTGATCTTCTAATTGAAGACCATTTTAATCATCACGCGCCCCTCTCTATACATTCGACACGTGTCCCATCTAAAACATTGTAGAAATACTAATAAATTAATAATCATTAAGAACCGAATGATGACGTAAAAGAAAGAACAAAGGAAGTGTCCGGTTCGATGGCTAGTGGTGGCGAAGGAAGGCGGAATCTTCCCCCGTGGATGAGTTCTCCGGAAGGTGGCCGGGATAAGTCCGCCGGGAAGAACCCAGAAGACGTTTCTATAATAGCCAACAATTCATCCTCCACTCCTCACTTCTCCAAACTCTTGGTATTTCTTGTTATTTTTTCGTTTTGTTTTTCTTTTGCTAGATGAATGAACTAGCTTTTGAATTGGGCAGGAAGGTGTAGTGATAGTGTTGTCTGGGTTGGTTAATCCGGATCGCGCTACGATACGCTCTCAGGCTCTTGAAATGGGTGCCCAGTACAGACCCGACTGGGGCTCCGATTGCACGCTCTTGGTTTCAGCCTATTCAAACACTCCAAAGTTCCGCCAAGTGCAGGCTCTTTCTGGATCAATTGTCCACAAGGTAACATACATCGATAAACCTTATAAAAAATTAAGCTTTTTATTATCATTGCTTGCGAGGATTCTAAGTTGTGAACTGCTGGTGACACTGTTTGCCAATGCGATTACAATTGTGGGCATGGCATTTGTAATACTGTGGCGGCAATTGCAGTTGCATTCTGTAATTTAAAACCATTATTGTTTGGTAATTCTGTTCAGGACTGGATAGCAGAATGTTACAGGACGAAGAAGCTTGTTGAGATTGATCCTTACCTCATGCATGCTGGCAAGCCATGGAGGGATACCCCTGTTTCAAATGCAAGTAAGTGGCCTAGTAAATTTACTTCTTTTTTATTTGTTTCCTTTATGTTTATTGGAGCTGGATGATTTAAACTGGCCCTCTTGCCCTTGCTGGTATATTTAATGTTTGTGCTTTAAAGTTGCACAGCTGTAGACCAAGCACCAAGACGTATTCTTTTTTCTTATGAAGCATACATGCATCAAGTTCGGCAGTTGCTTGTGTTCTGTCCATTTCTGGTGTCTTGAATGTGTTATTGACCATTATACTAACTTTTGATTGATATCTGAATTGTAGGGGTGGTTGCAGATCAAGAAGCAAGCCTGCTGTCTAGAAAATCAGAGAAACAAGTTGAAAGAATATCACATTCAAAGAAGACTTCCACGAAGGTTATTTCAAAAAATAAGTTCTCAATTGAGTGTATTTTCCCATTTGAGAACTTACTCTACAATGAGATCTCAGGATTTACATCCACAATCATTTGATCTGCTGATAATAATTGGTGCTGCCGGGTATGTTAACAGAACGGAGCTTCTGATCCTGCTAAAGTGTATTTTTCTCCTTCTAAAGTGAAAGAGTGGGCTGTTGATGATCTTAATCGAACCATCTCATGGTTAGAAAGTCAGGATGAAAAGGTAAGTTTCACCTAATTATAGTAGCTTTCTCTTGTTATCATTTTCCTGTTCTGGTGCGTACCTTTGACAATTACTTCCACATTCGTTGCTGTTATCATATGTGTTTTCAACTAATACTCATAGAGCTCTATGAGTCAATCCTTCTTCAATTTATTGTATTTGAGCAATCTCTTCTTTTTATAAAACATGAAACAAGATGCTCTTCGGTATGAATACGATACTGCAATCAATGAAGGGAAAAGATAAGTGTGAAAAGATGCCTGGCAGATTGTCATTTATGACGACAAGATAACAGTTTTTTTTTTGGGCATATTATTTTCCCACTGCTAGTCTCACTATGTTTAAAGGACAATGGACCATGTGCACAACCTGATCTTAATTTGTTGTTTCAACAGCCAAACCAAAGTGAGATAAAACAAATAGCTGCGGAGGGGATCATAATTTGTTTACAAGATGCCATAGATTCCCTTGAACAGAATCAGGTGTTTTATATTCTCATCTAGAGCATTTTCAATCCCTTCTGCAACTTCTGCAGATCTTGAACCCTTCTCAATCTTTTGCATATAAAAGTTGTTTATTTTGCTTAGGATGTGCGGAAAGTGGCAGAGCAGTGGAATGTCATTCCTCATGCAGTTGAGGAGCTGGTAAAGCTTGTAGATGGTCGGAATAATCCAAATTTGCTACAGGATGACATTTGCAGACAGGCCCGGGAATTGAAACAAATGTATGAGTCTGAACTTAGATGTTCAAATGACGATTCTAAGTACCAGATTAAAAAACTGAAGATGGATGAAAGTGAGACCGACAGGCGAAAAAGTTTCATCTCCACAGATGCAGAAGGGTATGACAGTGATGAAACAATTGAGATGACGGAGGAAGAAATTGACCTTGCTTACAATACTGTTGCCTCTTTGGTTTGATCTCAATGGAAATTTTGATCATTTCAGGAAGGTATTACCTTGCAAAGATTGTTGTTTGTCCTGTGCTTATATGGTCATAGACCAGCTTGTTAATTAGTTGCATTCTGTTACAAGTCGGAGTAAAAATTCTTTACTGGTACATATGGATGAGCAAGCAGCCAGCTTTGCTATTAGATATGCGGTTGAGCCTTTCACTAATATATAGCAGGTTGATTCTATTGCTTTTTTTAAAAAAAATATCTTTTTGGAATCGGTTGATTCTATTGCTTTTGAAATGAGCTGTTGTACTCATCGCTGTTACCATCCTATAATATGGTTACCTTTTAGATTATTTTAAGCGTTGTTCATCTTCGTTTTGACAAAACAAAAGTCGATTAAAAAAATGCAAATGAGTCGGATGGAATTGAAAGAAGAGCCCTGCTTTTGTATTTTTCTAATCAAATTCTATGTAGTGCATGCTGAAACGAAAGAGGTCATGGATGATATGTGAGCCATGTCAAAATTGATCTTAAGATGTGGTACAACACTGAATTGGTCATAAAATGACAAAGATCCATTCTACTATGACTATTCCATACAATTAAAATGTGTTTCTTTTTAAATGGATTGAATTTGTTTACAAAACAAGATATCATAATGATTGGTTTTATTAATAGAATATGAAGATAATAGTTTATTTGCTGATGATATTGTCCTAGTGGATGAGATCAAGGAGGGAGTCAATGCCAAGTTAGAACGTTGGAGAGAAACGTCAGAGTCAAACGGCTTTAGGATGAACAGGTCCAAGACGGAGTATTTAGAATACAATTTCTCAAGTAGCCAGATGGTACAGGTATTGGCACTGACGTCATCCCACAGAAATCAAGTTTCAAATATCTAGGCTCTGTCATTCAGAGTGATAGAAATATCGATGGCGATATACTACATCGTATTAGATCGGGGTGGTGCAAATGGAGGAGTGCATCAGGCATTTTGTGTGATAAAAAGGTCCTCGTAAAACTTAAAGGAAAGTTCTATAAAATGGCGATTCGACCTACCTTGCTCTATGGGGCCAAATGTTGGCCGACTCAGCGTCGACACACGAGACAGTTGGTAGTCGCAGAAATGCATATACTTAGGTGGATGTGTGGCATTACCATAAGGGATAGGGTACGAAATTGGGTTGTGAGAGGGAGACTACAAGTAGTAAGTATTGCAGACAAGTTAAGAGAAATAAGGCTTAGGTGGTTTGGACATGTTCGCAAGATGCCCTCTGAGTGGCTTTAAGCGGAGGAGGGGTAGGTGATTGAGCCAAGTTCATACTATAAATTGGCCTCGCTTTCTTAATTGTTTATGCATTTGTTGACTCCTAATTAATGATTTTTGTGCTTAATTTGGTTCCTCATATCGAACTTTCATAATTTGCAAATTACCAGTACTTTGTCATCATTTGATATCAATTCTGTATAACTTTTATGAGGACAATTGATGCTGCAAGTGTTTTATTTTGTAGGAACTAAGGAGTCAACTATCCAGAAAGTCAACAAGTCGTGAGAAGCCTTCCAGTCGTCGGGA
>JANKOE010000001.1:14535325-14545887 GCA_026284465.1 Erythroxylum citrifolium | reverse complement strand
CACCAAAAGCCTAACTTGAGCGTCGGAGGGGCTAATCGGGATCTCACCCCCGACAAGCCTTCCTTTGTTTTGCAGGTATTTTTTACGTGAAGATCACCACAGGAGTTGCCTACCGATGGACCCAAACGGCAACGCACCATTCAGCCAAGATCTGGCTGAACCAGAACTCATTCTGTCAACTTTTTTATCTCGTTTCGTGTGTGCAAGTTTTATTATTACATTAAGATATCCATAGTTATCTACTTGAAGATTTGCTCATTGAATTGCGTTTCGCTTCCTTTCTAAATCTAACACCCTTTTCTTAGTTTCTTATCATCATTGCGAATTGCTTTCCTTCAATTATGGATTATATTATGCTTAAAAGAGTACAAATTGACATTATATTATGGAGAAAGAGAATGCGGGGTACCATTGACTTGTATTATGGCACGTTATGAGTCCTCTGTTATATATTTCTTGAATTGCGTACGTTACTTAAGAAAACGACAAAGGAATTTAACTTGTTGAGACCTAAAACATGGATCGCAATCCACGGAGAAGATTAAAAATTTTCTCCTCCCCCCAGAATTTCATGCCAGTCCGGGTCTGTGTCTCTTGCTGCAGACAGAGTCATCCAATATAATCTAGGTGTTTTCATAGCTCCTCGATAGTCGATATGTTAGAAAAGGTTTTTACCTTTCGAAGACTTAAAGGTTGGTAATTTTAAGATCGTGTGTCGCCTTTAATGGTGTTTGTTTCTCGGTTTTACTATTTCTTTTTCTTTGTCAAAGCTTGCAAAAGACAAAATCACTAAAGTAAATACGCTCGACGGAAAAGAACAGCAAGATAAAAGTAAAAAGAAAATGACGGCTAAAACAAGTCTTGCCCAAAAATCATTCACGCATTTCAGGTGAGATATTATGGAACTATGTTTGTGGGGGTTGTTGAGGACGTGCCTAAATCTTCTTGTCTTTTAAAGGAAGTTTCTCTTTCCTCATCACTTTCTGCTATAAAGTTGCAAAATTTGGTGTTCTGAGGGCCTTTTGGTTAGGTGGGTCAATCCGTTAAAGCAAACTGAATAAGGTAGAGCTGACTTGGGAGATTTAAGGGGGAAATTTCTCGTGGATTTGTGGTGTTGAAGAAAAGAGCGAGATGGGTTCCTTTGCCAAGCTTGCGAGGAGGGCTTTGGAGACTGATATGCCTATTATGGTTCAGGTACTAATCAGATATCATAATCCATTTTGGATCTCTTTGTTCTTCTGGAAAACATAGTCACACACGAGTATTGTTGCCTACAAACATAGTGTACTCCTCAAGTATTTGTCTGGTATATTGGAGAAGGTGTTCTCTTTCCTGTACACGGTTCGTTAATACATCAACGATAACGTTTTGTTCTAAGTTTGTCCCTACTTTCAATAGTGCTACGCATGTGATGTGGTGGGTGTAGAACTAGGGTGGTAAATGTGGGAGGAAGAGCAGAGTTCATGACTTATCAGTGTAATTATACATAAGGATGAATTCTTGGTAGCTTCTTTGGACAGAAACCTGGTGGTGCGTAACAAGTGACGTTTGTTTTTGTTTTACAGATACAGGAATTAGTTCGAGGAGCAAAAAATGCCGTGTCATTGGCCCAGGTCTGTCACTGCTCTTTTGCAAGTTGTATATCCTGTTTATAAACGGTGTAAGGGCATTGAATTATGAAACGTGGATACTTCATTTTAATTTCCGATGGTAAGTTGTTTAAACCTAAGCAGATTTTGAGAACATTCTCTATTTTGTATAATATATAAGAGTCCTGGAAGAAATAGTGTGAAAAAAAAGCGTTATCCTTTCAGGATAGAAGCAAATGGAGGATGGAGATTTGCAAATATCCCAAGTGCCAATCTAAAACGTGTTACCTAATCTCAAACTTGAGACCATTTTTCATGTTACTGCTTCGCATCTGACATTCACTACATTCACATCATTTAATTATTCTGATTTGCAGACCACTTTGCCAAATTGCTTGGCAAGACACTGACGTATTCTCTTGTTTATTATGCGCACTCATGAATTTCTTTATAATTTACATTATAAGGTTGTGAGTTATATCTAAGTTTGTTCGACAGCTTGGGTGCATTAAGGATTTTTTCTCCCTTCTATGCACTTTGCATGTACGTTAATGTCAATCTTGTTAAAATGTTCTATAGGGGGTAGTTTATTGGCAACCACCGAAAGAGGCACTGGCGAAGATTAAAGAACTTCTATGGGAGCCTTCTATAAGTCGTTATGGTGCAGATGAGGGCATTCCTGAACTCAGGGAGGCATTGATGAAAAAGGTACACCAATATTTACAATTTTCATGTTCATGATTGTCGATCTGTTTATTATTAGCATCTGTGGAGCCAAAGCATGAACATGAATCTCTAGATGAGGCGATTAGGTCTCTGTTTAATGCTGCATTTACATTTCCCCACCTCATGAACTGTCATACATTTTACCAATCTTACTTGCCAGAGAATTGTTTTCTTTGCTTGATGTTAGTTGATATTTCCGAGCAAATTAGTGCAATTGATGTATTTTCTGCTGCAGTTGCGAAAGGAAAATAACTTGGTGAAGTCATCAGTAATGGTTACTGCTGGTGCAAATCAGGTGACACCCTTATACATGTTAAAACTTTGTGAATGATGAAAACTTTGCTTTGGATAAATGCCCTCTGTTTTTTAATATTTAGTTAAAGATTACTGATACACCAACAACAAACCTGAGAGCTTGAAGGCTTCTATGAGTCGTTCAGCAATGATCTCTTTAATCGATATCATTCCTTTTCATGGTCCTCTCTTTTTTCTTTTTATTAAAAGTATGACTACTAATTTTGTTGCATGGAGTAAGTCTCAAATCTCATTTGTTCTGCACTTTATTGAAAGTATGGTTTGCTTCCTGAATGGCAGGCCTTCGTTAATCTTGTTCTTGCGTTGTGTGATGTTGGGGATTGTGTTGTCATGTTTGCTCCCTACTATTTCAATGCATACATGTCGTTCCAGATGACAGGCATCACTAATATACTTGTTGGTCCTGGTGACCCAAAGACTCTTTATCCAGATGCAGGTAAGGCTTGATAAATTTATCCATTATGTAGTGTTTAAATTTTTCCAAAAGCAATCTAGATAATTTATCTTAAAAGTTTGATCCTAGATAGTAAGGATTAGTGTCCCTAATAATACAATCTACAGTTTGTGATTCTTTGAACAATACTAGTGAGGATTTGTGCGTATGTGACTTTAGCTAACTTTAATGTCTTCCCTCGTTTGTATGTTCTGTTTGGTGATTTATTAATGTTGCCTCGAATTTCAGATTGGTTAGAAAAGATGCTATCAGAAACAAAACCAGTCCCAAAGGTTGTTACTGTTGTAAATCCTGGCAATCCAACTGGGACCTATATTCCGGAGCCCCTACTCAAGGTTCTCTTTCTCTGCTCTCTTCCTCCTGTTTATGTGTTGTGTGGCACTATACACGTCAAAAACATTTCACCTTCTCTTGTTTCGTCTGTCTATATTAAATGCTTGTTCTTCACCTGTAGCACTATTTTTGGTGCTATTTACATTAAACAGTACTTCTCTTTGTGTTGAACAGAGGATTTCAGATCTGTGCAGACAAGCAGGATCCTGGCTTATTGTTGATAACACATATGAGTAAGTTATTTACCTGCTTTTTTCAACGTGTTTGAGAGGTGATTGTGATGCATTCCACTTAGTATATAGGATGTAGATGATGTTGAAATCTCAGTACCTATAGACTCCTCGCTAACACAATTTTGAGTTTCCCCTGAAATTTCACACAAATTCAGCCTGCTGGTACATGTATTGGTAATATGGGATTGGAGTTGTTTCTATATGAGATGAATGACGAAAAGGACTACTCTGTTATTTGAGGAAGTTTTAGCGAGTGTAGATTTTTAACCTATAATGCAGATAGTATTTGTGCTCTTGGAAATCTTTTCGTTTCCAAGGATCTTAACAGTCGCTACTTGCATGTTTGCTTTTGTTATGTGCTATTAATTCAGTGATGTTGCAGTCTAACATGTATCCTCCGGAAAAATTGGTGAGGTGTATTTAAAACATTTGGTCGAGCTACTTCTCTGAAAGTAAATAATGGAAAAGAAAACAGTAGGCAAACTTGCTGAAAGGACTCTTTGTTATGTAGGATGAGTGCCACCCATTAATAGTAATAGAACTCTGTGCAAAGTTTCCTCCCGTGATATTAGTTACCATCCTTTGATCAATTATCCTATCCCAAAAGACTGACTGTTTTTTTCCAACTGAAATGGAGTATTACTACCGAAATAGAAATGTACATCCAAAAAAGCCCTAAGAAGCCATGATCCTAAGCGGATACAACAGTTCTTCACAGAAGAAAGGACTTATGAGCCAGGATCACTAACTAATACTAATAGAATAGAAAATATATTAAACAGAAAAGAACTGTTAAGTGTCATTAAACAATGGACTTTAGGTTGTTGCTGATTCAGTCCAAAGAAAGTATATATGAGAAATTGAACCACAATAGAATGAGAAGGGGCTTTATAGGTGTTGAGTTTCTAATATATCTACGCCTTGTGCATATATTTAGTACAATAAATCCCTCTGTTTGTTCCTGTTATAGGTGCAATTGACTTTGATTTGCTTAAAAGTTTTTAGACTTATGTCCATAGCCTTATTCCATGTCTCTGTTTCGCTTTGACATCTGTAATTCCAACTGGATTACAAAGCACTTGTATTGGTTTTTAGCCACTTGTGATGTCTATCTGATCACAAATTATCTGTCACCTTTTTCAGTTATATGTTCACTTCATCTTTAAGAATAATTCTATTAATCAAACAAATATCGTTTTGCGAAGTTTATTTTTTAATCACTTTGATGTTATTTCATTACCTTGGGATCCATATTCTGCTACGTTGAAATTCCTTACCCTGTTTTTGTAGTGCTTAACTTTCATTACCAACAATATAAATTGGGTATTGTTCTATGAAGCTGATTATGTAGATCTAAAAGACTATTCTTCTTAGGTACTTTATGTACGATGGTCTAAAACATTCGTGCATTGAAGGAGATCACATTGTCAACATCTTTTCCTTCTCAAAAGCTTATGGAATGATGGGATGGAGAGTTGGATACGTAAGTAAATCTCTTTTTTTTCGTCTATTAATCTTTCTGTTTAGTCTCTGTTTTTTTCTCTGTAGATGGAAGACAGTTATTTATACTATGCTAGGAATGTTTTTTTCTTAGAAGTCTCAAAACATTTCTCCCACAGATAGCATATCCATCAGGAGTGGAAGGCTTTGCTACTCAACTACTTAAAATTCAAGACAATATACCAATATGTGCTTCAATAATCTCACAATACCTTGCCCTCTACTCCTTAGAAATGGGTCCTGAGTGGGTGATGGAGCGAGTGAAAGATCTTGTGAAGAACAGAGAAATCCTTCTAGAAGCACTTTCTCCCTTAGGTGAAGGTGCTGTGAGAGGTGGAGAAGGGGCAATTTACTTGTGGGCAAAGCTTCCAGACAAGTACATTGATGATGATGCTGATGTTATTCGCTGGCTTGCTACAAGGCACGGGGTGGTGGTGATTCCAGGAGGGCCTTGTGGACGGCCAGGGCACATGAGGATATCATTTGGAGGATTGGTGGAGGATGACTGCAGAGCTGCTGCAGAAAGGCTGAGGAAAGGATTAGAAGAATTGGTTAACAATGGGATGGTGGCCTAGATTAGAAGAATTGTCAACTTTGGAGTTAGTTCAGTAAGACACCGGAAATTCAGTTTACCCAGTCTCTGCAAGCTTATGGCTGGTGCATTTGAATACTCATATGGTTGAATTCTCAGGAACCACAGAACATTAGTTTAAATAATTAAAAACCCATATAGATGATTGAAGTTACTTATCAGAAGTTTTTAATGCACAACTGCTTATTTCAGTACATGCAAAACAAGATCAATATTGTAACTTGGATCTGCCAAAGAACCTATGCATAGGCCATGTACATGTTAAAACTAGGAGCCTGAAGTATAATGATTTATCAACTCGTAAACACTTTCCAAATGACATGGAAATTTGTATTGTTATGATAGTATATTGCAAATATTTTCTCAAGGTAAAAAAAAAAAGAAACTGACTTTTTATGTTCTTTTATTCATTTTAAAAATATATATTTATTGTTCAAACTTTATTTAAGAAAATATTTCTGATATTTGAAATATTAAAAAATTAACTTTTTTGGAATTATTTTAACAGAATTTACTATCAAATTTTAGTTTGATCAATTATACAAATTTTTTATATGTTTTAGTCAATTACATAAAAGATTATATTAAAATAATTCAAGTAATATTTATAGTACACAATACTTTTTAGATATTTTTTATCAATAAAAATATTTTAAAGAATAAATGAAACCAAACCCCTTTCTTAACTTGAATTTGAACATGTGATGGCCCGGAATAGTAATTAGTAGAAATTTTTTTAAGAATTATAAGAGGTGGACAAAAGACTTTTAAATGTTGGACCGAGAGAACCTTAATCAGTTACGAAGTCATACTAGATCTTTATTAGATCTGAATGAACTCAACCACAGTTCCTATAGGTACGGGTAAGTTAAGTACCCAACCCGACCCTAGGTAAGGATAAAAAGAACACCTGTTAAGGGCTCATTTTTACGAAGAATAAAATATGATCTATTTTTGACTCTTATAAAGAGTAAAATAAGGCAAAATAGGGTCTATTTTTAACTCTTATAAAAAACAAAATAAGACAAAATAGAATTAACAAAATGAGACAAAATAGAATTTACAAATTGACCTGCATAAAGATCATTTTTTTACTTTACCCGAGACTCGTAAAACTTTAGAAAGTACCCACCCTACCTATACCCTAATATTATATTTATATATGTATGTATGTATATGTATACATATATATGATTCTTGAATGATTTCAGTCTTCTATATTTATTAAATTTGTATTTCAATTTTTCCTATGATTGTTTCATATAAACTAAGCTTTTATGTGAGTTATAATAAGTTAAAGTTAAAATATATTTTCAGAAACTCTTAAAATATTAATTACAAAGAAATTATGATTACTGAGTTTAAAAAACCTTTAAATTTCTTTTTTTTAAGGAGAGAAAATTGAATTAATAAAGAGTGTAGTTACAAAAAATCAAATTCCCAAGGGTATATACCCTTTAGAATTCAACACAACAGAGTAACACTACCAAATAAGAGATAAAGAATTGATAGCTATGTTAATCATTTTGATTAATAAGAGTTAATGGCCAGATGGTGCATGGTTTTGCATGAATAAGAGTTCCTCGATACCTCTAGTAATTTTCACGACAATTGTTCTCACTACTTTGCTTGCGTCTGCGAATCTTCTCGTATTTCTTCTTGCGGTCGCGAATCTTCTCACATTTCTTTTTTTCCAAATGGACTGGACTGTCAGACCCATGGCTTTGATGAATTTCCCTCTGTCAGTTTTTGGAATAGGTGATTGTGTTGCCAACCTATGGATGGTAGATATTAGTGAGTTTTCCGAACTATTCCAGCAACAAAAGGATTTAACCTGTTCCCAAATTAAGGTGGTAGTCGAACATAAGAAGAAGAGGTGGTCCTTTTTTTCGTCATGTGTTAAACAAAGCGAGCAAGATCTATTAAGATCAATGTAGGATATCTGATCTGCAGTAGTAAGTTTATTTTTCATACGTAGCCAAAGGAGGAAAGATACTCAGGGAGGGAGGTATCTATGTCGGACGATATTGTTCCAATAGACCCTAAGCGTCTTCACCCGTAACAGTTCAGTAATTTGTTTGCTCCTCAGCAAATTCAAAGGTTAATTCTTCCAGAAATAATGATCAGGCCTATTTGAAGGGGGATAATGAGGTTGCAGGTATTTGAGACAATAAGGGAAAATTTCGAAATCCCCCCTGATGAAAGATTTAAGTTTGGAAGAGGTGGGAAAAGGCAGCAGGTTAGGACTAGTATTTAGAAGTTGAAACAAAGAGCCATACCCCGACCAATTGTCAAACCAAAAGGAGATTTTTTTCTCCACTCCCAATCACGCAGAAGACCTCATACTGAACTAAGTTCTTTAAGACAATCAGCTGGTTCAGAAAACAAGAATGAGAAGGACTCACATTAATTTCTCAAATACACCTGCCTTTAAGGAAGTAGGAATGGAGCCTTCGGATCCATACCAATTGCTTATCCTCAAGTATCCACCATAAACGCTTGAGGATAAGAGCTTGGTTTGTGAGTTTTAACAGAGTAATATTTAACCCACTTTCTGCCTTTGGAACACATATGTAAGCCCATCTAACCTTAGCAATCCCTCTAGTTCCATCAGGATGGTTCCATATGAATTTCCTGAATAAACGCTCCACCATTTTGATAACATTCCTAGAACGGAAGACATGGAAGCTCCAGTATATGTGGAGTGAATTGAGTACTGTTTTGATGAGTTGAAGTTTCCTAACATATGAAAGAAATTTATTAACCTAGAAGTGTAGGCTTTTCTGGATTTTTTCAATGAGGGGGAGACACTCAGAGTATCGCAGCCTTTTAGTAGATATGGGTAGTCCCAAATAAAGCATTGAGGGGGGCTGCATCTTCATACCATTGGCCGAAAATATAGTCGTTTCCAAATGTAATGCTCCTTAGGATAAGATGAAGTGGCTTTTGTGGAAATTAATCTGTAAACCAGAGATCATGGTGAAACGATCCAATGATCTTATATAGGTTCTAATGGAGTCCAAATTTGCTCTACAAAATAGCAGAAGATCATCAGCAAAAGAGAGATGGGTTAAGCTAACCTTCTTGGACCAAGAGTGGTATCTGAACTTGGGGTTTGCTTCCACTTCCCGAGTTATGATAAAGCTCAATGTTTCCATGAATATGATAAATAGGTATGGAGAAAGAGAGTCTCCTTTCCTTAGCCCTCTAGTAGCTTTGAAAAAATTCGAAGGACTCCCATTAAATGAGTACAGATAAACTATTTATTGAGATACACTCCTCTACCCAGTTGATGAAAGTCTTAGGAAACCCGTGAACTTCAAGCATTTTTCAGATAAATATCCAACTAACATTATCAAAAGCCTTACAGAAGTCATTTATAGTGCAATTTGACATGGAGTGATGTCAATAATAGCCCTTCAACAACTCCTGGACTATTAAAATATTATCCCCAATCCATCAGTTTCACATAAAGGCACTCTAATTATCGCTGATAAGGGAAGAGAGTACCTTTTTCAGGCTTATGGTAAGAATCTTTGAGATGATCTTGTAGAGCACATTGGAGCACGCTATTGGTTTGAAATCATTGACATATGAAGGGTTAGAGCATTTAGGAATCAAGCACAAGTATGTTTTATAATCTCCTTTAATAATTTGCCTTGGAAAAAGATTCCTTAATAGCTTCCTTGACAAAGGGACTCGTAATAGCCCAAGACTTCTGGTAAAAGTGGGCATTCAGACCATCCGAATTAGGGACCTTCATGCCATTGATTGAGCCCAAGTTTATATTATTAATTGGCTGCATTTTCATAACTGTTAATGCATTTCTTGACTCCTAATTGGTGATTTTTGTGCTTAAACTGGTTCCCTATAGTGAGCTCATATGAATTGCAATTTGTTAGTAAAATTGTTGCAAATTGATATTAATTGCATTATAATTTTTCTAAGGACAATTGATACTGCAAATTGCTATTTTGTATTGTAGGAAAACAAGGAGTCAACTCAAGAAGAGTATGACCAAAAGTGGAACAAGCCATGAGATGGCTTGTGCCGCGGCGAATCACTCCGCAACGCATGAAGAGAAGACACATCGCGACGTGTGGCAATTCCTTCATCGCGGCAAGCAAGCAATGATAGACGTCGCGACAAATTTTAATTATCTCGTCGAGACGTGCAGACGAGTCCCCGAACTTTAAATGGATAAATCTCTCACTGTAGCGACCCGGTCCATGACCTATCCTTTAAATATTGCCGAATTAGGTTAGAAAAAGGGCTTTTGTTCGATCGACATTCGGGAGGAAAAGGGAGAGACGAGCGAAGAGAGAAGAGAGAGCAATAGAGAGGAAGCAGTCGCGCCACCCAAGGTTCCCTTCGGGGTTCCCTGGGGACATTTTCTGTACAATTTTGATCTTTATTTTTGTGGCAAACTTCCACCTTGGGCAGCTAGGATTCGTCGCAAGTTACGAGGTTTCCGGTTGCGATGTGTGGTTAGGCGATCTTTTCTCTTGAAGATGCAGTGATGGCTGGAGTTTATCGAGCTTCAAAGGGGAGTAGCTTAATATGTAATTTTGCTATGATTTATGAATATGCCTAGGTCTAGGGTATGTAACTTGTAGCGAAGCTATTTGATTATAGCTCAATCAAATGTTTGGACATTTACTGTTTTGTTTGGATTGGTAATTTATATTGTCACGTTTAACTACATTGTTATGAACAGCCGAGTTGGGGTTTATGGCTTTGTAATTAGATTTGCTTGATTAGAGTTTAATTAAGTGTGAACAATATAATGTGTTATGGATTTGTTTATGTAGAACTTTGAG
>JANKOE010000001.1:14343749-14354968 GCA_026284465.1 Erythroxylum citrifolium | reverse complement strand
TTCTCTGTTTGGAGTTCCGTTATTAATTTTCACCTATCGGTTCTTCAATTAACAACTAACGTCAAGTAATGGTTGGCTAAACACAATACCAGCATAATTAATTTCAAATCAGAGAAATCAAAACCAAAAATCCATACATATAAATCAACCCAGATTTAGTCCATAAAATTAGCTAAAAGCTTGCCCCAACAATGAAGCTTTGGGAAAACTACTCACTCATGATAGGATAAAAACTACATAAATAATGCTCAGCAGACAACATTATGAGAAATTAAATAATAGAAAAGAAATTGGATGAGTTTCGGGTCTCCCTCTAATGTTGCGTCACTGAGTGGTCTCTTAGTTGTTTAATATTATTCTCCAGTAGTTGTGTCCCTCCTCTGCACTTGCTGTTCAAGTTGGTGTAACTATTGAGTGCTGGAGCCCCACCTTTGCTTCAACTTTCGTTGTTCTCTCCTTGCTTCAACGATTTTTGTGTGTTAGAATATGAAGATAGAATATGAAAATAAATCGCATGAGTGGAGTTTAATCAATGAAGAATGAGTGATGGGTGGGGCTTTTGGTCTCTGTGTAAGCCCCTTTTGCTGGCCCTTTGCTCTTCTCTTTTGTAATGTTGGTCCCTCTCTTTTGGTGAATTGCCATCCGATGCTTAGATTGAAAAAGTGGAAAAAGTTTATGTCATCCCATCTGAAAATAACGTGAGAGGAGAGGCTTATGGAGAGTGCTTGGTGGGTCTCCCAATTAGTGATGTCACGTTAGTGCCCCCTTGGTGTGTAATGTTGATCTTGGAGCCCCCCACCTTGTGCGTGAATGTTGAATTTGGAGTGAGTCTTTGGTGAATGCGTGGTCCCCTCCTTGATTTTCGTTGCTGTCCACTTAATTGCTGCAAGCCTTCAACGTTCTTCCACTCATCAGCTGCCTTCATTTTCTCTTGAGCTGGTCCCACCATTTTTGTTGCTTCCTTTTTATTCAATCTCCCCAAATAGCGTGATTTGCTCCTTCACGCCCCCCTGTCCTCAAGTGTATAGAGCCACCATTAGCTGGTTCTTCTTGTTTTCTTTTTATTTGTTGTAACGTTAATACTCCATCAGCTACTCAAATGTCAACCTCCCAAAAGTTGCGTGATCTTCCCAGCTTCTTACTTTCTCTCTTGCCAACGCTGCTTTCATTCTTGACAAATTTTATTTGCTCCTGTCCATTATGCTCTTGTGTTTCTTCTGTTGGCATGGTGGGTTGTTTTCTGCATGCGTGATTTTTCTTCTTGGAGCTGGCGTGTGTTTATTTTTCTCCTCCAGTTGCATGCGTCGCGTGTCCTCTTGCTGGTAGCTTCCCTGTTTATTCACGCCTCCACCTCTATCTAGTTGTCCTCCTGGTAGCTTGCTCTCCTCTTAGTTTTCTTTCAAACAACCAGCCGTCAACATGTGGATAAAGAGTGTACTTTTGTGTGAGTCAAGTACGGAGGCTGATTTGGTGAGTGATTTTCGTTTCTTTTGTGGATCCTTGGAGCTGTCCGTTTGTGTGATTTTCTTGTGCTATCGCGTCCATTTTGCATGCTTTCAGCTGTCTTCATTTGCTTTTGGTGGCGTTGATTTCGTCGTCTCTAACAGCTGAACTTTTGTTTGTATTTTCCAATTGTGATCTACCGTCTTTGTTCTCCACGCTAAAAAACCTCTAGCCTCCTATTGTAGCTGAAGTGATCAATTAATGCTTGCTTAATTTCTTCACAAACTTACGCACACACCACTATTTACGCAACCACCTAACGCCAGCTGCTTTCTTTGATTTTCGCCTTGGACTGTTGTAGTTCTTTACAATCAAAATTAAGGGCATTTCCTACAAATTAAATCCACAAAATTATAAATGCGAGTTCAGGCGAACCAAGCAAATTAGTAAGAAAAATATATATATAACCCAATAATTAATCCAGAAATTAAGGAAAAATGCCATGAAATTTAATAAGAAAATGCATCCAACAATTCCATACTTTGTATATAATAGTTTACAAATGTCTTTAATTAAATCGATAACTAAAGGCAGAGAACTAATATAATTGAACTCAAAATAAAGCAGACATTAATTCTATACTCTGTATCTAATCGAAAAATTGTATGAAGAAATGGTTGAATTATACGAAAAAAATTATGCATAGAAAGGTTTGTCAAAAGTACTTTGACATTCCCAAATATTTAGATGGCTATGATGCGTTGCTTGACGCTAATCTTAATCTATGATTATAAATTATTTAATTAGAGAATTAATGATAAATTAAAAATAGTTTTAATTTATTTAATTTTAATTATAATTTATAATCATTGCCAACATATTTGAGAACTTATTGGATCTCACATAAAAAATTGGTTGAAGAGAGTTAAAATATTTTAATCAAGATGTACTTGATTGTAAAGTTTGAGAAACTTTATGATTAAATATATAACATTTTTTACAAATAATTATCAATATAAGATATTGGATCTTATTTGGGCACACTTGTTATTTAATTAGAATTATTTGTAATTTTAATTAAAGTTTAATTAAAATTAGAATTTAATTTCAAATAAATTACTAAAATAGAATTTAATTTCAATTAAATTATTAAAATGTACAAAACTTATTATAAATAGGCTTAAGTTAGCATTCTTTACTTAACCCTCTCTGTAAGAGTTGCAGAGTTCTCTCAACCTATTCTGTGGATGCCATTAGAAGTCAGATACTTGTGTAGCTACGGTAGTT
Source organism: Erythroxylum citrifolium (assembly GCA_026284465.1). Classification (NCBI taxonomy): domain Eukaryota; kingdom Viridiplantae; phylum Streptophyta; class Magnoliopsida; order Malpighiales; family Erythroxylaceae; genus Erythroxylum; species Erythroxylum citrifolium. The sequence goes on along the minus strand of JANKOE010000001.1, from coordinate 14,352,238 downwards.
AAGACGAATCAGTTTCAGAAACCGTTTGAGAGATACTACAAAATAAAGATTGAATTTCGAAATAAGGTACAAATTACGATTCATGCTTTGATTATGTGTTAATCATTTTATAGAATTAAATTAATCTTGGTTTTTAAGAAATCAAAATTTTTTTAAAAAATTCGTAATTATTCGGCTACGGTTGAGATTAGATCTCGACCTGGTTTCTCAACAAATTCAACTCCCTCCCTTCTCTCTTTTCTCTCATTGAATCCCTATCCTACTTTCACCTCTCTCATCGTCACCCATTGTCACCATTGGCCAAAGATCCTTTCCCCTCTTTTATTCGGTCGTTATTCATCCTTATTTCAGTTTTTGGCCTCGCGTCATTCCCAAGCAAGGAATTACTGTATGTAAGGTTTACGAAGGAAGGAACACGTACACGGGCCACCAGAAATCATCTCCCTTGTCCTTTTTTGCTAATAATTTTGTTTCTTTGACTAAAACGGCTTGCTTCAAACAACCCTGCTAATAAGGAGAAAACTTGATAACGTTGGGGTCCAAAACGATAGTTGTATTCAACTTAGGGTAACTAGTTTCTCAAATGCATTTCATTCCCTTTGGTTTTACTGCACTGCTTTATTTCATTTATTCAGCTTGTTTTGCATTGTTTTACAACAACACGACAACAATAATAACAATAATAATAACAACAACAATAATAATAGCTAAATATTATTATTATTATTATTACTACTACTTTTTTTCTCCGTACTAATCAAGTTGAAGTTACTACTATTTTCTTTTTCCATATAAATACCAAATGATTTATAGCTTTCTAATCTTTCTCTTCAACATCATCTGGTTTCTTCTTTTCAATGACGATGTCAAGATCTTGCTGAAAAAGAGCATCTTGAATCTCACTTTGTCACATACCGAAATAACCCGTACCATCAAAAATCTCTACTGCAAAGCTTGCATTTGTCACAGCAGTCCTTCCTAGAATAGACGAGGTAGAAGCTGTTAACGCAATTGGTGTAGTCATATATTTGATTTCTGTAATCTTTGTTACAATTTCTATTCAATAGCTGTCAATGCAGGATCCCAATTGTTCAAGGAAAAATCTTTTCTGATGTAGAAAGTCAGATTACGCTACAACTACAGAGCATACTAAGAAAAAAATCTTAGCTTTGATATTAATTGTTGTGAAAATCGAGTTAATTGTCACCAATAATAACAAATTCACCTCAAGCACTATTGCCTAGGTTAATAGAGTGTGAACTATTATACTGAAAAATCACACTAGGTAAATTCTCAGAAAAAACTGAAGAGGTCACAAATGGTCCCACTTAAAATCTAATCTCGTAAACAAAATTTTCCTAGACATGTAATTTAATAGCACAATAATTTACTACAACTATACCCGACAATAGCTATTTTTTTTAGGGAATACCCGACAATAGCTATTAAATAGACAAATAAATAACATCAAAATTTAACGAGGTTCACCAATTATACCTACTTCCTCAGACACTACTAAATTGATTTTTCACTATTTTTAGGAAATATTACAATTAAAATACTACAAGAAGGGAGAAGGAATTTTTGTCTAATGGAAAGACAAGTTTGGGATCATTTAACTAAGGAGGGGAGTCTCCTTTTATGGTTTTAGAAACTTCCACCCTTCCCACACATTTCCGATGCAGGATTGTGGACTGAACCATAATATTTGACCACTCAACAGACTTTCCACTCTTGATTAACTCTATGGTTATCTCAGTATCATCAACTGATATGGTTTGTCCAAATAAAAAAAACCATGAATCCATTACTTACCTGCTCTTTCAATATAGTTTCTCATCTTACTCATGAGAGAAAGTACAAAAATACATGTTACTTATCCATATTTTGATTGGTCTAATATTATTTCCTAAATAAGTAGAAGAAAACGGATGTGCAAAGGTGACTACCTTATTGCCAAAATATCCTTTGAGAGCTTGATTTGTGCCATTTGAAATTGAAGAAACACCAAAATCGTCAAAACTATTGTTTGTCAACCACTAGAAATACTATATGAGCTGAACTAAAAGGTAAGGTAAGAGAACTATCGTTCCTTCATCTCTGCCTCCAATTTGTTGGGACTAAATAGGGTATTTGAGCTGCTAGCCAATGAGACACTCTAGTGTCTTTTGTGCTAATGAACTGATTAAGCTCCAAATTGGTCTCCTCTAGCTAATTTTGTAACCATGGGGATTAAACGTAATGTCCTTTCTCTCTTGCCTTGTAACATTTGCAATTAGTAGTTTTTGTTATCCTTGTTGGAAATTCTTTTTTTTTTAATATATTCATTTACTTTCTCAAAAAAAAAATGTTCACTGAAGTTACACTAGATAAAAAATCCAGTAAAATACAACCTAATTTAAGACTTCTTATTCCTGTAATTCTCTCATGTTATATTAAGAAACCATTCAATTCAAAAGCTGAGGTTATTAAACGAAACTCATCAATGGATTCTAAGAGTACATATTTATGTGCAAATTGTAAGAGTTATTGGTTTTCCAACTAATTGTTAAACAAAGTGTAAATTCAAAAGACACTGCAGTCGCAGATTACTTACTCCAACTGGATAGTATTCCTACTAGATGTTACATGCGGGAGGTATCATCAGAAACTGGAAGACTAATCTGCCAATGGAAAGGATTAATTCCCGGATCCAACATCTCTATTTTTTTCATGGTCAAATCCTGCAAAATAACTCAAAACCTCAATCCTTCAAAAATTAGGATATAAACGAAAGAAAAACTAATATTTTGAGCCATCTTAGGAAGTACTTTGGGCAAGGCTCAACATTTTATCAGATGATGGTATACACTCTCAGACATGAAAATGTTTTTAGCAAACACTAAATAGAGCATAAATCATGGTATGACTCATTATCATGTATCAGATATACTTTGTGCTCTGTCTCACATATTCCTAAACAGCAAATAACTGGACAGAAATTACAATCAAAGAAACAGAACCGTTACCTTTTTTAATGGATTATTAGTCGCTGTCTTAATTTTCCTCGTGGTTGCCACTCTCATCGCCACCAGAAGCAAGCTCAGCTTCAAATGACTTGGATGGTAGTCTCTCATACATTCTGGAACCCAAAGGAAGTAATCTGCACTGCCCAAACGTAAGATTCTGGCTAAGTGTATCATATTTCCATCTCTGCTGTATATACACTGCAGCTGCAAGAAAAACTGCAGTGATAGGTATAACTATATCGGCACCCTTGGTGTAAAAATCCATTTCTGGATTTACAAACTCGGAGTCCTCGGAGAAGTAAGGATTTGGAACAGGAGCTCTTATATAATCGTACACATGTGGTAGAAGCCTGACAACTGTGATACCCATAAAATACAGTTTACTCAACGGCTTACAATCAAGCTGCCACATAATGTTGCCAATAACTTGTGGAAGCAAGAAAAAATCTTGAACAAGGCCTACATACTCCTCTAGTTCGGTTTCCCATTCTCGTATTGTGTGGTAATTACCTGTAGAATCAATATAACTCCCCATTGTAACAGGCCTACGATTAGTCTGAACAGTGTGCATGACAATAACAACCGCATATCCTATCACATGTAAGACTGATGTAGAGACAAATACCCATTTATCATTTGGAACACGATGTCGCTCGAGCGGAGTTCTTGTCAGTAATCTGATACGTGATTTCCACACCTTCTGACAAAGCCTTAGAGTAAGTAGAAACGAAATAAGGACTAGAAGTTTCACTGTATAATCAATCAAATGGATCCACTGATTCTTCTCCAAGTAATAAGTGGACATCTCTGATGATTCAGAAGATTTCCTCTTAAAGAGAGCTTCAGCTCTTGTGATAAGTGGAAGACTATAGCCAAGTGCTTGGACACCTAACATTACAAGAGAGATGAAAGGAACAGAATCACCCTCGTGCCTGATGTAGAATAATTGGCTTGAAATGCATGCAATTGCAAATGAAAGTGTTAAAATCCTGAGTATCCCCTCAATGCCCCTGCGAGATAGAATTTCTTCCCGCTGCCTTCGGTACATAATTGGAAGAGTTTGGAGCTTAACTGGTTCAAAATAGAGGGGATCATCTTCATTGCGCTGGCTGGATATGGAAATTCTAGCAGTTGGATCGACTAACCACTGAGATTTGGTAGGAGGGTAAGATACAAGCACTTCAATTAAACAATCCAAACCTGCTTCAAGATCCATACTCTCAAACAATACATTCCATGAGGCACGGACATCTCGGCAACCAACAAGATACATCTTCCCAACATGAGAATCATAAATACCCTCGACAAAAAGCACAGAAAAGTTGCTATAAGCTTCTCCATCAAGTGTGATTTGAGCTGATACATTAAGAAGGAGCTGTTTTTCCGTATATTCACCTTCACTAAGGTAAGGTGTCTCTTCATTTGCAAAGGAACTGTTCTGCAAAGACCAGTACCTCCCAAACAAAGGACCAAGTGAGAGAATCTCCATCGCAAACTCAATTCTTCTGGGCTTCAAACTAGGTATAGGGTCAGGGAATGCCGAGATCTGGATTGTCAGATCTTCTGATAAGAAAGAAAGGCTTGCTAAAAAGGTCTCTGAATCATCCAGTTTGGGGAATGTGAGCAACGATTTTTTAATGACAGTCCGAAAACTGAATGGCTCATTTTTTTCCAGGATCACACCAGCTCTTTCCATTTTAGAGTAAACATAATATGGATGAGAAATTTTGAAATAATTCCACAATTCTGTGGGCCGCACCACTTCTTCAAATGATAAAGGGAAGTATTTTCTTTTACCAATGCTAGAAAAACTTCCTAAAATTATGCTCCGTTGTGTTATGGAAAATGAGAGGGGAATGTACAGACATATCCGAGAATCACAGCTACTTCCTCCTTTATCAACTATGCCATGGCAACCAACCATGCAAAGCTGTCCACTGGAAGATTTCCATATTCCCTCAGCAACAACAGTCATGTTATTCAGCCCCGATCTCGTGGCCACAACATATTGACTCTCTCCAGGAGAGGCAATTCGAAAGACGGCAGCAATCTTTGCAGAACTGGAATCTCCTTGTCCAGGTGTTTTCTCGCAATAAGCATTTTGCATAAAGAGCTTTACACCTTTATAGCTTCCATCAGTTGCATTTATCTGTTTATTTGACATAAATGGACCCAACTTCTTGCAAAATTCATCTGTGTCATTGCACCTCCAATTTGGTGCAATGTTTAAAGGTCCAGCTCCTTCTCCAATAGCTTGTTGTAGAATTCGGCAAATTCCTGTTCCTCTATAGATATCAATTCCACCATTAACTGAGCTATCAGGATATGGATAAGGATTGCATGCTGCTGAAACAAGTTTCTCAGAGCTAAACTCATACTTCACTGACTTTCCCAACTGAGACAAAATGTGTACATCATCAAAGTACTTGAGATTTGATTTCATGTTCAAGCTTCTCATGTCCCCATGGATCAACCGGTTTGTCAACGTAAATCTAATGGGATACCGAAGAATCAGCAGTATTTGGTCATCTTGCAACAGAGGTGGTTGGTTATAACTTGAACCCGAACCTTTCATCCATTCCCATGGATGATTGGAATCTGATTCCCTAGAAGGCAACATTGTGTTTCCCAACAAACACATCACTTTTTCACCTCCATTCTTTTTAGACTCGGTATATATACCTTGAAATGAAATTGAAACCTGCGCATGACCAGGCCACAATTGAAACTGAGAACTGCTGTCATACAATTTTTCTCCAAATGAACCTAAGGTAATGCCCATCACCAAGAACCCATTAACCCCGATTGCCTTCTTAGATCGATGTTCTTGATCAACACTCCTGACCCAGAAAGAAACCAAACTGAGTGGAGTTGGAAGACTCGACATGTTACTTGTCTGAAATTCTCCATCAACATAAGGCATTAATGGGGCTTTACCTGGATCCTGCATCCAATCCCCATTAACAAAATTGAGGTCTTCTTTGATGCTATACATTCTATTATCATCAGGTTTCAGCTCAGTAGCAGATGACAGTACAGAAGCACATTGCTTCTTAACTTCATCGAGTCTATCATAGCTGTAGGTCACGGTAGCATCTCTAGCAGAGTCTAGGCCGTTAAAAGCATCAGGCATGTACGAATATGTAAATCCAAGTAAAAACAACCCACAAAAATTCCAAACAAAAAAGGAAACAGACACGTTCTCCAAGGTCGGCATTCCTTCGATTCCAACTACTTGTATCAAGATATCTTGCTTCCGAACAACTGGAAAACAACAAAACTTTAACCCCCAGATCCTCAAACACAAAAAACCATATACAAAAAAACTGCACCTTTCTGAAGTTCTAAAATGACCCAAAAAGCTTATATATTGTGTACCACATAGTTGACCATTTGAAGATTAAAGCTGTGTGACATAGGCACGGGGATAACAACCAAGAAACAATAAAGTCAACAGGGCTCAGGCACAAAGCTCACAGCTTGGAGCTAAATTGTGTTGACGATTCCCCTTCCATGAGTCTGAGAATGAAAATAGGAAGACTAACCTCAATGTGAATTGCAAATATGATATGAATTATGGGAAGATCTTGAAAGAAGATGACTCCCAGTTGGTGGAAAGGATGGATCTTGCAAGAGATATCAGACACTGAGAGAGAGGAGGAGGGAGTCACAGAAGTGAAGTTGAAGTTAAAGTAGTTGTTATAGTTGCAACATAAAAATTTGAGAATCCTTATTATTACGCGTGTATGATACATTTCCCTAACAAATTAAAATATAACTATATAGTTTACAGTAACATTAAATTACAAAAAATAATGAAGCCAAATTCATAATGGTTGGTAGACCATACTGTGAATATTAGTAGTAAGCAATTATCTAAACAAAAGCGACGCCGTATGGACAGTGTGCAAGGGAAAGTGAAGTTAAAGGATAAGTTGGTCATTTCAACTTGAGTTATCTGGCAAATCTTGTGGGCAGTTTGGGTGCCACGACATATGTACAATGCGATGTATTGATGATACGGACAGTGACATACAACCTAAGCGTTGACCCGATTAAGTCGCTGGTCAACCGTAATACATTTTTCCTTTTGTATTTTTACCAAATATTTAACCAAGATTTTGCATTGATTCCCAATTTTCCCATGTGCAGATTAATTTATCTAAAGACATGAACCAGATCTAAGCTCGGGACCTCCTCCTTGACCCTAGTGAATGGATACAATATTTAATTATTTATTTACATGTGTTCAAAGCAATTCCTATTAAACGTCCACTTAACACCATTAGTTAGAATAGAGAACAAAACAGAGCTCATAAATGAACACGAGTAGAACTATACAAGCATTCGTAGTTGTACGCTAATAACTAACCGCAAACAACATTCCATATCAGGTTTGCGTGGAGCATATATGAATATGTTTATTATGTATACTGAATAGATGATATCAGGTAGTGTAGTGTTTAAGTAAATTAGATTTTCTATACGCTGTCTATTTAGGGATGGATTTAAGAAAAGGAATAGCACTATAAGATTCATTCAACCCCAAAAGAATTTTCATCAATTTTTGTCTTTTATTATCTACTCATCAGGTGCAAACAACATCATTATACGAGCGTAAATAATCTTATAATTTTTTTAACTTTGTGTAATAATCCACAACATTCATTTATTCTTAATTCAAAGAAGCAATGTCTCTCTCAATCTAAAAAATCCTTGTTGCATTGCCCGGAGAAAACATATTGCAAAGATCTTCCTAAAGTTTATAGGCAATCACTACAAGAAAAAGGACCGTTACCGACGGCATTTACCTGCGGAAATATTGAAAATTCCGTCGGTAACAATATTTGCTGACATACAGGAGCGATAGAGGGAGTCGTTGGTGACAGCGCGGTCGGTATTAAATACCGACGGTAACATCATACAGTTGGTATAAATTACTGCCCGAAGAGGAGAAGCGTCGGAATAGGCCCGAAGACCCCTTCCGACGGAACCGTCGGAGGCGAGGCCAGAAATTCTGACAGAACTGTCGGAATATTCGCCGACGGTTCTGTCGGCGAAAGTTGGTGTTATTAACCGACAGAACCGTCGGCGAATTATCTATTCTTTTACCGACGGTTCTGTCGGTAAATGGATTGCTTTCACCGTCAGAACCGTCGGTAATTGATTCTAATGTCAACAATACCGACGGTTCCGTCGGTAATGAGCAAAGTGTAAAACCAAACTTGTTTAATTCATATGTGTAATTCAAAAGTAGATTTTGTTTGATCGCTGAAGTCGCTTATAAATCTCTGATAATGGGACAATTTGCCAAAAATCTGGTCGCTAAATTTGATTCCAAGGTTAACAAATTATAAATTACCGTAACATAAGCTTAGGACTTTTGAACCCATTAGTAAATGGAAAATGAACATAAATATTGTAAACAGTCTTAACTGCAAATTGTAACATTTAGTAGTATATAAGTGAAAACCAAATTTT
>JANKOE010000001.1:14266154-14279271 GCA_026284465.1 Erythroxylum citrifolium | reverse complement strand
TGACTACCAAAACAGTACCGGCCAGGCCTCTTCTACCAACTTTGCCACTCTTTTCTCGGCCGACTCCAACGTCATCGCCAACCACAATCATCTCGACTTCATTTCCGGCTGCCCGAGAGCTCTCCACTGCTCTGCCAAAATTCAAAACATCGCCGTTGTAGTTCTTGACCACGAACAGTATGCCTTTGGTGTCTTTCGGTAGACGATGCGCAGTGCAGGCCTTGACTTGCTCTGCCGCGGGGCTGGCGAATACTGTCCCTGCCACCGCAGCGGTTAGAAATCTATAACCAACAAATCCAGCCCAGGCTGGCTCGTGGCCAGAACCGCCGCCGGAGATGATAGATATCTTGTTTGCGGAGTCTTGGATCGTGCTTGGGTTTCTGAAGACAATCTTGTTGACTTTATCGAGAACCAGCGCTGGGTTAACAAGCACCGTAGCTTCGAGTGATCCGAGCACGGCTGCTTCAGCATCGTTGATGAAATGCTTGGCCAAACCAGGCGTCAAAGATGTCTCAGCCATGACGGACAGATTAGTATATGATTGGAGGCTTTCAAGATTTGATGACTCTCAGACAGTTCACCTAGATGATGCCCCAGCAACAAAAGTAAGGCGACTTAATGATAATACCTCATTAATCTCAACTAACGACACATGCACATTAGACCGTATTCATCAACAGGGGCGATGCGGCATAGGTAGGATGACAGTCGTTGATTCCCAGGAGCTGTGATAGAGATACGTGATGCGAGAGATCAACGATTTTGCCTGAATGCGGGGAAGCTGGTATGATGTATGCGGTGCGCGTGAAATTCCTCTACAACCACACTTATCGAATTTGCTCGATAAGACAAATCAGAGGATAATTGCGAGTTCTCTATACTTACTATGCGGCTGTCATGACATGAGCCGTTCAATTCGAATCGGCATTTGCCGGCAAGGAAAATAGTGATCGGAGACAGGAGAGATAACAAGACGATTATCTGGCGCTCTCCCCTGTCTTGTAAGCAGCGAGATGACTATCAATGCATCCACTTATTTGCCTCTTATCTGGACGAAATCAGACGCAGCTTACATTCACCTGAATAGCAAAGTCAACATGTCAATCACGGTGTGGGTTAATCTGGCAGACAGTCGTCTCTCTGCATGTACACCGATGATGCAATGCGAAGTCTGCCATAAGTGTAGTCTTGGCAATGTCGGGGAGTTCCTGGATAACATTTATCGATTGCCAAAAAGTAGGATGAATTTCCATATAAACATTATTGTTATGGGTAACTTGAGAAATGCTTAATAAGTTTTTGGTGATTTGAGGAACATGCAGAATATTTTTTAAGAGCAAATAACCATCAGCATTAAAACCAGTTTTCCCGATATTAGTTATGGGAAGTTGCAATTACTCACTGTGATTTGCTCATCTCTAGCTTATTTCGAGTGCACAGATAGGTTATTAAGATTTGCAGTTAAATGATTAGCGGCACCATAATTGACATACCAAGCAGGGTCTATCACTAAGCTTGGTGCAGCAGTCAAGGCAAAGATTTGGTAGCCTTTTCAACAATAAAAGTGTGGTTGAAGCAGTTATAACACTCCAATGCATAGTGTCCTAGTTTATCACAAATTTGACATATAACCTTAGATTTATTATACCTTCACTTGGAGCTGTCAGACTTGCTATGATTTTGGCTTCCCTTATAAATCTGTTGGTAAGCTTTTCCATTAACAAAAGATTGACTATAATTACGAGCTTAAGTAGATGAATTATAGTTGGGTCCTTTTTTAGAGGATTTGGAGGCTATGCTGGCAGCAAGAAAAGATATATTTTTAGAAAGTTCAACTTTCTCCTCCTCTTGAAGAAGCATTCCTAATAGTTCATCAACAGAAACAGGATCAGCTCTAGTATTGATAGAAGTATGAAAATTAGAATAATCATCACCTAATCCATGAAGCATGAAACTGACAATATCATCCTTCGTCAAACAACAAATTTAGAAATAGATTTTTGAGCAGAATATTGAAACATATCTCCCTTTGGCTGTTCTTGAATGAACACTGGTAGTGGCGCAATTTTACTGGTGATAAACCCATCTGAATCAAAGGCTTTTAAGGTTGATAGAGCATTTATGCTCCAGAGATAATAGTTTTCTCTTTCCATGTTAACGTTTTGCTGGAAGATGCAATAAGGAGGAGGTTTGTGTTTTGGGAGGTCGCCATTGAAGTTAGTCTTTCAGGCTTTGATACCATGTTAACGCCCAATATGGTTGCCTTGATGATTTTATTGAGAACCAAAAGCGGATTTCCGAATTGAATTCGATTCTACAAACAAGGAACTAAAATGCTCAGTAGAAACTAACTCCACTTTATGAACTTGGAAGAACAATACGATGCGCGCCACCTTTAAAATAGAATCCTACAACAAACAAATTCACCTAATCTATGCTTGTCCTGCGGTTCACTTATTCTTCCCAGTATCCCCAGGTTGTGTTTTGGCTTCTCAAAGTTTGCGTGGCATTGAGGTTTCGGATGAGTCATCTGCTGCTGGATTCAATACAGAACCGCTTGCAACAGAGCCATTTCCAGTTGCTTCTGGAGAAACTACAGGAATTTTAACAGCCGCTCTCTCCAACTCTTTCTCAAGCTCTTCTTCACGACGTAGAGCAGTGAACTGGGTATCCAGAGACCTGGCTGCACCTAGCCATGAAAGCACAATGAGCAGGAGTATTCCTGCAAGGTAAGGAGTTGAATTTGCAAGTGATCCAAAACTTAAGATCATAAACTGTTGAATCAGAGCTCCTCCCGACTTCCCCAATGGGTTGCAGACAACATCAATGGCTGCCTTCCCCTTAACCTACAACGACACATTAGAAATGTAAAACATGAACAATCAATTCCAACAACATTCAACAATAATAGAACAAGAAAACACAACTAGATGGTGAAAAAAGATGGCATTTTTCCTCAATTCACGTAAACTTTTTGTTTTTATATATAAATTTCTTATCTATAAATTATCCTCAATACTTTGAAAACTATCATTGATATTATTTAGCTATCATATAACTCCCTCCGTCATATTCAACTAGTTTTTCATCGATTAATAACTCTAAAATTACATCGTATTTCATTTTGGTTAAAAAATAGATGAAAATTAATAGAAGATGGATGCGTCTGGTGATAGTTTTTTAATACTATAAGACGAAAGTGATAGTTTTTAAAACAAGACAATTGAAATTAAAAAATATATATTTAACCCCAAACTATAATCATCTTTTTGTTTATTGGATGCGATTCCTAAATTATCAAAAGCATGAGTCCAGACCTTAGTGTCTTCATCCAGTGGGATATAGGCCATTTCTTTGCAAGGGTCAAACAAGCTGTACTTGGCACTCTTGCTGAAAATGTTTTGCAAAGCACCCACATATACAGCAGCAAGAAGTGGAGTCAACCCGAACTTCATCAGCGCAGGTGCAAAAGGATCCCCAAATAAGATCAGAGAGAAGAAACCAACTCCTGTTAGAAGGAGGACTGTAGGTGTAATTGCAGCTGCAACTCCCCATCCATATTTATTGAATATGAACTGACTTAGAAGCATCATTGTAAAAGTTGCTATTCCAGTGGCGGTTGAGAAGTCACCCATAAAGGAAGAGTACTCATTCGGGCTCGGGAACTGCATAATTTAAAGAGGTAATGAAAAATAAAGTTGCTTAAGGAGAATAACCATTAAAGCAATAATCCAAGTCAAGTTTACCTGAGCTTTTAGCTTTGACTTCCAGGTAACCTCAACAAGGTTGATGCTAATGCCATATGCAACCACCAAAGTTGCAAGATCCCTGATGTATTTGGAAGACACCAGGAATTTTAAGCTCTCCCCCGTACTCATCTTTGGTTTTTCCTGTTAAATAATTTTACAGGGATTATTACCCTAATTTCATAGGTTGATTGGACTTGAAGAACAGACCAAAAGGAAGCTAATATCAAGTTAACAAAAGCTCATCAGCATACAGCATAAATTCTCAAGGGAACTCACCTTCTTCTTCTTACTACGAGTTGGAAGAGGAACAAATTTGTTGACCCACCAGTAAAGGAAACAGATAGCAAGACCCATCCCCACCACAATGCTCATCATTCCTTTGAGGGAAATGGCCCATCCATCAACTCCAGGACCCAGATTTTTCCTCAAATTTGAAAAGTACTTTACTGTTCGTCCCGAAAAAATGAGAGCAACATTAGCCCCAAGTCCAAACAGAGGATAGAACTTTTTTGCTTCTTCTACCGTAGTGATCTGCACAAAACAATTGCAACTTATTCAGTTGGAGCCTTCAGCAACTGATAAGTTCTGTTATTGCATAGCATGTATATAGCTTTAATTCACTAGAGGTTCTAAGAGAAAATGTACAACATTTACAGAGCAACACAAACATGCAGATGAAGAAATCATCTGAACTAGCGCAGCTACTATCAGTGAAATAGGTTTACTATGCATAAACACAATAAATTGAGATGAAACCTTAGAAAATTTCTGAGTTTCAGAGAAAAACATGTTACCTATGTAACTGAAAGAAACAGAATTTAGCAGAATGGAAGATAACAGTCCACAAATTGATCGATTACAAATCAAGCATGAGTAATTGAAAAAAGAACAGAGAAATGATTACTTTCAAAAAGAAAAGGGTCTCAATTACGCAGAAAGGAAAATTCATCATCAGGAATATCGATTCCTTCCACCTATAGAACTATTTAGCATTGAATATCTGAAGTGACAATTCATAAAGCTCCCATCTAGTTGAATGCCTCTGCACATAGTAAATATCTAATTACATTTACCATATCACCGATACCAATATGGTATTCTGCGCTAAGAGAGACTACCGGAAACCATGGAAAAGTAACTCTTGCCTATTTCAGTTTGGTCTATATAAGGATCAATTCCGTATATCTTAGACCATAAGGCTTGTGCAAACACAATAATTGTTCATATATTAAAGGCATAAACAACCATAAAACATTTCTGGAGGTAAGTGAGTGGAACTCCAATTCAATGAATAAAACTGTATTATAAGAAGCCAGTCAACTTCAAACACCTAACAGGTAGTCAGCACAAGCACACTAGTTGGTGATTAAGCAGTCCATAGGTATCTGTAACGAAGAGATATCCCAGAATACATAGCCTAATACAACACATGCGTCAAGACACAGAATCTGGTACCAGGATCAGAAACGAACATCTAAAATTAAACCAAGCAATTCATTTTAATGCAATCAATCTATCATGCAAGAGAAGAAATACCTGATTTGCAAATCCCCAAAAAAGCACTGAGATCACCACACTTCCCCATAATTCAGCCATGACATAGAACAAACAGAAAGACCAAATTCTCATAATCGCGAGAGGACCGAGAAACCTTGGTCCTAGTACATGCAGAAGCTTATCAGCAAATGCCTGAGGGTGAATATAATGGCTGAGAGGATACAAAAGAAAACCAAAAGCCCCAAAGAAGGCAATAAAGGGAACAATTACGGTGTAGAAAAGGGTCTGCTTTGGTAACGCATCAGCCAATTTTGTGTATAACAACATAAATCCGATGGCCATAGGCAAATTGACCCATGTTTTCAGAAACGGTATAATCTCTGCACTGCTACCTTTAGCAGTCACAACCAAAACATCTTTTGTGTCTCTAAGGATTGTGTAATTAAAGAGAATACAGAAGAACATCAACCCCAGAGGAATTATCTTTTTCAAGGTTGCGAGCTCAATACCCAAAAATTTTGGTGTATTAGCTATTTCTTCACCAAATACAGGTTGTCCATCAGCTGCAGCAGCAGCTTCTGCCCTGCAAATATGCAAGTTCTTCTCTTTAGGAAAAAGCCCGTTTGGTTTTGACACAAAGCTGGGGACTTTTGGAAAACTAGATGAAGAAAATGAAAACCCAGGAAGAGTTTTGGGTTTGGCACTAAAAAGTCTCTGCTTTAATCCATGTGATGGATACAAAACTCTGGTTTTGGGGTTTGATGGTAGAGAGAGAAGACCTCTGGTTTGTATCACAGCCTCCATATTCTCTTCTCTCTCTCCGCAGGTCCGTAGAAGAAAGCTTAAGTTCTTTGTTTCTCAATGAGAGAGCATTACAGAGAGACGCGGAGAAAGAGAGAGAGAGATAAGGTGGCTGCCAGGTGAGTGCTTTCAGGGAGGGAGGGTTATAGAGCTGGACTAAAATATCTTCTCTTATACCAAATGGTTAGAAAACGAAAAACAACTCTCACTCAATGGTTAAACTTAAATACACCAAGGAAAGTGAACAAGTAATGCAATTATTGGCGGCTGTCACATTGGAAGAGAAGGCCATAAGCCATAAGGTGAATGCAATTAGTTGCAAAATAGCTCATAATTGGGCAAAATAAAAAGAATCGATATTAAATGGAGAGAGCAATGAGCTGGTGGGATTTACAGAATCTTCACAAGAGAGTTAGCGGCATAAACAAAATCCTGCGACTCCTTTTAAGTATATAGCGTTGTGATTTGTGAAGGGTTCGCAAACTATGATCGGATTTTAGAAGATACTTAAGTGCACTTTTTCTTTTTTTCTTTTTTTCTTAAAATTACAAGTGCACTTTTTCTTTGACAAATGGGATAACACGCGGACACCGGATTGAAAACGAAAGCTACAGCCTACATGTGACTACGTGAGGTTCGAGTTAAGACGCAAATATTTGAGCTCCCTATCATTCATTTTGTGTTGTATTTGCCGTTTATGCAGCCCGTGCCCATCACTTTGTCCAATGACTTAGTCTATTTTTTATTACATGTTTAATAATGGAACTTGATAATATTCTACCGTTTGATAAAAGGGTTTATGTTGAAATGAAAAATAACGAGACTAAAGAGAAATGTTTCGTAGTCGTTCTGTCAGATTTTGCTGGAGTTAGATGTTACTATTCGAATTCATGACCTTGTGAAATTTCGATTGCTGAATACCTGCAAAATAAACAAGGCACACCGGGGGTTGTTTTCCGGAAGGCCCCTCCGTCGCTCAAATTAGCCTTTTGGAGAAGATTTGGATCGCTGGAAACAGAAAAAAAGTAGGGTTGTAATATCGTACCTGCATCATGGCGAAATAGTACTTTATATACAGGATAATTGCTAGGTTTAGGTCTTCACGTAAGTCTTGGTGTTTGCATGGGAGATGATCACCTACGACTGGGCCATCGATATTTGGGCCTGAAATTGAGCCTTGTATGGTTGACCCAACCATGTAGTATATCGCATTTTATCATAAATAATAAAAATAAAAAATTTCCAATTTAAAAAGTTTAGAATAAAATATAAAATGATAAACAACTTTAAACTATATTACATTATAAACTTTCCATCCAAATAATATTTTATTATATTATATTAAGAACTCTTTCGTCCTTCCAAACAACAATTTTTTAATATTACATTTATTTATATTTTATTTCATTATAAATCATTCCATTTTATTTTATTTCGTTCCATTTCATTAAAAATTTTACATCTAACCAAAAGTAACCTTAGAATGAGATTGGAATTCGAAATTATCCAACTTTTCTCGTACATACAGATACAACTGACGATTTCGATGTTATTAAGAATTTTGTTCTATCCAATGCATTGTAGCTGAATTTTATATTCAATCACGTTAATTAATAAGCTTTCCAACATATTTAGTGGGTGAGTTTGGAAAATAAAGAACGAATGTCATTATTTTTGCTTATTGGATAATAGAAGAATTCGTTTGATTCCCCTTTTTTGTAATTTTTTATTTTTGATTTTTAATTAAAAATAAAACTTGATTTGTTAAGATTTTTAATATAAAATTTGAAAACAAAATTATGTTTGTATGATATTTGTAATAAAAAATCAAAACATGTTTATCCTGCTTTTATTTTTTAATTATACTCTTATATTAATTATTTTTAATATAATATATTATATTTTTAAATTAATTAATTGAATCATAGTTAGAAATAAAAATATATGCAAATTTATATAATTAAAAAAATTGCACATTAATTGTATATAATAAAATTCTATAAATTAGAAAATTACGTTAAATCATTAGATGTATATCATATTATAACTCTTCAAAACATAACAGTATTATCATTTACAAAACGAAATATAAATTAATTAGAACTGATATAATCATTCCACATTTGTCTAGCAATTTTATGTCACTTTTAAGACATATTTCGAAGTTGGGCTGAAGTGATATTATACTCACTTAAGAACTTGCATCTTCACTTTCAGGTTCCTAATTTGTTCTTCATTTTCAACAAAACTATCAAATAATTTATCGCTTAGCACATACATTCTAATATAATTGTGTATAACTCAACAAGCAATAACAATGTATTTTTGTTTCTTTATCTCATAACTTGGCATGTTTGGTAGTATAAGGAATCTCGCTTTTATAAAACCAAAACATCTTTCAATAACATTTCCTAATAAAGAATGCCTATAGTTAAACAATTCTTATGGATCTTAAGGTGGGTTGGATAAATTCCTGTACCTCTATATGACATCGGTCAGAACATTTGCGTCAATATGTGTACCATCTATTGCTCTTATACAATCCTAAGAAAACAAAACTACACTATTAAAATAATTATTAATCACAAGGACATAATTAATAGTAATTAAATATATGAATATACCTTAAAATATGGAAAGAATTTTATATTATGTTGAATTTCAAGAGGTGTATTGGTAAAGGATGGTGAAGTAATGACTTTTTTTGCAAGACTATTGACTGCATACAAGACTTTGCGAAAGTATTTCAAAATTGTCCAGGTCAAATGTTAAAAGCATTTCATTGACTCTAGTTGTCTCCAGTAGCGAAGCTACTGCTAAGCCTCAAATCCCTCAAATTTTTTTTAAGAAGATATATATGCATATAGAAGTTGCCCACCTAAAAAAATGTCGTTGCCCATGGTGAATTGGATTTTAAAAAAAATTGCCCCTCCTAAAACAAATTCCTGGCTTCGCCACTGGTTGTCTCACTATGCCTTATAATCTTCAAGAAAATTTCTAGTTGTTCCTCCACAATCAAATGACTTGTTGTTTTTAAACCTCCTAAACTCTCCAACTCTATCACATAAGCTCAAGAAGATTATCTTGCTTATTCTTAAGTTTTCATAAATCCTTGTAGGATTCTCATTCAAAAATTATAATATCCAATCATGACCTGATAGAACAGAAGTTCTACATGGTTGCTTTTGTAAATGAAAATATTTGTTTTCTCCCTTACCAGAGAAATAATGATTACCTTCATCAGTTCATCATTATAATCTGATACAAAATCTAATAAGGAATCCATGTAACTACAATGCCAAGATTAAAGAATAAATAAAACATTCAGTCAAAAGGTTTAATTAAATATATACAAAATATTCATACAAAACATAGACTTAACATTCACTCAAACATTCATACAAAGCACAAACTTAAAATGTTCAAAATATGGAATAGTTCTTAATATAGAAGTGTCAAATTAATAAGAATTCAATATGCAAAATATGAAAATATAACTAAAACAACATAATCCAATCCAGCTTCCTTTCATCTGCCATCTTCATAAAAATACCCCTATAAAGTGGAGAATTATGTAAAGTCTTCATAACTTTTTCATATTGCACATACTCAACACCTAATTCATCTAAAGAATTCAAACATTCCATCATTATGTTAGACTCTTAATTAATGAAGCTTTAGATCTATTCTCTACAATGGATAATGTTTTACTCATATTTTTCTCAAGTAAATTATTTTTCTTTTTTGATTGTTCACCAATTATAACCAATAGCTCTTCTACAACGTTAGAATGTGTCTTCTTTTTCCTTCTTATTGTTAGTAAATTTCTTTTTTGTTAGACAGAGAACTTATAACTTGATCTCCTTTTTCATTATATGAGCAATCTTCATTAACATCAATTATATATTCCTCTTCTATACTATTCAATGGAGAATTAGTTGATGGATATACATGCAAACTAGTTGCAATAGTATCGCTAAAAATATAGCACAAGTCTGAAAACTCCTTACATCCTTTTTTTTAATCTATGAGCCATTTTCTGCACCTATAATGATGAAAAGGAAACATGAAAATGAATATTATATAATATGATATATTAGTAAAACAAAGACATTTTATCTTAAATAGGTTTTCCCAACGTTCATTTGTAGCATTAACTTCACCGGTAAATAAGTTATAACCGAATTTTGTTTCTTTGAGTAAGTTGTTGAAATTATTCAATCTAGCATTAATCCATTGTACTTATTCTTCAATTGAACATTAATATACTCCTTATTAAATTTTGTTTGAAGACTTACCTTAATATTCTTCCAACCAAATTTAGAAAAGGTAGTAACCGTTCGATTTTCCTTCTTTATTTCTTTAATCATCAATAAGATTAAATATTTCTCTATGGTATCATTCTAGACCCTATCTTTTTCATTTATTTCCACACAATTATTGGAATCATTCATATTTTTCAAAGCTTCCGTTACTAAATATAATTACATATAAGTGACCTCAATCACAACAATTTCTATAAAGTATTAAATGCTAAACATGGTTCAAAATAATTATAAGACATCCATATTAAATGTTAAATTGTATATTAGTGCATTGAAATGATATAAGAGTTAAAGTGAGAAATTAAATGAAAGTCAATCAATCTTTTTAATAATAAATAAATTAGAGAGTCTAATATGTAGATAATTTTCAATTTTGCTTTAGATATGGGGATTGTGATGTTCAAAGGAAACCTGTAATGTAATCTGTGTATTAATGGGATTCATTCATGATCAGTATGGTAAATTAATAATTTACTGATAGTATAGAAAATCAATCGTTTCTATTTGAAGTTAGTGCTTCAGATGAAAACAAGTTGTGATTGATGAATTCTTCTTTATCAGTAAAGCTTATTGTGGAATGCATAAACATATAATATACAAATTGCTATGATGAAGAAGTAGATTTGACAAGCTTCACTTTTCTGCGTTAGCCTAAAATTTGTTGAGCTCTGTCTATGGTGATTCTGAAGCAACATGTGCATGCAATTCATAAAAATAAGTACCTGTCAATTTTGTTTTTGGTGTGATATGTAGGATAGATTTTTCGGCTTTTTGCTAGTATTGTGCTTGGCTACATTAGTACCAAGTTTAAACTGTAAGCCTCTGAACGTACTAGAATTTGCGACATAAATACTGATGATACAAAAGTATATAGATGAGCATGCTTCCACTACCTCATGTCCACTCGTGACAAATCATGTGTTCTTAAAACACATTCATTTTTAGGATAGGAACATTTAGATTGAAGTTGTGCTTTGTTTATCTATCTCTACGTGTAGGCTTTTGAGATTGTATGGAAAGTAGTTTTTCAGTAATAATAGTAACACTCTTGTAATGCCTCATGGAAACACATTTAGATTAGGCAAGTAAGCAAGCCAATGAAAATACATAACTCAAAGAGCTGTCAGAAATACAAGCCACACCTAGCAAATCAAAGTACATAAAAGACAGGAAAGACTACAGATGCCTGACCACCAGAATAATATAAGCGAAGCCATGTATGAATCTACATCTTCACCACTTAAACAACCCTATGAACAAGAATAGAAGTCTAAATCAAGATTAAATTATCGTATACAAACACAATGTCAATAAGAAGTGAAAGAAAACAACAATATATAGCTAAAGGATAGAGAAACCAAGGACTTATTAGCAAACATCAACTCTTGTGTCTAAAAATGACACAAAACAGTAAAGATGAAGAGAAAGAATTTAAGAATAATAGACAAAAGATATACCCTATTAATAAGGGAAACAAAAACTGTTGGTAGAAATATGAATGTTGGAACTTAGGAACAACTAAGGATAGGTCAAAGAAATAGGCAGCAACCAAACAAGAACACTAGGGAAGACTTAAGTAAGGTCGTAAGAGTAGTAAACCTAGGTGGGTGAGTGATGAGAGTGGTGTTTGTTATATTATAATTTTGACTAAGAGCAAAAATAGAGGAGCAGTCGAGGCCCTCAAGAATGTCGAAGATCGAAGTAGGCTTGGTAGTTATATTACCATTTTATTTTCAATTATGCTACAGCAACATCATATTTATTTTCAATTACACTACAATAACGACATATTTTTTTAATATTCTTTAAAGGCTTTGGTGAACTAGTTGTTTTAGGAGATAGAGATGACCATGTATTGAAAGAGAAGGTAGTGAAGGTGGTGGGTTTCTACGTTAAATTCTAGAAATTTTTTAAAGCAAGGAATAGGAAGAGCCCAACAGTAATAGCAGCAAATGGAGCAACAAATGTAGGAACAATTAAAGAAGCTTTTGAAACAGGAAAAGTACCTCAATGGAGAAATTGGAGCACATAAGACGCTGAAGACACAGAGATGCTGAGGACAGAGAAATTGGGATGTGATGTTGTTTTCATGAACAAAAAAATACCAATTTTAAAAATACACAAAAACGTGATTTCCATATTATCATAAAGTTGTTGTTTTCTTATTTTTAAAAATAAAAAATGGCAACAATACTCAACTAAACACATTGTAATAGATTGTTTCTTTGTTTTTTTTAAGAAAACAACAAGAAGAAACAGAAAAAAAAAGAACCAAACAATCTTAAAGTTGATATTATTGTTATTGTTGTTGTTGGATAATAAAAGTTGATATTACGAGGAAAGCAAGATCAGGGATCAACAAAAAAGGAACTAAAACATAGTTTATCAAGTAGGAAAGCATGATTAAGCAATTAAACTCATGCTATTGTATAAAATGATGGATCTTCTTATTTTTAAGCCACAACTACTGGACCTTAAGGTATAAAATATTTTCAGTCATATATCACGAAAGAAACAAAATAATGAACATTGAACACTAATGAAAAATGTGAATAAATCATTTGATTTCGTCATTAAATTAATTATGATATTATGTCATTATTATCAATCATAGTTGTTAGGATTTATTTTAGATTTATCCTATTTTTATTTTTGGCATTTTTATTGGATTTGGGACATACCATATATATTGAAGATTGGCTTTAAATTCGTAATTGGATGTTGGAGATAATATTGGTTGGACTG
>JANKOE010000001.1:14214972-14232310 GCA_026284465.1 Erythroxylum citrifolium | reverse complement strand
AATATATTTAACTTTTGGGACTGAACGTAACAAGAGGTTGAGACTTGAGACTTGAGATTGTCAGAGAGCGGCAAGTTGAGGGGACTTGAGATTGTCAGAGAGCAGTGCCGCTGATGGTAGTCTTTAGTATTGTTACTTTGTGAGGGTAGATAAAAACTTAAATTAGAGAGGCAAGTTGACGGGACTTGAAATTGTCAGACAGCTACAAGTTGATGGTGAGTCTTTAGTACTGTGAAGGTGGATGAATACTTAAATTATAGACACATTTTAAATTTCATATATTAATTTTTATATGTTATTTTGTAATTTTTAAAAAGTTTAGGGACTATTTTATAAATTTACAAAATATCCCGAAACGATACCCGGTACCGACCGATACTGGTACAGTTCCGTTCCAGAGCTCAATCCGGTACCAAACCCGGTACGGTATTCGTAACATTGATTTGAACCTAGAAGCAGAAAGTGCAAGAAAAGCATGGATATACTTCATGTAGAACTTTTGGAGCTATCAAACAATATAAAAAGCTTAGTTGAATCTAAACATGAATTTGCTTTGTCTTTAAAAGATATGAAAAAGCATTGACTATTTATGTAGATATTAGTGAGAGAAGAACTCAAATAGTTAATTTGGTGAAAGAGGTTTGGAGGACTTTCATCAATGGAGTAGGTTAAAGCAACAAGACTAATCCGTGAAGATATAAAAGTTGAGGTCTTTTTTAGTAACCTGACAATTAAAAAGTGTTGTTTTCTCGAAACATACTCGAGTCATTTCAATTATCACATGATATTGTGTAATCTATTTACAAATTTAATATGACTTTATTTACTTAGACAATACATTATTTTGATTTATTCTTATTAGGATATTATTATCAAAATTGCACACTGCTTTATCTAATTTATTTAATAATTATTTTGTTTTATTTCATTTATGATATATCATAAAACAAGTCCTTTTTAGTTCTTTAATTTAATTCTTGTAAGAAAAGGCATTCACAATTGTTTAAGAATTAATAATTTATTTAATCTTTAAAATACTTTTAATTATTTATTTATTTAATATAAAATATTTTTATTGTTTACAAAATCAATCATATAATAACCAAATATGAGTACAAAAATGTCCATTACCATTCCTAACATTTTTATGATTGCATACCAAATATGCATGATGAGAAATTTCATTCTTATTCTCATTCTTTCTTTCCATTGCTATTACTATTTTAAGTTAATTTCTAAGGAATACCTAGGGTTTGACAAATTATCATATTAGTCTCTTATTTTAAAAAACTATTACATACTATCCCTATGTTTTAGTTAATATATTTTTCATCCCCCTACTATTAAGTTAGAACCTTATTTATGTACTCAAAAACTATGTCATTTTGAAAAATTATATGGGAGTTATTTATAGTTTTTCAAAGTTAAAGAGTACATTGAAAATATGTCAAATTATTGAGGGGTTTAGTGAATTTAACCCTTAATTGTATAAAATTCTTTGGACCCTTGAACTTTAAAATGACATCATTTTTTCATATATAAATATGATTTTTAATGGAAGCTTGACGAGAGGAGAGAGAGACGATATATTAACTAAAATATCAGGATAGTATTTGATAATTTTTTAAAATGAGAGACTAAAGTAATAGTTTATCAAACTTCAAAAGAGTTCTACGAATTTAATAACTTTTTTCAAACTTCAATTCCTACATTACTAATTACCAAGTTGAGTCCTAGGGGCTAATTTGGCAACCAGTAATAAATGAATCATAATTACAAAAATAAGAATGGAAATAAAAAGTCAGAATTATAATATAAATGAAATTGCTGATTATGCATGTCTGGTATAGTATTAAACAAAGTTAATAGTTATGCTAATATTTGGTATTAAATATTAAAGATGATAACGAGAGATCTTTTACTAATATTTAGTTATTATATAGTTTATTTTTGTAAATAATTAATTAAAATATTTTATATTTAATAAATAGTTAATCAAAAAATTTCAATGAGCTATAAAATTATTAATTTTTAAATAATTATAAATTATTTTATAATAAAATAAAAGTATCAATGAAACAAAATAAGATAATTATTAAAGAAATTAATATAAAAGATTGCAATACATAAGAATCAATATTAATATTGATAATAACTTGATAATATTTTAATAATATATCTCATCCCTTATTCCTATCAGCTTATACCCACGCCTCGCTTTAGGAATAAAAGTTCAATATTGACTAAAACTTTTGAATTAGGGAATACAAGTTACCGAACAAGAATTAAGAGTTCTGCATAAATGTACTCTTGCAAATGTTGTGGACGGATATGTACAGTTCTTTGATAAGGCCGAAACAAAAAACATGGGCTGACCCACATATGAATAAGGCCGAAACAGAAAACAGAAAACATGGCCTAATTGTGATTACTCATGTTTCCTCTTCAATTTCATTATCAGAAAAGAACGACAGCGCGAAACATATGCCTAGTAGTGGTACAAAGTTTCGGTACATAAACTTTGTTGGATATAGGCTTTCTTTTTACAATGCAATTGATTTAAAATATATATTTGTCTTCCATGACCAATTCCTATGACTTAACTTAAAAACAGTAAACTTGTTCATAATTCGAACAATCTGTGGTTGAACTTCTTGTATTCGTCGGTTCCTCAGCAACTTGTTGTGTCCTCTAGTAGACTGTGTTCCTAGGGACAAATTTTCAAACACAAGGGTTGAACTTGTTGCACATACTTAAGGTCGCGAAGAATAAATAAGTCCGCCACAAATAGTTGAAATCTAAAAGTTTCCAGTTGGCTTGAGAGAGAGGTTCAAATTCAAATCTCAATTTATGTTAATACAATCCTTTTCATGTACAGATAGATAGATAGGTACGTTTTAAATTATTAGCTACATGATTACGTGCTAACCAACCAAGATTAGCAGATTTAATGATGGATTTCACATGTAGCAGCGTTAAGATGCCTGTCATTTTTGGACCACAAGTTTGACAGACAATGTGTTTGTGGAATCATGAGTTACTGTTAGGTATTAATTAAAGTGAGAAATTGAAATGTCTCTCGCACCGGAAAGTCGGATTGTGTACTGGAAGCTTAAAATATTTGCAGTTCTTTTATTCCTGTAAGAAATTCATCATTTTTCAGTATAATATATATAGACTCCAGACCGGGTAGGTATTGACAGTTACAGGCCATCGGTATTGAAGTTAAGCCATCAATCTCCGGTATTAATATTACTGTAATAATCAAAGTTGAAGACAAGTTGTTTATCATGATTAGGAGTGGTCTGTCGTTGTACGTCTAGAAGAATGACATAAAAGATGACTAATTTCTCGTAAGCACATGGAAGAATTCTCCGATTAGTCACTTGAAAGACTTAACTGGAACATAAAAGATGACTGATTCCATGAGTTGTACAAGACATTTCCACACATAGATTAATTACATACCGTCTTTCTCCCTTGCCTGCCAATGAGGACTTTTTGCTTTCTTGCTCTCAACTTTAGTCTGAAACTATGAACTGCATGCGCATAATGAGTCCAAAGTCCAAGCAAACAAGAAATTTCTCATGCCTTTTTATTTTTTGTCTTTCTTTCGCTGGAAGACAAAACTTTTGGCATAACTAATTTCAATGTTCAAACTTCAAATCCCACCCAAGCATTTGTCTTTCATACCATATTCTTCCCTACAGAAAACCATAAGTAGAAGAAAGGTTGGACATTGCTTGGAATTGGATCATTTGTTTGGTTGAGCTGAGAATAGAGTCGAAGGAATATTTGCATGTTTTTGGGCATACATTATAAGATAACACTGGAAAGAGATAGCTCCCAAGAAGGTAGGTAATCGGATTTACAGATACATATTGCTCCTGTGAATTTCTTCTCAAGGTTGTTGGCTGGAAAGTCTGTAAAACGGGGACCACCTTATTCTTGCTTTTTAATTGAAGCAAGTAGTCTGCAACCTTATCCCTTGTCCTAAAAGGATGATTTCGTAGGTAAATGCAACACTCTTTAGGTTGTGATGCAATATATGCCAATTTGATAGAAACTGAATTATGCCAAGTTGTCGTAGGGAAATAAGCTACCGAGTAACAAAACCATTGTACCCACAAGAAAAAGAGAAAGCTAAATGTATCCCATGGAACGAAATGGATAACACATTCTGCTTCAAGAGCGATCGTATGTTGTGGTGTCAACTTTAACTCATCATTCATCAGATTCAAGTCGACAAATTGGAGAAAAGGTATCAAGGAATTCAGCTTTTGTAGGAGTAGGACCTCTGAATTTAAAGCAATTAGACAGAAAGATCCACAAAAGAAGAGATTATTAGCATAACAATGTTGTTTACAGCGCACTCTTATGGGGATTAGCTCGCATACTTACAAAACAGCAGCAGATCAACTTTATTGGTTCACGTGAAAGAGACTACTTAATCCCCAAAAGAAATGCAGACCATACTTTTCTCCAACTTATTTAACACCATTTGGGATGTTATTGAACAGCCATCCAAATAATCAAGCATTATTATGGGAAGCATAGTATTCAAATGATCCAACGGTCCACCAAAGAATCAAAATCCTCCATTATTGAGCTGTGAAGTGTCACTTAAAAGTAAATATGAAGTCGTTGTATCAAATCAGTCAAAAACGGCAAGAAGACAATAGCCATGCATTCTTATTCCCCGAAGTTGAGAAATTTTGACGTGTTCCACTTCACAACAGGATACTGACTATGTCAAAAATCATTCAAGCTTTTCTTCTTTTTTTTTTCCCAACAGAATTCCGTAATGTCAATTTATGGCATAAACCTCCCAATTCTTCTCTCTACCCTTTTGGTGGTTGCACAAAACCAGAAGGCAAGTTCTCATTCACTGACCCAATGACGGAAGCAGATGTCTTTTTCCTTGTTTTCTTTAACAGGATAGCAGTACAGAACCAGAAGTCTGGTTTGAATGTGTGATTGGCTGCAATTCTGTTTACTTTTCCTCAACTTTGATTCTAGTGAAGATGGATTCTTTTGCTATTCCAAGATTTCTTCTTTTCTTTTCTCGGAAAGCAAGCATGGATGACCCAATGTGACATCAGCAAAATCTTAGCTAGACGCAACAGGACCTGCTTTTTCAGTTGCCTTTATGTCCCAATTTTTCTTGATTATGTCCATTTACTGAATTCTCCATAGAGTACTGTGTAGAAAAGGATCTTAATTTAATCATGGCATCCAATATTTGTTCAACCTGCAAAGGAAAGGACCACAATGTCCTAGCTAGCAACTTTCTGGCAACTGTATTTTGTTAGCAGCAGCCAGAAGAATCAACCACCTAGAGATTCAAGTAAAGAACAAACAAAAATTTTAATCGGCGATTCTCAGTGCTCTGTTTAACTGCAGACCATGTGATACTGAATCATAAAGCTGACTCTGATGAGAAATTATATTCTTCGACAATCAGTACATATTAAAAAAAAAGTTAAAAACTCACAGTTTTCCAGTTATTATCTATTTCAAAAGGGTACACCTAACTCATGCACGCTCTAGTACAATATGTAACAAAAAAGTCAGTAGCAATGTATTATTGTCCTATATAAATTTTCATCCTCGGGTTTCTTCTTGACCCTGTTATTTTAATATCAGATAATGCTAAATGTTCACAAGTTCAAAACCATGAGGTACCATTGTCTTCGTCTCCAAAACTCCAAATTGTGAGCAAGAAGAATGAAATCAAGTTGCGGCGGTTCTCATGGTTTAAAGATTGCAATAAGAAGAATTATTGAAGTAGTTATAACCTATCTAATGCATGAGATTCTCTTATTTTCACTAACTATTGGATTATAATATATACTGAATAGTTACTACGTCTCTAGCATTGGGGTTTTGTTTACTGTTAGTTTAGTTAAATTAGATCATTGATGTCCTATGTCCTATATCCTATATCCTATATCCTATGTCCCATGTCCTATGTCCTATGTCCTATGTCCTATGTCCTACTAATAATTTGATGAGAATTCTAATTATAATATTTGAATTTATTAAAAATGTAATAATTCAATCGAAAGTATTGAGTTAGACTCTGTTTTATTGAATAATTAGATTTCCTTTTTAAATATTTTCTGTTTTCTTATATTCCCTGCCTTTTTATATATATTTTTAGAAAAATTCCTTGACTTTGAAAAAAAGAGCTTACTTACAAATTGATATTGGAATGAAAAAAAGAGCTTACTTACAAATTGATATTGGAATAATGAGATACATAAATGTAAGATAAAAAAATATATCGCTATTTGTATTATAACAATTATTATTTGTTGCAATCAATGATTAAAAATCAAATTAGTTTAGCTAGTTTAACCATAAAAATTTCAAACCAGTCAATTTTTGTTTAAATTTTATTTTTTTGTTCGATTTACTTTAATAATTTTTATTATTAAAAATCTTTTAATTTATTAATTGATCGGTCAATTTTAATTAACCATAATTAATTAATTAAATTTTATTTAATGTCTCTTTTTATTTAAACTTAATTTTTTATAGATAAGAATAGTCTCTTTCAATCATATTTTAAATTCCTTAATTTTATTTAATCTTTAACTGATTTTATGACGATGAATATTGAGTTAGACCCTATTTGGCAATCAATGGATTGCATTAACTGTTAGATGATTCTATCAATGATCAGTTAAGAGTGGATTAATATAGCCGATTTGACTAGTAGATAATATCGGCTGTTTATTTAAAGATGTTTAATAAAATTAACTATTTAGTATTTAACCGTTTATGTGTAAAATAACTTATGAGGGTATGTCTTAAAAAAAAAGATTTATAAGAACATGAGTATTAACTTATATCGTAATATTTCTTTAAATATTCTCATAAGAATATTTACCAAATAAGGTTTTAATCGTTTAAATTTTAAATCTCTTGTCTTATCAATTTAACTTTTGATTAGATATGAAAATGTTAAAACATGGGCCTAACCTGGCCCAGACAAATTTTTTTAAAAGTAAAGATTTAAAAGAACGTCGTTTTGATTAGAATGATCAAACTTCGGGTTGGCCTAGATAATCTGAGCGTAAACCTGAGCAGACACAAGAAATCAGGTCCAAAATTTGACCAAAGAACCTAGTCAACTTAGGCCTAATTTGTTGATTTCGGATTAGACCAGGGGGCTATTTGTCACCCTTATGTTTTGAAACATTAGTTGGAACGTAATTTTAGAAGCAAAGGCAATAGAAAAATTGAAGGGAATTTGAAAAATAAAATCATTAAAATCGGGTGGACTGGGCCCAGAAAACAGACCGAAAGTCAGGTGGCCGAAACCAGAAGCGAAAGATGTGGGGCCCGAATTTCACTGATGACGTTGACTTGACTCGCGGGAAGTATGGGACCACCGGACCACGATCTCTCTAGCATCTGATTAAAAATCCCTCCAACGGTCACGTTATGTCTCCCTAGCCTCTTGCCATTTAAAATTATAGACCAACACTGCGTTACATATTACGAAAAATTTTAATTCTAAACTATTGACCACAACACCATTTCATTTATGGTTAAGATATTCAAATGTGCTTTGACAGTTGAATTTGGAGTTATTTTGTGGTCTGTTTTGGTCCATATATTTTTGTAGGTCTCATATAAATATATGGACCAGATACAATAAAACAGCACTGGCACAATAATTATAGAACAGATGATCTGTTCCAGCCAGCAATCTTGACAAATGTTCTAAAACACTTGGAAGAAAATAAATTCTTTTTTTTAATATTTTGACCCAAAACTACTACAATCTCCTACAATGGTGAAATCTTAAAAACAACATATAGGAATCAGACAGGTGTTTTATTTTATGTGTATCAAACCCATAATTACATCCTATTAAAACTTAATTACTGCATCAAGATATGCTAACGATAAAACCAAAGATATCGAGAGGAAGGGGAAAGCGAAAGACACAGAAAAATTCAGAAAGAGAGAGAAAAAGAAAAGAAAACAAAAAAATTAATTTCAAATTATTCAAAAACCTCTTTTTCTTTCATATTTTTTTTTCTTCTCTTCTTCTTCTTCTTCTTCCTTCTAATTCCTACTCTCTTCTCCCCTCTTTCTCTTTATTCTCTCCCAAATTTGAAACCCTAGCGAGAATCGGCGATTTTAGTTGGCCATTCGATGGATCGTAACCGTTGAATTGGAAAAAGCTTTGACCTCCGCCGAGTCTCATTCCGCAGCCGGTGAGACCGATCTCTGAGTAATGGCCAATGGACACCCGCCGCTTTACCCATTTCCAAACTTGAACCGTTCGTTCTCGGGCTCCGCTAGGGTTTCTATAAGGAATTTGGTTTAGATTCTACTTTATTGTTGCTGTTGTTGAGTTACATACGAGGAGTGTTATGGCGCCGGCGGGGAGAGGAGGAGGAGGAGTTGCGGCGGCGGCGTTGGTGGTGGAGAAGGTGAGGAGGGGTGTGCGGACGGTGATATTCATGGTGGCGATGGTGGCGTCGCTGCTGGTATCGTCGATGCCAGTGTTCGTGGCGGTCGGAGACGTGTTAGTACCGCTGGTGTTGTTGTCGAATTTCACGTGCTTGAGGTGCTATGGAATTAAGGAGCATTTGCGTAGATACGCTTTCAAGAGCTCTTTGACTGATGTTCCTCTTGTTTCTGTTATTAGATCTTTTATCATTATTTGTACGTCCTAACTACCACCCTCTTCATCAAAATTTAAAATCGTTACATTGCAATCTAGATTTTTTGTTATTTGGTATGTGGAACACATATCGAAGATTTTGATATATCGACTGAAAACTGAGTTTAAAATTTTCCACGCATTCCCTAGTTTTCTTCATCTCAGTTTTAATCTTCAAGATGTTTATACCTTTGCTCTTACAGCCTTTTGTTTTCATCCCTCTGCTCTATAAGTAATGAAAAAGAAAATTATTCTCTTTGGTTTTCTTATGTTGGTTGCTTTGCTTTTGTATGCGGCTTCTGAAATCTCTGTATATGCTTTGATGGTTCGGTGATGATACATCAAGGAAAGAGTCAATAAAATTTGTTTAGTTGATAGAATTAGGTGCTGTTTAGATTTCGTGAATTATTGCTTTTATGGATGTCGAGAACCATTTGCAGCATTTTCGGAAAATAAAAGAAGATGCATGTTCATTTTTCGTTTTCTTTGTGATCTAACATAAGGAAATCATTGGAATTGATGGGATGTCTATGCATGTCAATCTTTTTTTAAATATCCCTTCAAGCAAACTATAACCATCTCATTTATGTTCTTTATTCCAAACAATTTTTCGCAGGTGTTTATTCAATGTGCGATGCTCCTGCTCTCTCACATGGTCCTTATTTAGGAACTGTATCATTCTGTTCTATTGCTTCTATTCTTCTTCTCTCGGTAAAGGCATGCGTTTTCACTATGAATTCTCAATTTGAGGTTGAAGTTTCAACTTCCCTTGCAAGGAAAAAGCTCCATTTAAAGAAGTCATGGGGAATGCCCGTCTTGTTCTTCTCTTCTGTAGTTTTTGCACTTGGCCACACTGTTGTTGCCTATAGAACGAGTTGCAGAGCCCGCAGAAAGCTTATGTTTCACAGAGTTGACCCAGAAGCTGTAATTTTGCCCACCAGTCTTTTATTTGTTCTATTTTTATATGTGCATTCAGTTCTTAGGATCTATGATTACTTATAATATGCACCAAAATAATACTTTGCAGGTGCATGCTTCATGCTAAGTTGTTGAGAATTTAAGAAAACCTCTTATTGGTTTCATAAAGTTCATTGCTTAGTTGCATTGTGGAATTGCTGGAAGTTCAATTTATTGGATTAGTTAAAGTGTTCATGTATTGAGTTCTTTTAGTTTGTAATTTGTTGTCAACTTTGACAATTAAATATCCGTCCATTTTAAAATTACAGGTGCTTGCATGCAAAAATGTCTTCTCTGGATATCAGAAGATGCCACGATCTCCTATTCCTGCTGGAGGAAGGACTCCAAAAAGTGATAGTGAAATGAGGCGAAAGCCTTTTGGACTGGCACTTGATGAAGGGAAAATCCCTGTCAGATTACTTGCTGATATTGATAGCCTGTTCATGACATGCCAAGGCCTTACCATCCACTACAAGCTCAGCTTGCCTGGTTCTCCTCCTCGTTCGTTGTCCTCCATAACTTTTCTTGAACCTAACCCTAGTTGTAGCTCACCAAAGCTGACACTGGGTAAGCTAAAACTTGAAAGGCACCCATTCAGTTTGTTATCAAGCACTCAGCATAATCTTCATAGGAGCTATAGCAATCAATTTCACAGCTCATCTCTATATGCACCGCTATTGGATGGTTCTCCAACTTCTCCAGTTCTTTCTGAAGACATTCCTGTTCTGAACTTAGATGATCGTGTTCAGGAAAATGAAATCAGCAGATTAAATTGTGCAACTCATAAGGTAGACATGGAAGAAAGCAGCCAGTTTGGTATTGTCTTGGTTCATGGTTTTGGGGGAGGAGTCTTCTCATGGAGGCATGTGATGGGTGTGCTGGCTCGGCAGGTTGGCTGTGCAGTTGCAGCTTTTGATAGGCCAGGGTGGGGACTAACGTGTCGGCCACATTGGAAGGATTGGGAGGATAAACAGTTGCCCAATCCTTACAAACTTGACACCCAGGTGATTTATACTATCAATGACGTTGTAACATTGATGCTCTAAGTTCTACAAGCATGCTTGATTAGTTCTCATGTTTAGTGTTCTAATGCTGTCCTCGAACAAGCAACGTACAGGAAACAAATATGTCTAATTATTACTCTTTATTTGT
This sequence comes from Erythroxylum citrifolium, assembly GCA_026284465.1. Taxonomy (NCBI): domain Eukaryota; kingdom Viridiplantae; phylum Streptophyta; class Magnoliopsida; order Malpighiales; family Erythroxylaceae; genus Erythroxylum; species Erythroxylum citrifolium. The sequence continues at coordinate 14,221,515 of JANKOE010000001.1, read as the reverse complement.
CTGGGAACTATCTTGTGCTAGTTGCACCTTCAACTCTATTAGCATGTCTAGATTCAAGAAGGAATGATGTGGTTTACGCCTTTTTGCAGTTTGCAAGACAACATGCATTTTACTAGTTATTAGATTTCCAAACCTATTGTGGTTGCATACATGTCTTTCCTTAACTAAAACTTTATTTTATCAAGTGTTGTGTATATGTTTGGCGATTTGATCTTTATCTTAAAGTTTGATCATATTATAGGTGTTTGCAGGTTGACTTGCTTCTTTCTTTCTGCTCTGAGATGGGGTTTTCTTCGGTTGTGTTGGTTGGCCATGATGATGGTGGCTTGCTTGCTTTAAAGGCTGCACAAAGAGTTCAAGCATCGGTTAATTCTTTCAATGTGAGTGTATTTGCCTGTTATTTTACTTCGACTGAGATATCTCTGAAATCCTAAATATCATTGTTGCACCCTTGATTGATGATTTTGTTGTTGTATGTTTGGATATCATTCAGGTTGCAATTAAAGGAGTTGTACTTGTCAATGTCAGTTTTTCGAGAGAACTGATTCCTGCCTTTGCCAGGATACTTTTGCGTACCACACTTGGGAAGAAGCATTTGGTTCGTCCTTTATTAAGGACTGAGATTATTCAAGTGGTAAATAGACGAGCTTGGTTTGATGAATCCAAGCTAACGACAGAGACTTTAAACCTGTACAAGGTATCACCAGAATATGGCCATTGAATTTTTACATGGACCTAATACTGAAGTTACACTTACCCTGGTCAAGATTGCCATAGAATTAGAGCAGAATCTCTCTTTCATTGACATAATATTGGTTACAGGATTCTGACGTGCCTTCTTTTTTGGTTTTATGATCTCATTTTCCATCAGGCACCACTTTGTGTGGAAGGTTGGGATGAAGCACTCCATGAAATTGGTAAACTTTCGTTTGAGACAATCCTGTCACCTCAGGTGTCAGCATCCCTAATGCAGGCAGTAGAAAACATGCCTGTCTTGATCATTGCTGGTGCAGAAGACGCTCTTGTCCCTCTTAAATCTTCCCAGACCATGGCTTCAAAACTTGTAAATTCTGTAAGTATTATCTATTATTCTCTACTTGTTGCTTCTTGAAGCTTGAGTTAATTGATGTTGAGCAAAGTATTCTAAATTCTGGGACAATTTAATCCAACATTTTATATTCTTCCTTGTCTCCATATTGCTATGGTTCTGTGAACCCAGAGTCAAAATACCAACTGAAAAGCCTTAGGTTCTGAAATTACGGTGCACATGACAAACTTAAAAGGAGCATTAAAATATAAAAGCAATAAGCCAATGAGAAACTATTGTTCTCTTATTGTTGAGTGTGTGCCTTGCAGAGACTGGTAGCTATATCTGGATGTGGCCATCTTCCTCACGAGGAATGTCCAAAGACGCTACTTGCCGCCATTTCACCCTTTATCAGCAGAATTTTGCCAAAAGCGGATGTGGAGAACCAGTAGTATAAATTAACTTTATCAGTAGGATTGTACCCGTCTTAGGGACTTATTTTTTGTCATTTTCTTCTTTCTTGATCATTTTTCTCTGCCACTCATCTCTGTTTTGCCTTTTATTTATTTTTTTGGTCAAGCAATTTACCCCAGCAGGAAGACAAAATGTCCTCTTGTGTGGTGATTTTTTATGTTTTATTTTCCAGTCTTGTTCACAACCCAGCTCCGTAGGATTACAGCTTCTCCTGTTATATTTTCTCCTTATATATTTTTTCCGCTTTCCGTTCCCGTGTTTGGTCGGGCCAGATTCAGGTTAACAAGTTTCTTAGAACAGTTCTTTGTGTTCACTAATTTAGGGAGTTGGAAAACGGAACATATTTGTACATGGAATGAATGCAATGGAGCATGGCATGATACGATGCAGTTCAAAATGTTCTTTAAAGTAATCGATTAACTGCTTAGAATTTGGTTCTTTCGCAATGTTTACTGGCAGGATTGATATATGGATGCTGTGAGCCTATTACTGTGAATTGACAGGGTTTGGAAGTAGGAAAGTCGTTACAAAACTCAACTTTTATTACCGTTCGCGTTTGGTTTATAAGATGTTTGTAGAAGTCCTGCAGAACTGCAACAAGATGCCAAAAGCCGGACAAAACGATGAGATCGAAAATGTATGGTTGGTTTCTTGTTTGAGAACTTTGGAGTAGAAGTTGGAATTCCAGCTCACAGCTCCAACCTCGGTTGGCAGATGCCAACTCAGGTTCAAATGTTGTAAATGTTAACAATGTGGCCATTAGTTTTTTTTTTTTTTCCAAGAACGGAATATGGTTCTAAGGTTATCTGAGAATCTGGTGACTTCACACCTAGGTTTGACCGACCAAAGTAAACAAAACATTGAGATAGTTCTTTCCAATTACATCATTTTCTCTTCCCTACTTAAAGAAAAAGGATCACGTTACCGATCTATTATCTTTTTCCCTGTTATTATTGAAATGGTCATCACGTTTAAGATTGATAAAATATCCCAGTAAGTTCCGGAGAAGCCCAAAGGTAACCAATAAGGATTCTCATTACTTTCTCTGATAGGGATGATAGTGGGCTGGTTGGGCCAAAATAGTCGGGTCTGAAGTCAGGTCTGGCCCAAACCGGCCTGACAAAATTTTAAAATTTAAAATTAAATTATTTAATAATTGAGGATAATATTATAAGCAATGAAAGAAAAACATTAAAATTAAAGTTATCAATTCAATTAATTGAAGTTACAAAATTCAATTGATTCAGATGAAATCAAATTCATTAATAACGGAGTATATGATTATAAGAAATGAAAGAAAAAGATTACAATTGAAGTGATCGATTCAATTAATTATAATTATGAGTTTCAATTGATTAAGAAAATTTGAAAATTTATAACGAATATTCCATTTTGGCATTTATATTATTTTAATTTTCTAGAATGTTTACGTAGAGTAAAAAAAAGTTATAAGGAAGCTTATAAGAAAATTTACTTAAATAATTAATTAATTAAAAGAAAGAGAGGATAATGAACTATAGTAATCTTAATCGTACACGAATATTATCCATATCATTTTTTGTAAAATGATACAATTTACAAAAATTAAGATAAAATCATGATGGAGATTGGACACTAATACCGGAGGTTGGAGATGGTAGACTAAGAGAGCAACTAATTGTTGTAGTTAGATCATCAATAATATGCATCACTTCATTTGCATGTACAAATATTATAATTGGTAATGTAATATTAAAATTAAAGGAATATTAAGGACATGGTAATAATTAATAAATAATTAAATGCACCTCCATCTTCATATGTTTGACCAAAATAATGTTCATTTGATGATCAATGAGTATGACCGGTTACCTTCACAGTAATACTTGTAGCTGTATTAAAAGAAAATTAAAAAATAACATTAGGTAAGATGCTATAAAAAAAATAGACAAAATTGATATATCAAAAAGAAAAGAATTTACTATTAATATCTTCATCATCTAACCAACTTTGGGCACACATTAGGACTTCCACAATACAAGGATGAACTCGAGTACAATGAGGAGTAATAACCAGACCACTAGTGCCAAAAGCAAACTTCGAAGCAAAAGTGGATGATAGATTTGGTAATAAGTCTCATGCAATTACCTGTATGATCAGAAAGTTATTTTCATATGTTCACCATGATAACGCATCAAATTGCACACCTTCAATTTCAGCTACACAATCTTCGGTCAAATATTTATCTAACTACATCATATTGTATGAAATCCTAGCCCTCTTTTCTTTCAAAAATGTTGAAACTAAAAGCAATAAACTACTCTTAGAAGATGAGCCTGAACCTGAACCTGAAACTGAAATCATAGTAGAACTGCCTGAACTACTGCTACCTCGATCATGAATTTTTTCTATTCTGAGTTGACAATCATTAAACAATTCATACCATAATTGTTTAGTGATATCTACATGCTCTTGGACTTGATCACCATATAATACATTATAAATCTATCTTCTATCTCGGGTTCAGCACATATAATATTGCAACAATATGTTCAATCATAAACCAATAAAATTTAAGTTCTCCATCATTTGCTCCACCATAGTCCGAATAACCTCATCGAAATCAAACATTTAATTAGATAAAGCGTTCTTCATCTTACGTAAAATGCTAAAGAAATATTACGGAGTTAGATATTTTGTTCCCGAGAACAATTCAGTTGCATTATAAAATAATTCCAACTTTGTACAAAGTTCTCTAGCTAACTCTCCTTGCTCTTTTGTAGGCATGCGAGTATAAAGAGAGTCTCTTTGGCTCAACCTAGTAAACACATTAGCATATTGGGTTGCCGACTCCAATATCTTAAAGGTTGAGTTCCATTTGGTTAGACAATCTAAAACCAACATCTTCCTACTTGGAATGCATTGAAATCATGCAACTTCTTCAAATTTCTCAACTCTTTTAGGTGTTAGCACTCTAATATACTATACTATTCCAAATCGAATCTATGGCTTCCTTTATCATCTCCAACCCACCTTTCACAATCAAGCTCAAAATATGCGCAAAACAACGCATATAAAATAATCTTCCATCAACCAACAAGCTCCTAACCTATATCTTATTCTTCAACTTATCAATAATAACATCATTTGTGCTACATTTGTCGACTGTGATGGTAGATAATTTGTTATCTATGTTAAAATCTATCAATCAGTCTCCCAACATAGTGTTTAACCTTTCACTTGTTGTATATGGTGTCGGTATATAAATGAACCTATTATGTACAAATATTACCAACATTAATCAAAAATTCACAACATAATGAAAAACTAAAAGATAACAATATTAAAAATATAAATTACCTCAAAATTTTATTACGTAAAGTTCAATCATTATCAACATAATGCGTCGTCACTGCCATATAACTCTTCTTTTAGTTATCAGTTGTCCACATGTCTGTTGTAATGATAACCTATCCTTTATTACTTGACAATACTAAATAAATAAAGCAAAAGGAGCAATTGAATTATGAATAAACTAGGATTGTAAGATAGAACATATTCTACTTTTGGCAATATTCTTACAACTTAACGTAATAATGAGCTTAGTAAATTACATGGCCTTTTAAAATAACAAACTTATACTTACAACATAGCATACTAATGAGCTTATAAAATGAAGGGTTAATTACCAAAAAAAAGCCCTAAATTTTTTTCAAATTTTCAATTATAGTCCAAACTTTAAAAAATAACAATAAAATGTCTAAACTTTTTTTTTCCAATTCTAACCTAACGTTAGTTTCACTGTTATCTTTGCTGACATGACACTGTCACGTATCAATAACCCTCACTAATCAGACACGTCAGCGTCATTAGAAAAAGTTTGTCTGACTAGTGGAACGCCTCAAACGTGGGGTGATCTAGGTTTTTTTGTTTGTTTCTATCATCGCCATCTGAAGCTACCTCTCCATTGTCGACCTGTGTCGCTTCATCGTCATTTGTTGTGGACCTGCGTCGCCTTTGCTTGTTGTTCGATGGGCCAACGTGTCATATTTATGAATCTACATAATTTCTAAAACAACATTTTCACAAATTGACAAATGAGAAATAACAAACCAAGAGTTAAGTTAAGTGACAAAAAAGAGTAAGAAAATAAGCAAACGAAACTATCAAATAATTGGTCTCATAACTAGACATAGAGCATAAAAGTTTTGAAAGTTGATGTAAGATTAACGTAGCTCATGATCAAACTCGCAGACCCAAATTTGAACCGTACATTGCATAGTGAAAGATTCCATCTTGAAGCAAACTTACAATTGAAGCTCTAAGGAGGATAATTAAGAGATATGGTTAGAAGAGATCTTTTAACTTCTGTACACTATAAAGACAAGTGACACCATGTGCACTATCAAATCATTATAAAAATTCATTGTTCCCAATAATAAGGGACCTTTTCATTATCTCTAGAAAATATTACATTTTCTTTCTAATTTTGTTAGCTTGATCGTCGAAGGCCAAATCCTAGAGTACACTGCGACATTTGATCTTGTAAGTATGTCAAAAGGAATCCCAAACCTAAATTCATGTCGTATCTTCAACTCATCAAAATAGGCTAATCTCAAACACTTCAAGTCTAGACCAAAGTTTATGCCATATATCTCCTCCAACAATTAAGCTTAAACCTAGGTTCATATCATATTTTTTACTCATTAGAGCATGCATAATCTCCAACACTTAAAACTCAAACTTAGATTCATGCCATATCTCCAACTCATATTAAAGAGACTTAATCTTAAAAACTTTAGCTCAAACCTAAATAATTATATTTTTAACTTATTTTGATAGACCTATTCTTAATCGCTCGAACCCAAACTTGAACTTGAAGAAACTTAGGGTATGTTTGGGAGTTTAGGATGGAATGGAACGAAATGGCAATTAATGGAACGGAATGGAATGGAATGGAGTGGAATGGAATAGAATGGAGTGGAATGGAATGGAATGAAATGGGTCACTCCATTATTTGGAAGTTTAAATAAAATAAGAGAGGGACTCCTTTGACCATTGTT
>JANKOE010000001.1:14171981-14187667 GCA_026284465.1 Erythroxylum citrifolium | reverse complement strand
TGAGAAGTCAAAGCATTTGCTTGTTCTTTATACTTTCATGTTTATGTTAGTTTGATTGTAATCGGGCTTGAAGCCCTTTAAAGCATTGTATTAGTTTATTTCCGTGTAAATATGAAAGATTTGAAGTTTCAATTGTAAAGTGTATTGTATGGGTTTTCTTTAGTTTTTGAAGTTCAAATGTAATGTATAAGTTTCCCTAGGAATGTATGATTGTAAGAATGGAAAAGATTAAAAAAAAGAATGAGTTGGTATTGCTATATGGATTAGAAATGAATAGAATTCTAAGATTGTGTTGTTGCCAATTGAGTTGAATTGAGTTGAAGTTGGATGCTTGTGAGCAGTTGGAAGATTGAAGTGATTTTTATACAGGTTTGTAGTTTGGGTGAATAAAAATTGAAGTTTTGGCTAGATGTATTTTTAGGGGAGATACTGTCCAAATTTTCCTAAATTTGGACAGCAACTTCACATAGGGTTTAGACCCTCTTAACGAGTGAATTAGCTTTCGAGGTCTTCTGAAACTTTGTAGAACGCGTTAAGATCTTTAAAACGAGATAAAATGGGTTAGTTTTCGACTTAGGATGAAAAAGTTATGGACGTTTGAAATTTGCTGCCCTTTATGCAATTAGGGTTTCCCGAATTACTATTCATATGGTAATTTGGGCTGAACCTTCGGAAGGGTTTTTCGCCCCTTTAGAGCTGAAATCGATTTTTCCGTCCTTCATGAAAAATGTAGAGGATCTTTTTATCTTTCCAACGAGGTATGATAGGTCCTATTCGGAGTTAGAAGTAAAAAGATATGAAGGTTGGAAATTGGCCGATCACTATTCATATGGTCAAAAAGTGACTATTCATTTGGTTACTCATTAGGTTAAAGCTTTAAAGCAATTTTGGATCTTCTAAAGAACCGAGCTAAGTTTTTAGTAAGAAAATTGATATTAAGATGAATAAGATTAAAAAAAATATATCGGGATTTTCGGACTAGTCTAAGGTTTCCAACGCGGGTTCCAGTTTGGTTTTTCATAAGAGGTTGGACATCCGGTAACGGGTTCCAACATAGATGGTATCAAAGCAAGAAGCGTTTATAAGGAATCATGTGTACGTATGAGGGAATCCGTATAAGTAGTTGGATTTCGGAAACGGGATCCAACAGCACGCCTGCCCTGAGGGTTCTCGCGTCTCCCTTGTCTAAGCTCATCTATTTGATCCCTAACGTCATTTAAGGCTAGATTGAATCTCTCAAATTGTTGTTGCATGGCTCTCAAAGTGAAAGCGATATTTGCATCTCCTCCTTGGTTGTCATCATTACTTCCTCCCTGTGACATTGTAAATAAAAGGATATACCTGTAAAATAAAATTAGTGATAAATAACCTCACACACTCCCTTACGTATTTGACTCAAGAATTTGTCACTCCCCTCGTGTTTAAGTCACGGCAATGACTCCCTCAAATAAGCTCGCACACTTTTGCCTTTTACCACTCAAATTTCTCTGAAATCTAAGTTACAATCAGAACCACGGTTTCATCCAATCAATGTTTCCAACTTTAGCTCGAGTGACAAGAACAACAAACCCCAGTCAAGTAACAAATATAAGAGATCAGAATTTTTTTTCAATTTTTTTTCCAGAATTTTTTTCAGAATTTTTTTGACTTTTTTTCTCCCCCACCTTGTTTCTTTCAGGAGTCTGATTCTTTTCTTTTTTTCAAATATTTTTTTTGTTTTTTTCCTGGGTTTTTTTCTAACTTTTTTTTTCTGATTTTTATTTTTTTCTAACTTTTTTTTGACTTTTTTTTGAACTTTTTTTTTATATAAGCTAAAAGTTTTTAGCAAATAATTGAAAACCCTAACTAAAACAATAGCAAGAAGAAAATTGAAATCCTAGGCCAAAAGTTGATTCACACCTGAATTGATGATCCGACGATAATTGGATGGCGATGGGCGGCAGTTTCTTGAATTTTGATGGAGTTGAATAAAAATGCTCCGCCAAACCAAGGCTCTGATACCAAAATTGATGAGCATCGCGGAAGGATTGATGCCGATTTGATGATGTTTCCGATGGAGTTTTGGTTTGGTGGGTTTTCGAGCTAACGGAATGAAGAAGGATGGATATTTGGAATTCAACAAACAAGAAAATAAAGGATACGCAAGGTTTGATTTCTACGACACCTTTCAGAAACTTGTTGCAAGCAATCCCGATGATCAAAATAAAACCCAGAGACAAACAATCGACATGCCACAATTGAGAAAACAATTGATAAGTGAAAGATGATTCGAAAAGTAACAAGAACAAGAGAATAATGTTCTCCCTAAAGCCGACGGCACTCAAACAATATGATCTGCAAATTCTAAAATCCTAAAACATAAGTATTTATACCTAGGTCAAATAATGAAAGGTTGAGCTAAAATATATGGAAGCCCAAAATAAAACGAAGTTTAAAAATTAAATAAATAGGTCTAATTCGTGGGTCTTCAAGCTCAAGTATACCCGGTCCAAGGATTTGAGTTAAATGGATTAGTTTGAGCTCAATTCCATTAAACTCTCTTTCAATAGACTCGGAATTCGCCATCTTTTCAAGATCCTTACTCTTGCTCACATCAAAAGGATGTTGATGACTTTGAGAGAATCCACTTTGAGAACGACTCGACGATACCCGAGCGACCAAGCCAAGGAGAGGCTGGAGTGGATTCTCCAAAGTTCAGCAGTCAGCGGCAATCCTTGAACAATATATTAGAGAAACCCCCCGTCTCACTGACCATGCCTATCGCGAATTAAACCCCCTACGAATGCAGCAGTTGAGCGTTATTTAACCGCGTCGTCAGTGTTAAGCTTGACTCAGCCTTCAGGTGGTTTGGTCCACCCAACAAGACTACCCACGACGCTGTCTTGCATCGGGTACACATAGTGTTCCACTGCACGGGCTCGCTCAATGCTCTCAACATACTCCTTAACGGCTCTCTGATCGTCCTCTGGCTACACAAAATCAGCTTCGAACAGGCCTTTGTTATGCTAATACCAAAGCATCCAGCAGGCGACTCCAAAGACCGTCGCCCAATAAAGCCTTGGCTTTTCCGATATAGGACAAGTCTGCAAGCAAACCAGATAGAATTTAACTAGCTTCCCTCAATTAAAGCAACCCTAGAGTGACGATCAAAGCACAATACATAGTCATTCGCAAGTTAAAGGATCTGCCATTAATTTTATTTTTCAATTAATTATTTTTTTCCTTAAGAAGTGGTGTGGCCACGTGGAAAATAAGTCTTTACATGACCATTGTGTTAGACAAGGATTTACTGCTTTTGATCATATTATTATTATTATCGTAGGCTCGTAGCTACGGTCTTTTTTTTCTTCCAAATAATTAATATATTATGTCTAATTAGGATACGTCCGTTTGATATTCGGCCTTTAGATCTCGATACGTATAGTACAACTAACAGTGATTGTTTTTATCATTACATATTCTGCATGTGATGCATGGCTTGTGCTTTGTACCTTATGTTGATAAGACTTACGCCATAACTTTCAACGTGGCTCGAGCTTGTGCTCAGGAGGAGAAACTTGGCGAACGACTTTGGAATTTTGCACAGTAGCAATGGTTGGGATGGGATTTATACTCATGGTCTTTCCAAGCTGATGCATTTCTTATAATTTAAAAAGAAATGCTAGCTAATTATTTTCAATCGGCTTATTCTGTTCTTATGTAAACATTCTTCTTCTGACATTTTCGTGTGTATGTTTAACCATTTTGATTCTTCTTCCCTTGGCTCTCTAATCTGTAATCTCTACCTACTTTTAGGTTACATTTCCATTTCCTCATTTTTGAACCGGCCTTAGAAAATATCTGGACACTCATGAGTTTAGATCCTCTGTCCAATATTATGGTATCTTATTGTATCCAATAAATCTCAGTTATTTATTTATGCGGGGTCTGCATGGGATCCGCATGGATCTCGCAAAATAAATGGCTGAGATTTCATGAGACAGAATAAGACAGAGTAAAACTGGACAGAGAATCTGGTTTGGACACTCATCCCTTCAATTTTGTGAGTAGCCTAACAACGAAGTCATCGCCAGCCAGTAACAGAGTTAGAATTCCTAAAGCTTGCATGATTATGGTGTTAAAAGGTATCGGTTTTCTTTTTCTATATTCTCCAAAGGACTAATGATTTTTTTTTCAGTTAACAGAACTTAATAAAAGCTTGCCGACGTCGTTGTGTCCTGTTATACGGCGCCGTTCGGTGGCAGCGACAGACAACCACAAGTTGGCTTATAAGCGTCTCTCCACTTTATATTCAAATCGTGGCGCGTTATTAACCGTTTACTTAACGTACATATATCTGAGTGCCTTCTGCATATTCTCGCGCCATTTCCCTCCCTAACGCTGTCTGTCTCGCCATTTTCTCTCTCTAGAATTCCGTCGCACAATGTCATCGGGGTCAGCTTCTTTGATGTGGTTTCGAAAGGGGCTTCGTGTCCACGACAACCCTGCTTTAGCCTATGCTTCTAGAGGGTCCGAATTCATGTACCCCGTTTTTGTCATCGACCCGCATTACATGAAACCGGATCCTACCGCATTCTCTCCGGGGTCAACCCGATCGGGTCTGAACCGCATCCGGTTCTTGTTAGAAAGTCTGGTTGATCTGGACCACAGTCTCAGGAAGGTGGGTTCCAAGTTGTTGGTGTTAAAGGGAAACCCATGTGATGTCTTGGTTCGTTGCTTAAAGGAAGTAAGTCAGCGTAACGGTTGTTTTATAGTGATTTTGCTTGTAATGTTTGTTAAAGCTGGTTTCTGTTACAGTGGGATGTGAAAAAACTGTGCTTGGAGTATGATACTGAGCCGTATTATCAGGGTCTGGACTCCACGGTCAAGGTGTTATATTAGATTTTGATTTTTTTAAGGACAAGTGGCTTGGTGGCCATGTACTTGTAGTACCAAATGTTTTCCTGATATGGAATTTTCTGTTCTATTTTTCTGACAGGACTATGCATTGGCTGCCGGAATTGAAGTTTTTTCTCCTGTGAGTCATACCCTTTTCAATCCTGCCGATATAATACAAAAGGTGAGTGATTTGAACTGACGTTATTGAGAACCGATTTAGGTTGGTATTATAATTATGAGGCTTTGAACCTTCAGTTTAATTGTATGTTGTTAATCTTGTTTTGTCTTGTTTATTGATTTCATTAATGTTTTGAAAAGAACGGAGGAAAGCCCCCGCTGAGTTACCAATCATTTCTGAAGATTGCTGGACAGCCCTCTTGGGCATCCTCTCCTCTAGTGTTTGAACTTTCTTCAGTGCCTCCTGTTGGGGATCTCGGAAAGTGTGAGATATCAGAAGTTCCAACGCTTAAAGAGCTTGGTTACAGAGACAATGAGCAGGCATCTCTTGACTTATGTGATATTGTTACTCCATGTTTTTCCAAAGCTTCTAATTGACTTTGAACTTCTTTGCAGACTGACTGGACTCCTTTTAGAGGTGGCGAGTCGGAAGCTTTAAAAAGGTTGGAAGAAGTGATCAGTGACAAGGTATGATGTGGACTTAAATTTATTTTTGTCTCTACGGACAGCCCATAGATGTGAGCGTTGCACCTATCCATCTTCTTCTCCTCCATTATTTCGAATCTTAACGTTTGTAATCCTCAATATCCATTTTATGGCATGTGAATTCTTATAGCTTACTTTTAATTACGTTCCAGGAGTGGGTAGCAAATTTTGAGAAACCAAAGGGTGACCCATCTGCATTTGTTAAACCGGCAACGACTGTATTGTCACCTTACTTGAAGGTGAGCTACAAGTAACACTGCAATTATTAATTTAGTTGATTTTCCGATATATTAGTTGTTGTTTCAAGAATCAAACTGAAACTGACAAGCACCTCAGTGACTCTTCACCTTTTCTTCATTTCCCTTGTAAGAGTTTTAAATGCTTTGGCAGTTTGGCTGCCTCTCTTCCAGGTATTTCTATCAGTGTCTTCAAGACATTTACAAAGCTGTAAAAGAACATAAATCACCACCAGTTTCTCTAGTTGGTCAGGTCAGTCTCGTTATGTTGTTCATTTGTCATCCTCATGTGGGGGCAGCTATGATTAAATCTCTTCTATCTATTCCTGGCAGTTGTTGTGGCGAGATTTCTTCTACACTGTGGCTTTTGCCACACCTAATTTTGATCGGATGAATGGTAACAAAATATGCAAGCAGGTATCAGCAATTAAAATTCTTCAGATTATGTTGTACATGTATGAATATATAAAAGTTGTCATCTCCTACTGAAGTAGATTTCCGTATATATTGTTATTCTTATGATGAGTTATGGCCGATGCAAAAACAAAGCCAAGAACCTTTCATTCTTTTGATATTGGCCAGGTTAGTTCCGTCAATAAATTTTGAAGGAGGGTTTAACATATTCTCCACATATCAGTTAGAAATATAAATACTTTTGGGAAATGTCAAGTACCATATTGCAGATATCTCTGTCCTGTAAAAGAATGCCATGTTTTGTCTGGCTCTGAGATAATTATAATTGGCCACTCTCTTCTTTCTTTCTTTTCTATGTTGATTCTCAGTAGATATAGTATCTCTGATGTAGCTACATGGAACGCAGGTACCTTGGAACACTGATGATCAGTTACTGGCAGCTTGGAGGGAAGCAAGAACAGGATATCCCTGGATTGATGCTAGCATGGTCCAGGTTAGGGTTTTGGTAGAACTGTGGACTTATACTCCAAATTGTTGCCCAATTTAATGCAGAGGTCTAGTACATGTGAACATACTTATTTTGCTCTTGTTGAAGCTAATAAGTATATGATATTGTAGCTTCACAAGTGGGGCTGGATGCACCATCTATCACGGCATTGTGTTGCTTGTTTTCTGACTCGTGGGGATCTGGTACATTATCCACCCTTTTTATTCACATTTCTCTTGTTATATCCGCTTTGTTCCTTACTTGAATTGTTCTTTTTCTTTCGTGATAGTTTATTCACTGGGAAAAAGGACGTGATATTTTTGAGAGACTTCTGATTGACTCAGACTGGGCCATTAATAATGGAAATTGGCTGTGGCTTTCATGCTCGTCATTCTTCTACCAGGCACGAATCCTGTTATCCTGATTATATTAGTAACTGGATGATAGGCTCTTGCAAGTGAGAAAGAAAGTGTGGAGCATTGCAACTCTTGCTGGATTGATTAATTATAAGTGTTATCTTTCAACCAGAATAAATTCTTATGAATTCTACAGTAGATTAAATTATACTTGATTGTTTTAGTTGAACTGAATTAAGGACTCCCTCTGGCGGGGGTTCTCAAAATTTAGATTGTTATCTTTAGGTCATGAAACATGATGGTACATACAATCGTAGATGAATATATTCTTAGATGTTTTCTCCAAGATGTTTCATCAACAAGTCTATACTTGCGGAGATGTTATCGCTTTAAGATTGAATTCTGTGAATCATTTTTGAAGTTCTTCCAATATGGTTGCATTTTGCTAGCCAGTATAACCGCATCTACTCACCAATATCATTTGGAAAGAAGTATGACCCAAATGGCAATTTCGTCAGGCATTTTCTCCCAGTGCTCAGAGGTAATTTTTGAGCTTTCTCTTGGTGGAATATCCGTTTTGCCCCAGCGCCGTTTGGTTTATGTTATAATTAAAGTTGACCCTATTCAAAATCAGATATGCCAAAGGAGTACATATATGAACCATGGACGGCACCACTAAGTGTACAAACTAAAGCAAAGTGCATTATTGGGAAAGATTATCCGAAACCAGGTTTGTCCTGTAAATCCCATCTTAGTTTGCGGTTTGTTTCTGTAGTTGGCATATCAAATCTGTACAAGCTAGCTCTTTTCAGATTTATTCTGTTTGCTTTGACTTCACTCATTCATGCAGCTCCAAGACATCTATTAATGTATTTATATATTTATTTCTGCAGTTGTTTCTCATGATTCTGCTAGCAAGGAGTGCAAGAGGAAGTTGGCAGAGGCATATGCTTTGAATAAAAGATTGAATGGCAACGTTAGTGATGAGGATTTGCGCAATTTGAGAAGAAAATTGGATGAAGGTGAAGAGCAGGAGCCAAAAATTCGAAGGCAAAGACAAAAATTGATTAACTGAAGCTTTAACGAGTTCTGTCGTCAAAACTTGATCAACAACAAAGCTAATATTTATTACCATTGTAGCTGAAAGCCTGAAAAACATTTTTTAGCAGTAACCTCAATACTTGCAACATTCTATCAACAGTTTGGAGTGCCTTCTGGAAATACCAGGGGAGCCTACAAACAACTATATCTTTTTACTTCCTCTTAGTAGTTTCAAAAGGTGTTTTCTGTTACTAAGTTCATAAGTATTGAATTCTACAGTGTAAAATACCTGACAGCCCTTTTTCTTTCTTACAAGCATCCTCTTTTTCTCAACATTTTTGCTTTTGTTTTTTGGGCCTGATTTTCCTCTTCATCAAAGATGGCAAAAGAGCCTAAATTTAGCTCGATTTGATATGAAACTGACGTGGTAATTCGGATTGATGGAGTTTGGTTTTTTTAATAATTTTTTAAGCTTCCAGAGTTACATATAAATCGAATTAACCCTAGGTAATTAGTTCTTATCTTCGCTCGTCAGTCGACAATACATTTTTCTTCAACCTAATGTAATCTGCACGTTATGCAAATGTTGTAAACACATCCCAAGTAAGAAATGAGTTTGTCATGCTTGTGAAATCCGCTGACATTATAAATCCATCCTAGTAGCCGTAACGTAGTTGACACACTTGTTCTATTTGTAATTTGTTCTGTGGTTGAGGAGATCCTACCTCCAGGC
This sequence comes from Erythroxylum citrifolium, assembly GCA_026284465.1. Classification (NCBI taxonomy): domain Eukaryota; kingdom Viridiplantae; phylum Streptophyta; class Magnoliopsida; order Malpighiales; family Erythroxylaceae; genus Erythroxylum; species Erythroxylum citrifolium. Next base: position 14,178,859 of record JANKOE010000001.1, on the reverse strand, counting down.
TATTCTTCAATCATTTAAAGGATTTGATGTCCTCCAAACTGCTGAGAAGAGTTATCTATCAACCCCACATCATGTAGAACTTAGTATTATATTATTTAGTGGCACATGTCACTTATGGATTTGAGTCCAATGAAAACGGCTTAAGATAATAATTATTGGGTATTAAAGAGTTGGTCTCAAATGGGTCCAAGACCATTTCCCTCTCTCCTTTAAAATAAATTGCAACAACAGACATTTTTTTTGGTTTGTTCGTATGTTTTAGAAAACCATCAAGAGAGATTTCTGAACCATTGTGGAAACTAATTAAAGAAGATAAGGCATAGAGGGAATCAATCTTTATAAACACTATCATGGATTTAGGTATGGCTTAATAGATTGATCCATAATTGTCTTTCAATTGATATCAGAGCTTGTTCTGAAATTGTTTTTCGGTGTTAACGGTGGTTTCATCATTTTCTTGTGTTTTATTTTGGGTTATTGGATGTTTCAACTTGACACGGACAAATGAAAACTCGAGTCTAACTGAAACAGTGTAAACGATACAATCGATGCTACTTGTGCTTACGATTGTTGAAAAGAAACGAAAACGAAAACATCTAATTTTTGTTCTTAACTTCCCGTAAATGTCTTGATGATTTTGGCTCGAAAAATTCATGCTTTCTGTTTGAATGCCTATAACAGGGATGCTTCTGTTGGCTATAACGTTGGCAAGAGATGCTCTTGGTAGGGTTTGGGATGGCTTTTGGCATGGAGAGAAACCATGAAAAAGAGCGACCTAATAAAAAAAAAGGGAAGAAACCAAAATCGACATATGGTCACGCGCCCCATCTGACGCAGGGGAGCAGCGGATGGCTCGTGCTCTGTACGCGCCAGACGGGTTGCATTGCTTCTTTAGGCTAGAGAACAAGTTTTCCAGTTTTTTTTTGGCCCAAGACTTGTGTTTGGGCTGGTTTTTTTGGACCTTTGGTCCATCAAAGGATCAAATTGGGTTATTAAATGATTTTGGCCTAACTTTATGGATTTTTAATTTGGGTTATATTATGAAGTAATTAAATTATGGACTTTGACCCTAAGTAAAACAATTTTGTGATGGGTCATAATTGATGTTTAATTCATAATTGATTTATTTTTCTATGCATAATATATTTTTGAAAATTAGTGTCATATTATATGTTTTATTTGGTACTTTGAATATTTTATATTATGTAATGTTTGAAATTAAAATTTCTTATTATATATTGAATGTGCTACATGACATAATAGTAATTTAGAATAGTTTGTTAGTGACCAAAGTGATGACCAAACTAATTAAATTAAAATTTGTCATGTATGCTACTTGTCCAATTAAATGTTTATTGCATGGAAAGCTTGTTAGTTACCAAAGTGACCTAGCTTGAAAATATTAAACATTTAATTGTGAATGTTTTTATTGTTCATGTTGATATGATGCTATTAAAATGACATAAAGGTTGAATTGAACAATTGAGATTATTAATTATAACGCTAGGAGGTCACACAAAGGTAGATCATTGCTTATAATTAGTGACATTAAAGGGACTTATCAACATTTTTTTGTTTAATATGATTGTATATCCAAAGATACCATGCATGTTAACTAGAATATGATTGATTGTCCATTATAGTGAATTTTATTGGCATCATTATAGGTTATAGATATGTATTTAAATATCACCCAAAGGAGAATTTAAATACATAATCAAAGTTATTATTAGTTTGAATCCATTTATGTCTACTCAAAGCATTAATGCGTGAGCTATATGTTGTATTTGCAGCATCTACTAATTTGTTCGCTTTAGGAAATGGCTTTATCAAGTTCAATAGTCTGAATTATGCAGATTGGTTTGAACAAATCCAGTTTCAATTGGGTGTAATGGATTTGGACTTGGTCATAGTTTCAGACGCAAGGTCTGCAGCCATAACTGAGACTAGTTCTGAAGCTGACAAGTCTTATTATGAGGCTTAGGAACGGTCTAACAGGCTGAGCTTGAACTTGATGTGCATGCCAATCGCAGAAAATGTGAAGCCATCAATGCCTAAGATGGATAATGCAAAGGAGTTCATGTTGAATCTTAAGGAATACTTCCAATTTGATATAGTTGACAAGTCCATAGTAGGGACTTTAATGAGTGAGCTAACGACTAAGAAGTTTGACTGGTTACAACCCATTCACAATCAAGTAACTCATATGTCAAACCTAACTGCAATGCTAAAATCTATAGGTGTGGATGTGAGTGAGTCTTTTTTAGTACAGTTCATTATCAACTCATTTCCTCTAGAGTTTGGCCAATTCCAAGTGAATTATAACACCATTAAAGAAAAATGGAACCTTTAAGAGATTAAGGCCATGTTGGTTCAGGAGGAAGGGAGATTGAGGAAAATGAAAGAGCACTTCGTTCATCTCATATTTCATCAAGGAACTAGTAGCAGTAAGAACAAACTAGGAAAGAAAGGCAAAGATAAGGACAAAGCTCTCAGCAAAGTTAATGAGGGCCAAATCCATAAAGATAGCAGGTGCCACTTTTGTACGAAGCCTGGTCACTTTAAGAAGGATTGCCCTAAAAGAAAGGCTTGGTTCGAAAAGAAAGGTACATACTATGTTTCAGTATGTTTTGAATCAAACCTTATTGAAGTGCCTAATAATATCTAGTGGTTACATTTTAGTGCAACTACTCATGTGTCACATGTTTTACAGGGATTCCTTTCAACCCAAACCATAAACGAAACTGAAAAGTTCTTATATATGGGGAATAGAATGAAGGCACAGATAGAGGGCATTGGTATGTACAGATTTATTTTAGACACTGGGTGTTACCTGGATCTAGAAAAGTGTCTTTATGTTCCTGAATGTGTTAGGGATTTAGTTTCTGTTACAAAGTTGGATGACATAGGATTTCAATTTAAAATTGAAAACGGTGTTTTTTCATTGTATAAACACATGTACTATTATATTTCTGGTACTTTAATGGATTGTTTATATCGTTTTAATCTTAATGTTAATTTTGTTGAATCTCTATTTCATATTGACCATATTATAGGAAATAAACGTAGTGCACATAAGGAATGTTCTGCTTTTTTGTGACATAAAAGATTAGGTCATATATCCAAGGAAAGGGTACAGAGGTTAGTGAAAAATGAAATCTTACCTTAATTGGATTTTGTTGACTGAGATATATGTGTGGATTGTATTAAAGGTAAGCAAACCAAACATATATCAAAGCATCCAGCCACAAGAAGTAATGACTTACTTGAATTAACACACACTAACATATATGGTCCTTTTGACGTTCCTTCTTGGGGCAGCAAAAAATATTTCATTGCCTTTATTGATGTCCGGCAGAAGTAAGGTTGTATAATCTACATCAAAAGAAGCTTGATGCGAGAACCGTTAGTGATTATTTCATCGGCTATCCTGAAAAGTCAAAGGGGTATAGATTTTACTGTCCTAATCATAGTACGAGAATAGTTTAGTTTGATAACGCTCGGTTCATTGAGAATGGTTAAATCAGTGGGAGTGAGGAACCACAAAAAGTGGAGATTGAAGAGAGTCGAGTTGAAACTCTTCCATCAAGTGTTATTTCCCTAGTTGTTGTTCCTCTTGTTGCATCACAGATATGCAACATACTGGCACAACAAATTAATATTCGAACTTTACAAATTTATCATATTAATGAAGAACTAGCCAATGATGCACAAGTTACAAATAATCAAGTGATGCCATAAGAAATAGCATTACGAAAGTCTGTAAGACAAAGAAAACCAACTATTTCGAATGACTGAAATTTATTTACTTAAACATAAATGTGAATTAAGTATTGATAAGGATCCAATATCGTTCAAACAAGCCATGAAATGTAATAATTCTTAAAAATGGTTCAATGTTATGAAAGAAGAGTTGAAATCAATAGATGACATCGAAGTATGGGAATTAGTCAAGCTGCCAGAAGGTGCAAAGCAAGTGGGTTGTAAATGGATCTGTAAGACCAAACGTGACTCATAAGGCAACATTGAAAGCTATAAAGCCAGACTTGTTACTAAAGGTTACACTCAAAAGGATGGCATTGACTATAAAGAGACCTTTTTCTCCAATTTCCAAAAAGGACTCCTTAAGAATTGTTATGACTCTAGTGGCTCATTATGATTTAGAGCTTCACAAAATGGACATAAAGATCGCCTTTCTAAATGGTGACTTGGAAGAAGAAGTGTACATGGATCAACCAAAAGGTTTTTAAAACCACATGAAAGGACAAGTTAATGTGTAAATTAAAGAAGTTAATATATGGACTGAAACATGCTTCCCGACAATGGTATCTTAAGTTTAATGATACCATTACGTCTTACGGTTTTGTAGAGAACACTGTTGATCGGTGTATCTATATGAAGGTCAGTAGGAGCAAGTTCATTATATTAGTCATATATGTTGACTATATCCTTCTTGCCGCGTATGATATTGTTATGTTACATGATGTAAAAACCTTCCGCTCTAATAATTTTGAAATGAAAGATATGAGTGAGGCATCCTATGTGATCAGAATAGAACTATTTTGTGATAGATCACAAGAATTGTTAGGATTGTCTCAGAAAGGATATATCGAGAAAATATTAGAGAGACTTAGAATGAAAAAATGCTTCACAGGGATAGTTCCAATTTAGAAAGGGGACAAGTTTAGTCAAATGCAATGTCCAAAGAACGATTTGGAGCGTAAGGAAATGGAGTCTTTTCTTTATACATCAGTAGTTGGGAGCTTAATGTATGCTTAGTCGTGCACTCGGTTGGATATCTATTTTGTTGTTAAAATGCTAGGCCGATGTTAAAACAATCCTGGAATGGACAACTGGAAAGTTGCAAAGAAAATTCTTATATATTTATAAGGCACAAAAGACTATATGCTCACATATAGAAAATCAACCTATTTTGAAGTGATAGGTTACTCAGATTCAGACTATGCCGGTTGAGTAGATTCACTAAAATTTACATTCGGTTATATGTTCCTATTAGCTGGAGGAGCAGTTTCGTGAAAAAGTGAAAAGCAGTCCGTCATTGCTACTTCCACTATGGAGGCTGAATTTATGTTATGCTTTGAGGCCACAATTCATGGATTATGGTTACGGAACTTTATCTTAGGTTTTGGAATTGTCGATAGTATTTCTAGACCTTTAAGAATTTATTGTGATAATTTCACTTCCGTTTTCTTCTCTAAGAATGACAAGTATTCAAAGGGTGCGAAAAATATGGATTTGAAGTACTTATCTGTGAAAGAAGAAGTGCAAAAATATAAAGTGTCAATTAAGCATATTGGTACCGATCTAATGACAACGAATCCATTAACTAAACGCTTACCCCCCAAAACATTTATTAGTCATATTGAATGGATGGGCATTATAGATAATTCCTTGTTAGCATAACATTATGACATGTATATATACATATAATTGTCTTGCTTGAATTGTTATGACACTTATGAATTCAATTACAGTCATATTTTGCTCACTTACTTGTTATCCATATTAAGTTGTATACAATAGTTGTTTCTGTGAGATAACAATTACAAAATTACAACTTAAAGTTTTATGAGTTGAGTTGATTATGTGATACATGGAAGGACGTTGTATAACTAGTGTCTGCCATGATCCCATCATCTTAATTCAATTAAGGATGACTTGATCGATTCCATGTATTGTGTGCACTTAAAGTTTTATTGTTGAATCACCAAGTCGTAATATGGACCAAGTGAGAGATTGTTAGATTATTTAGTGGCTCATGTCACTTATAGATTTGAGTCCAATGAAAAAGGCCTAAGATAATGGTTATTGGGTATTAAGAAGTTGGCCTCAAATGGGTCCAAGACCCTTTCCCTCTCTCCTTTAAAATAAAATGCAACAACGGACATGTTTTTTTAGTTGTTCGTATGTTTTAGAACCATCAAGAGAGGTTTCTAAGCCATTGTGGAAACTAATTAAAAAAGATAAGGTAGAGAGGAAATCAATCTTTATAAACACTATCATGGATTCAGGTATGGCGTAATAGATTAATCCATAAATTTCTTTCACTTAGGATTTAGATTTTGATTCAACAACTAGAGAGCAACATTAATGATAATCTTATAGATTAAGTTGGAGGGGTTGGGAGGGAGTTGGAGGTTTGAACTTTCGGGTGAGTATACAGTTAGTTTAAAGTCTGATTGAGTTTGGATTCAAGCTCGATGGTATGAGATAGGATCAATTGAGTTTCAGGCTGGTCCATTGTCGATATTTCATCCCTTTTCTTAACACTTTCCTCTTTTGAAAATTTTTCCTCACCGTGGCTTTTGCTACACGATTTATGTTCTTGAGCCTTCACCTCCTTACCTCCTCCCTCACATTTAATTTCATCCCCCTAAACTAATTTCCTACTCATTTCTCTCTTCTAGCTTACATCTCCTCTCACACGTTATAATTGATGTCTCCACTACCCCTGATGCTCTAAGCTTATTTTATTTTTATTGAATTCTTCTATTATAGGGTGTTTGATTCACCTGTTGGAATAGATAAAGAATGAAATAGTTATTCTTAAAAATAGAATAGAAAATGAATGGAATGGAATGAGTATTACTTAGTTTGGTTTATTCCTTAGAATTTCTAATAATGATGTATGTCAATGTTTGATTTGAAAACATTATTTTGGAATAACAAAAGAATAACTAACAAAAAGACTAAAATATCTATTATAGTCCCTATTAACTACATTCTTATTCTTATTATTATTATTAATTTTTCTTCTTCTTCTTCTTCTTGTTATTGTTATTGTTATTGTTGTTGTTGTTGTTGTTGTTGTTATTATTATTATTATTATTATTATTATTATTATTATTATTATTATT
>JANKOE010000001.1:14154594-14170245 GCA_026284465.1 Erythroxylum citrifolium | reverse complement strand
ATATTTATTAATAATTATTAAATTAAAAATTAAATTAAAATTGTGATTATTATTTATTATTATGATTTTTAGAGACATGGTTAAAAATATACGGTACAACTGCATAAATGACAATGAATTATTTTGTAATTTTTAAAAAAATTTAGGGACTATTTTATAAATTTAAAAAATGACCCGAAATGGTACTTGGTATTAACCGGTACCGGTACAATACTGTACCAAAACCCAATTCGGTACTAAGTCCGGTACGGTATTCGTAACATTAGTTGAAGATGAATTAGGGTTTTATAAAAGAGTTGTCGTAAAATTAAGAGAGAAGGAAGGGTTAAATTAACTAGCGTATTTTTTAAATTAAATTCCTAAGGAAAATAATCTAAATATCAAGCAGATGCTGGGATTTAGAATCCAAGTAAAATGCTACTACTTTTCCTAGGTTGGGAAAGTTTTTATTTTCCTAACTAAAAAAACTTTCATAATTATTCAAAAAAATAAACCAAACGTAATAACGTAAATTTTAAAAAAAAGTTTACTTTCTCGAGCAAAAATCCGTGCCAACCAAACAAGGTCATATTGTCATTGCAACCATGAAAAACAAGCACAACATATATTTCTTTCTATTTTTTCCAAATATTTAAATGATTTAATGTCACCAAAGCCCAGTCCCAGTCCACTCTTCGAATTAGACGATTGGTTATCAAATTCATTAACAAAATTGAAACCATATTTCACACGTGCGAAATAGGCTACACGTGTCGACTCCATTCCAATTCCATCAACATCCCGGAGCGGCTCTTCACTGCCCTTTCTTCATTTCTGTCATTCTCAACAGAAAGGCACCGAAGAGAACAAAAGCCCCGAGTCTGTTACAGAAAACGCGAGACAGGACCGCAAAAACTAAGGGACGAAACAGGGTGTGACCTGAAAGAACACACACACTCAAAAACTAACGGTTACGATGTGGAGGAGATTGACCTCTTTGCACCTGAAAACCCTCGCTGCCGCTGCCCCAATCACCTCCTCACGATCTACACCCTCAGCCGCTCAACCCTTCGTTTCGCGGTCTTCGTCTGTTTCTGTCTTCACTCGATACTTCAGCGCAGATTCAGGTGCCTATATCCTCTTCCAGATCTTCTGCTTTCTAATAGATTTGATTTTCGTGCTCTTTCTTTAGGAGTAATTGGATTCTTGTGAATCTGTGCGTGTTGTCTGTGTTGTTGATGACGTGGAAAAAGAAATGTTTGTTTTGTAGTGAAGAAGAGAGTTGAGGATGTGATGCCTATCGCTACTGGGCACGAGCGGGAGGAGCTTGAAGCTGAGCTTGAGGTTGATTTAATTGGATTTTGAGAGAGAAAGTCATGAGTTCTTTTGAGTTGCATTTCCATATTTTCGATTTGTTGTTTGGATACTGTTCAAGGCATGAACTTGAATAATGTAACTTGTTGCATTTTATCTACTACTAAATTATTATGTATTTCTTTCTTTTCGTCTTGCTTATTTGAAAATTTTTCACTAGGATTTTGACTGATTTGTTTTACTATGATTTAGGGGAGGAAACTACTTGATATTGACCATCCTGAAGGTCCTTTTGGCACCAAGGTAATGGGTTGTTCGTTTTTAAGGATTGGCTTTGAGATTTATTATAGCTTGTTAAATCGCTTATTTTGATACTCTGTTCATTTCATGTTATTGTGTCAATGATCTGACCTGAGTTCAAGCTATAGTTTTTGGAAAGACTGGATTTCTAGGTTCTTTTCTTGATAGGACATTTATCTGTAGATAAACTACCTGCCATGTGCCGTCCTCTTTTGACCTGTTGATTATGGTAGTATCGTCTATTGATGCTTGTTTTTATTGCTGCAATGTTAAGTATCTCCTTTCTCCAAAAAAAAAAAAAAAAACTCCTTTGTTCATTATTTCATTTTTTGTTGTTATTGATTTTGCATGGTTTAATCCATGAGTTAATAAGCTCTCTCTTTGGGGAATTTGTCTTTTGTTTCTTTTTTCATAGACCACATTTAGTTTTTGTGGTAACTGCATAAAGGCTTCCTAGTTGGGGAATTGGAATGCTGTTTAACTAATTTGTCATTATTAATGACTTGAGATGAGGAATTCTTTAGACTGTGGTTCTACATAGACTAAAAGGACTTGATCCTTTATCAAAATAGAGCCGGATGGTATTTCTTTCTTTTCCCATCTAATGATATAGGTTGGGTAGTACTCTTAAATTGATGCCCAGTGATGCAAATTACCAACTCTCATAATTTCATGCTATATAAACCTAAAACCAGTAACTGTACGTGAGGGCGTATGTGCTTTCTTTCTTTTTTTTCAGCTTTCTGGGACCTCTAACTGGTTGTAAGTTGTCTTAATAAACAAGAAGTCATAAGTATGAGAGCAGACTACATTCTAGTAACCTGGTATATCAAATCCCTCTTTCCTGAGTAACATACATATAATTCAAGTTGTTTGTTCAACAAATATTAGCTGTTTTCTAATACAAGTTGATTGCTCCATTTATCTGTTAGATGCTGAAGAAATGAATGTCGTACTCATTACAAAACAGTTAATGCTTTTGATGCAGGGTTTATGGTAATCAGAAATAAGATCTGTTGAAGTGCCTGCTATTTGTAACTTACATGTTGCATGGCTATCAAATTTGCCAACAATATGTCCCTTGTGTGCCTAATGTAGCAATGATCTTGGCCTTTGTGTATTTGGTCATTGCACCTTTTTCTTTCATGTTCTTGTAGGAAGCACCTGCTGTTATCAAATCCTTTTATGACAAGAGAATAGTAGGATGCCCTGGAGGTGAAGGAGGTGATCTTCTAATCTTCTAATTGCTTTATGTGGTCCTTCTGACCATATTTCTTTTGTATTGATTTTTTATGTCTTTTATAGTATTGAAGAAAAAATTTCCAATTCTTGGTGTCCGTTGACACAATTTGATCTCTTTTCAATCACAGAGGATGAGCATGATGTTGTCTGGTTTTGGCTGGAGAAGGGCAAGCCTCTTGAATGTCCAGTGTGCTCACAGCACTTTGCGGTAAGCAGAATACAACAACCGAAAGCCTTAAAAGCTGGTCCTTTCTTGAGTGAACTTGGCTAGATCTTTAATTTGTATATGGGGATCTTTTCCCAGCTCGCCTATATCTGGTACCAACTAAATATGACCTTAGTGTTAACAGATGCATGGACATGAATGCTGGTATGCACCAGCTTAGTTATAAGTTTGCCTTCAGCGGAGCAGGATTTATTAAGTATGTAATTGTTCATTTTTTTTGACAGCTGGAAGTTGTTGGCCCTGGTGGACCTCCAGATGGACATGGTCATGATGATGATGATCACTAATCACAACTTGCAATTTTCGTGTTGGAATAAAATTTGGGAAGATGATGAACCAATTTCCAGTATACAGTGGAGCTTTGAAGTTCAAAACTTCACATGTCGTTTGTTTTAGATGGGTCTGTTGTCTTTGTGGCAGTTGCTTCGGCAACGAGTGAGATGGTATCCTTTCCGTGGTTATGTTGACACATACAGTTCATCTGTTGGAACTGTGATTCTGGTTAGATTTTCCTTCAATGCTTGGCCAAATAATTGGTGGCCAAAATATTATTCTTTAATGGAACCTCTTCATGCTAGTTTCAAAAGAATCGTAGAACCTTTACCTTGAAGTTGACCAGTTAGAATTTTCTGTTCTTGCTGTTCTGAGTTCCATCACTTTTAACTTGAATGTAGAGATGACAAGATGGCTTTCAAGTGGGAATCGAAGACTCAGAGGCTATTGGCACCTTGAGTCAGAGCCTAAGGTCTCACAAGTCACCAAATATTTTATGACTCAAGTCTGCATGCAAATATGTGATTATTAGAAAAAAACAAAGAAGACAAAATTAGCTTAAAACCAAAAGAAGACATTCACCAAAGTTTAATTTAGGTTGAAGGTGCATTTTATTATCTAAAATTTGACAGTATATAAAAAAATTTGACAATTGAAAAATTATAAAAATTGGCTTTAAAATTGATGAAATTTATTTTTGTTAACTTACAAACTTTTAAAATTTTATGTTATGAATGCGATCAATGTGAACCTTTAAATTAAAAAAATTCAAATTAAAATTCATAGATTTGGAATATCAAAATTTATGTTTGTTCGCTCTTTTTCTCCCGCTGGCGGATATTTTTTGGTGTGACATCAACAGAACAAAAGCTGTTGGTAACAAATTTGAACACTTGCAGTTGCGAAAAGTTCATGGTGCCTGTTCTCATCACAGTATATTTGAACACTTTGCAGCCCAGTAGCATCACTGCCATTAAACATGTTCTTGAGTAGCACCTCTATCTGCTAATACCTTTATTTTGAAGAGTTTTTTCACTTTATGGTCATCCTGGTTTGATTCTCCTTGAGCTTTTAATAATGCAGTTCAGTAAGTTTATCTCTTCATTAGTTACACTCAGAACGTCAAGAATGCCTTTATAATTGATAGTCTTAAGCAGACATGAGAGACATAGGAACCCAAATATAAATCTAGGAGGCACTATGAAGATCACATAATTAACAGAGAGCATAAACCGAAGTGTTACATTCCGGTTTGAGTTAAAAATTTAAGAATAGATACTTGGGTTAGATAGATCTTTTACTTGTCATTAAGTGTTTCTGAAATTAAAATTACCTTTTATGCCTGATCTATGATTTTAGAGATCTAAGATTTTTAAATTTTAATTCTCAGATTAATTTATTTTCTTAATTTCAAAACTCATGTCAATTATGTATATGATTGAAGTGAATTCTTAAATTGAAAAATTGTCAAGTTAATTTAATTCTAATAATTTTGTTAGTTTAAAAGTTATTTTTATATATTATTAAATGTTAAGGGTTTAACTTAAATTTTATTGCAAATATTTAAAATTAAAACTTACGTTTAATCATATCAATTAGATTTTATCATAAGTTGCATATGAAGTATTTTTTTCATAAGAATTCCTCGGCACTTTACGGTCAATTTTATGAGGAGATTTAATTCAAATTCCTTTTCACACAATTCTTGTCGATCAGATTGGTTCATCAGAAAGAAGTTAGATCGAGCTCTTATAAATGACATTTTTTTGCACAAATTTCTCAATAGCATTGCCAAGTTCAAGGATCCACTTTTCTTAGATCACACTCCTATTATTGTCGAGAACTTATTCTAGAAAATTGTTAAACATCATCCATTTAGATTATCATAAGCTTCCAAAAAGGCTATAGGTCACTATGTCGAGTCTTTTATCGAGCATTCCAGCTCCAACCTCAAGAGATAACTACCCTTGACGATTCCTTCAATAAAGTCCGGTACAACCTTATTTCGTTTCCTAGCTTAAGGCATAAACTAAAGAGTATAGAAGGAGAGTAAGGTTTTAACTTGAAAAATATAAATTGTATCTGCGGAAAAAGTTTTTTATTTTAAAAGAGAGTACATAATAAGAGAGAAGATATTACAGGAGAGTGATGCCCTTCAATCTAGTTGATAAGGCTTATTTTAAATGGTGAAATTTTACAAGCTAATCTAAAGGCCAAACTTAAAACCTATTTTTTAAAATCTATCTTCAAGTCCATTCTTATCAATAAGAGATACTATTCCTTTTTATAGGACGAGGAGATTTTCTTTATCATCTTATCTTTTCATTGTGAAAGATATAATTAGCTATCTACTCTGAATCACTGTAAGTGTTGACTCCAGAGGCCTCAACCTTTTCTTTTCCTTTTAAATATTTGATGCCACTTGTATAGGCAGGACATATGTTTTTAGTATTTGGCAGAAATTTTTTTTGTGCTTCTGGACTCGATTTAATCTTGCCTCTTTCTATCATTCCAATCTTCATTTTAACAAAATTTTTTGTAGCCACTAGGGTCTTTTTGGCTGGAGCTATGATTAGTGAAGAAAAAATACTCTTTCCAGTATAGGTTTGAAATCCTTTTTTAAACGCTACCTCCATGCTAGAAATAATAGTTCTCATTCAAGTTCCTCTTCAGTAATGGATATCCGTCTTGTTGAACTTAAAGAATTCTTTCCTTAACTTGGTATCTATGGTGATAGGAAACTCTTTGATTTTCCTATCATAATAAAATGATATGCATCATATCGTTCGTCTTCGTAGAAATCTGGTCTAGTATATTGTAGCTTTAACATCAAAGTATCTCTTGGTGTTATTGTAGGATTGTTTAAATAACAATCCTTAACTCCTTTGTGATGATATGAAATTTGTGCTTTTGATTTCAAAAGGATTATCAAAATGATTACTATGATATTGACTTATGAAAGTTGGTTTTAGGATAACTTGCTAATGACATGTTAATTTGATAATATGATATGATGTTTTAGGGTGTGGATGGACATGCTGAGGTTAGTAAAGGTTGAATGTTTTTATGATTAATGATTTAGATTATGATTTGCTTGAGAATAAGTAAAAATTTAAATGTGGGGATGTTTGATAAAAGATTAATGTACTATGTTTTATGCCCATATTGATTATATTTTGTCTGTTATTTGAGATTTTACATTGTTTTTTATACTTATTTTGTTTCGAGTGTTTTTTAGGTCTCAATTGCCTTCATGAATCAAAAGAAGAAGAATTCAGGAGAAATTGTAGCATAAAACAGAAGAATTAGAGTTGTTTGGAGATTCACGCTCATGTGAATAACATACACGACCATGTAAAGGGATCGTTTAAGAGATTGTAAACATGTAAAGCTTCAAAGACTTTAACTTTACCTGTGTGGAGATATACACCTATGTAAGTAACATACACAACCGTGTCCCTTACTAGTGTAAGAAACTAAGAATGTGTAAAGTCGCGATATTGAAGTGTTTTATAGATACATAATTACTCACGTGATTGTACGACTAGTCGTGTATAATCCAAAAACCCTATTTTTGCAATATAAAAGGAAATTATGAAGAGGAGACGAGGAGAAGTGACTAGAGTTGAAAGTTACAGCCAACACTATAGTTGGAGTCAAGATTCTAAACTAGGATGAGGAAAACACAAAGATTATTTAAAGAGATATGATAAAGAGCAACCTTTCATCAAGGATTCAAGGGGATTTCATTAAAGAAAATGAGGATATATATATTTATGAATTCTTTTCTTTCTAATTATTATTCTAAACTTTTGATTTTTGTTTAATTTTTTATGTTTAGGAACTAAGTTTATTTAGTGCCTGTGTAGGATGAACCCTAAGCTGGGTTGGATGGTATGATTTGACCCTTTATTTAATGCAATTTGAATTATTTATTCATTGACATTCAATTATGCATTTCTATTTTTGAATTATTATGTTCAAAATATTAGTTCAATATTTGATTTCATATTATTGAGATTGAGAAATCTTTTTGTATGAATAGATCTATCATAATTGGAAGAAGTGACATACAAACCTAAAGATAAGTCTACATAAATCCTCTGAACCAAAGTTAAACTTAATAAATAAATTTACGAGTTAGAGTAATGCAATCTTAGGGGTTTTAACTAGAAAGTGGTTTCAGTTAATCGACTGAGGATTAGTTGTTAATAGTCTTGAGAAAGATATTAACATAATATATGAGTTTCCAAAGTCCAATGATCAATAATTAATTTACATAATAAAGGGTTAATACTTAAGAGATCTTAATGAGATTCATCACCTAGGTACTAGCTATTTGATATTGGATTAATCTTTATGTTATAATTTTCTTGATTCATTATTGTATTGAGTTTTAGTTTAGTTTAGTTTTAAATTAAACCATTATCTTATTCGACCGTTAGATAATAGAAATGAGGCTTTAACTAGTTCTTGTAATTTTTTTAGGATCAACCCATACTTGCTAGTACACCGTACACTTGCGATTTACACTAATTAGTGATTAATAAAAATGATATATTACTTATGCCAACAATAAATTTTTTGGTAATCCCCAGACATTAATATAAATAAGCTATAAAGGCTTAACATTGATAAGAGATTTGACAAAGAATGGTAACTTATGGCTTTTATTGATAGGATAAGAGTTACAATGAAAAACAAAAAAAATTGGGAAGACATTGGAAACTAAACCATTTTTCTTTAGAACAACACCAAAAACTTTATTGGAGGGACGACCAAGTTTGTGATGCCAATCAAACAATGAGAGTTCAGTGGTGATATTTAGTTATGGCTAACATGGAAAAATTGCACAATAAACATCATCGATGTTCTCCCTCTGTAGTAGAGACACCCTCGTGCAAATATCCTTCACAAGAAATGAGAGGAGAAAAATTAAATAGAAATTGGTTTAGGTTTACATAGTTTTATATGGAGATAAATTTATTATGTAAACTTGGAACACATAAAACCTTGGATAAAGAAAGTGATTTGTAAGGTGTATTGATTTTTATATGACCAATATGTGAAATAGAAAGGCTTTTACCATCACCCAAGAATATCTCATATGGACAGCATAGTCAGAGTAGGTTTGTAGAGTAGATAAATTAGATGTTGCATGATGAGATGCTGCACTTTCAAATTGTTGGTTTATGCTCTATAACTAATCATTTTGTTTGTAGTTTAGTGAAAATTATTTAAAGACATTCGTTATCTTGTATATATTTAGATATGATAAAGTCCATAAGATAATTATACATTGCAAATGAAATTATGATAATATTATAATTATGAGATTATATTACATTTATGTATTATCCCTAAATTGTTCATAGTCATTGTTCTATTAAGACTAGACATTAATAGAACATAAAAATACCAACACACGTTTTGTTTTTTCTTATGAAAGAAATAGTCAATCTCATAGACTAAAGTATGGAGATACTTAAACAAACATATGTGTGCTTATTAGAGAACAGATTCACTAAACTGACCCAATATGAGAAATCCTTTTGGAACATTACTTGTATGTCTATGAAAATTATCATTGTGATGATTATATAAGTGAGCATTTGACTTGAGATCTCCAAAGTTATCATGTATAAAGATTGTTATGTTTTGATGCTACTTATGACTTATTCTAATCATAGGTCATTCAGTTGGTAGTTATTGGATATA
This sequence comes from Erythroxylum citrifolium, assembly GCA_026284465.1. Lineage (NCBI taxonomy): Eukaryota > Viridiplantae > Streptophyta > Magnoliopsida > Malpighiales > Erythroxylaceae > Erythroxylum > Erythroxylum citrifolium. The sequence continues at coordinate 14,161,193 of JANKOE010000001.1, read as the reverse complement.
ACACAAACTCTATAGAGGTAGTTGAGTGATTAAAATAAGATTTATCACCCTAAAGTAATTAGGAAGAATATTTTGTTGTTCTCAATTAGCATTGATTCAAGAAATCCTTAGCCATTGTAGGATGATGTTTTGTAAATAGTTTACTAATGTCATTGATTGAATCAATAACTAATGGTGGATAACTAATATGATTCGACTCAAAATAGAGTAGACATTAATTCCATACTCTATACCTAGTCAAAACAATTTATGATGAAATGATTAAATTACATGAAAAATCATGTATGAAAAGGTTAGTAAAAATCATTTTGTAGTAAAAATCACTTTGACATTCCTAAATATTGGAGTGGTCATGATGTATTGCTAGACGTCAATCTTAATATATGATTATAAATTGTTTAAGTAAATAATTAAAGATAAATTAAAGGAGTTTTAATTTATCTAATTCTAATTATGAAGTAAAATTATAATTGATAATCATTACCAACATATTTAAGAACCTAATGGATCTCACATAAAGAACAAGTTGAAGAAAGTAAAGATATTTTAATCAAGTTAGACTTGATTGTAAATTTTAAGAAATTTTATGATTAAATATAAGATATTTAATAAATAAAGATCAATATGAGATATTAGATCTTATTTGAGCATAATTGGTATTTAATTTGAATTATTTGTAATTTTAATTAAAGTTTAATTGAAATTAAAATTTTATTTCAATTAAATTACGAAAATGTCTAAATCTTATTATAAATAAGCTTAAGTTCTAATAGAGCTATCACTTCTTGCTTATCCCTCTTTGTAAGAGTTACAAAGTTCTCTCAGCTTATTTTGTGGATATCATTAGAAGCCGGGTGCGGTTACGATAGTTGAGATGAATCGATTTTTGAAACAATTCGAGAGAAGATAAGAATATAAACAAACTTCGAAATAAGATACGAATTAAGATTTATGCTTTATTATGATTTATATGTTAATCATTTTATAAAATTAGAATGATCTTGGATTTTGAAAAATTACAATACTAAAAATTTCATAATTATTTCAATGTAGTCAGGATCGGATCCTGTCCCTATTTTCCAACACAAATAACCAAGGCTGCTGCATTGACGGGGAACTTGTGGTAGAATTTGCTACTGGACTTGTCGGCCGAGAGTTAAGCATAAAAATATTGTTCTGCTTCAAGAATTTTGCAAGCTTCCTGCAATCACGTGTATCATGACCTGCAATTCATAAAAACGACAAAGTGGATCTTCTCGATATGTCCCGTTGCCATTCTAACTTTGCCAAGACGAGAAGTATTGCCACTATAGCCACCAAGGGATTTGTGTTTGCCGGGATTGTGGCCTTGAAATGATTTTTGAAACTGCTGTGCATTGGGGTTCTGCTTTTGAGTTACATTTGCTGTGGGAGTAACAGGAAGAGATGTTGAGTCGTTTTCTTTTGGCAGTCTCTCGAAATCAGTCAACTTATTAAATAATTCTGAATAAGTAATTGGTGATTCACGAACTTTGATGGCTACGACGATAGAACTGAACTCATCTCCTAATTGAGGGGTGATACGGATAATATGATCTTCTTCACTGATGGGATTTTGAATGAGGGTCAGTTCATCAGCAATGGACCGTATTTTAATGAGAAATTCAGCAACTGATTTGTTTCCTTTTGGAGTCTTAACAAGCTTAGGCTTGAGAGAGATAATTTTGGGTAGTGAAGAAGTTGCATAGCTATGCGTAAGCCGCTCCCAAGCTCCTTTTGAGGACTGAGCAGAGGAGATGATGGGTTGTAACATTTCTGAACAGCTATTAAGGATTGCATTAAGAAGAATTTGAACCTGTCGATACCAGCTAGTGTAAGCTGGATTAATTGTCTTTCTCTCAGCATCAAGAAATTGTGGTGGTGTTCTCGCTGTCCTTAATTTGATGGAAGATGCTTTTAACATAGGCTTCAAGATCCAACAACGGTAAGCGCAGTAGGTACCGGAGGATCTTACCTCAAATTCGGCTAGACCATTACAGAAAAACAAGTTAGTGGCCGATGAAGTAGAAGGCGTATAGCTAAGAAATTGGAAATGGTGTGGTTATTACTCGAAGATAACAAATTAAATTGCTATAGGCCATGTGTTCTCTCCCTTGACCAAGCATATCTTTTGAAACATTCTTCCTCAAAAATTTCATAAAACTTTGCCATGTATAGGGCGCTTGCTAACTATAAATTCACTCCGTAATCTTCTGATTTCGTACAAGAACAAACACATTTCTGATTTCATTCAAACAACAAACGAAAAGGCAAAAATGGCAAGCCAACAAGCTCATAACCTCAGCCACAAGACCGGCCAACTCGCTGGCCAAGCTCAGGTGATCGGTGCCCTTTTCATTATTTGATTAATTCCTTGCAAATCGATCATGAACATGCATGAAAAGTCAGAAATTGCAAATTTCTGTCGGTGTCTAATTAATGTTTTGTTGATCTGGCATGAAATATGCTTACTCTTCGTTTCAGGTGGAGGCAAACCAGCAGTTGAGCCATGCTTCCAATGCAGCCCAAGAAGCAGCCAATAAAGCAAGTGGCAATTCACAATCTGGCCATGACAGTTCCCACCCATCTCCGGCCCCCCAAGACAGTTCCATCACATCTCAGGCCTCCCAGTTCATTCAACAGGCATTACATTTGCTTCCTGTTATAACATTTGAAAAATACTACATAATTCAGCCTATTTCTTCAAATTCAAAGTCAAAGACCTTTTAGCTGTGATTAATCGCACAGTTTTACTCGCATTATTTGGAATTGAAACTTATAATTTTTGCGGTAACCTGAAACTATTTTAATCAATTTTCATCGTATTTGGTTACAACCTGAAATTTGGATGCCATATACATAGAAACAAAATTGAAATGATATGTAGATTTAATGGGTATTATAATTTGATTGTAGACTGGAGAGCAAGTCAAGAACATGGCCCAAGGAGCAGCAGATGCAGTGAAGAACACCCTTGGAATGAATACTGACAGCAGCTCCGACACCGACAACACTAGCAACAACGCCAACACCAACCCCAACACCAACAACGCCACCACCATCCACCCTAGCAATCCATCTCCGACCACCAGGATTTAAGGTGTTTCCCTTGGATGAATTAATATGCCTCTGCCATGGCACATAGTAAAGTCCTTTCCCAACATGCTTATAGGCATCTGCTGTCTTTCTCTGGAGATGGTTATTTTATATTCTTAATATTTTTTTGAGACGTTAACATTTGATCTTAAGAAAAGTGGTGGAGTCTCTTGTCCGTCGTTGTTCAATTTTGTAGATTCAATGTTTCCATGGCCCAAATAAAATGGCCTGGTTCTCAAGCTTCTTTGAATAAAATGCACAATTTGAAATTTGTAAATCTACACTGCTTGCTTTCAATTTTTATACAGATAAACTTCTTTTCTTTTCTTTTTCTTAGTTTAATACGTTAACATATTTATATTTATAAATTATATTTAATATAATTAAATTTAATAACATAAACAAATTCTTATTATTATTGTTATATAATTATTGTATAAAAATCATTAATTGTGATATTATTAGATTTTATTTAATTAAATATTACTATATAATTAAATATTAATATTAAAAAATTAATTTATAAATATGCAGACGATGTAGTTTAGAGAATAAAATAGTGTACATTTCTAGGAAAACAACAAGTTAGAAAAGAAGCTAATTTATTCTCTCTAAATTAAATTAAATGGCTATATATAAACTGCGTTCATTTTATTAATAAAAAGCTTATATGTAGTCATCATCGTACCTAGTTCGAAGTTTTGTAATAAAATAAAATTTAAGAAGGTCTGATAGTACGCAATCTTACTACCAAATAATAGGGAGGTTGTTTTCAGAAATCTAAAAAAAAATCTGAACAGTAATCGATAACAAAAAAATCTCGATTTTGGTGTAAAATTTTTTCAATTGAATAATCTTATACGTCCATTTGGCCTCTTCAACTACGTTTACTTGAACAGTCCTATGCGCTAGGATGAATAATTGAAATGAAGTCCCTTAACAGAACTTAACATTATAAATTGAGAACCGAGCATCCAAGTCATTGTTGTTAAGTTTAATTTTAATGGATAACATTCAGAAGGAAAGATGTTCCTTGCTTGAACACCTTCAATGAAGGAAATGGAAGAAAAAGGCAGTAATAGAAAGCTTTATTAGACAATAATTAGAGGTGAAAAAATATATAGATGAGTCAATATGCAAAATTCATTGATAAGACGCTATTACTTTTTTAAAAACTCATTATTAACATAATAGTTTCTGGTATTTAAAATTAATGGAAATAAAACGTCTCATTACCATTTGTTATAGGGATTATACATAATTAGTGCATAGTTTTGGAGATGCTTCTTATTTACGAAAACATTAAACAAATTAACATGTTGTTTATACCATTCTACGTACTTTAATGTGTGAATTTCTATCATAAAACTTTCTTTCTTTTTAATTTTGCATTATGATGCAAAGACTAGAAAAATGTGTGTACATATGTTTGGACAACTTTCCTTTAGAATTTAATAGATGCTTAGTACTAGTTCTTACACTCGAACTCGAGAAAGGAAGAGTTTTCCTGGCCCTTTTTCCTTATCCTAAGAAATAGGCTCACTGTCTATCCAATCATCAAAATACTGATAAGAAACGGAGAAGGTATATAGTTTTGGTATGATAATTGAACTTCTCTAAGTGAAGCCACTTCTTTCAAGGATATACCTCTTTAGGAGTTAGCAATGTTACTGATCATAATACTTACAATTTACAAGATGGTGGTGCTGACAGACTCCAAAGTTACTTTCCTAGCTATCAACCTAATCCATGAACTTCATACAAACTTGTTTGGTCTTTAAGCAACAATGGTGACTATTCAAACTCCTCAAGCATGAAAGCACTTAAGACTCTTAACCCTCTCATTCCTTGATATATTGTATGGAAAGGGTCCTTAAAGCCTAAAGTCTCATTTATTACTTGGTTTGCAACTACAAGAAGATTGAAAACTAAGGACATGATAATGGGTTCTAATGACAAGCTATCTGCGTTACGTGGGAATGAGTTAGAAAACACATACCATTTATACTTCAAATGTAGCTTCACCTCCTCCATTTGGACTAGCATCTGACATACTCTTAATTTATTTTTGTCAAGAATTAGATTGGAACATAATATTGGTATGGGCTGATCATAAATTCATCTCAATGGGGAAAGACAGAGTCTATCTTAGTCTTAGCGTCAATTGTGTAGTTTATGCCATTTGAAGATAAAGGAACTAGAGATTGTTTAACAAGATTATTACAGATAAGCATGTCCTAATTCACAAGCTCTATTGTTGGATAAGGGAAACTCTAACAACCCATCATATTGAAAAACAACCAAGCTCTTTCTCTAGAAGATAACGGAATCTTTAAATTCCTAGCTTTTTCCTTAGGGATTAATGTAAGAGCATTGCATTTCTTTTTGTTTGATCCAACTTTGTAAAGACTCTTTGAAACTTTGTATGGATTTAATGAATTATTTTATCCTTCAAAAGAAATATTAGTGCTTACATTTAAATGGCATAAAAAATCGTATCAAATGAGTTGTTGTTTTAGTCATTCTATTTTCTAATGTTATTTTTGGGGGAAACATTTATTCACACAATCAAACAAATTCGAATAATTTGTGGACAACAATTTCAATTATAAGGTACCAAATGGATAAATGTGAAGAATAATTAATAATGGCATACTAAACATTATACCTACAAAAATATTTATAGTTATGTTAAGAACAAAACCAAAGTAAATATATCTTTTTTTGGAAATTAAATAATTGTATTTTTAAAAAGGAGGCTATACTTTACAAAATTTAATAATGTGTTTTGTGATTTGTCTACAAACACAATCTTTCAAGGAGTACATATAATAGAAAAATAGGTCTTACAAATGTCAAACCAATTTCAACATAGTTAAGCCTCAAAAGGAGAAGTTGTAATAATTCATCAATCAACATTATTTTGATTAATCATAACACAAGCTAATACCTAATTAAATCAATTGAGACCTTATCTAGTTGCAGCATTCTTAGTTATTTCAGTTCCTTTAAAGTGGAACATGAAATGTTCCTTTGTTTTGGCCAATGCATTTGAACAAAATGCATACTTATCTGTATGTTTATGTCAAAACCTTCTTTGATTTCTTTCTCTCCATACCTCCTACACTCCAGTGCATAGAGCGAACTTTAGAAAGGTAAGATTGCCACCTAGTATAAAACCATTAGAGACCCTATTTATGATGGTTTCCTAAGCTTCTTCAACAATATGAAAATTGCAAATGATCTAAATCCTTTCCCAGAGTTCTTTTTGTAGGAAAATCCCGGGGTGTCCATCACATGGGCACAGTGCGGAAAACAAAACTTTTTTGTTTCGGGAAGTTCCTGAAAGCCCGGATCCAAGTGTATGTACAAATAGTCAAACCATAACGACCAAAAGAGCCCGTCTCCAACGGTATCCACGCAGAGGTCGGAAACCTAACCGGATCAAACTCTTTTGACCCGGGAATAGCTAGACTAATTAAAGG
>JANKOE010000001.1:14130701-14154494 GCA_026284465.1 Erythroxylum citrifolium | reverse complement strand
TTATTCTTTAAATATTGTTGAACAATCTGGAATTGCCATTTCCTGGTGGATTCCATGTTGAAGGTTTCCTTTTGGCACCCCGTTATTGTTTTTTAATGAAATCTATTCGGGCCATAATTGTACCTGCTTGCCAACTTTGGTCTTCTTGACTTTATAGGTTATCTTATATGAAGATGAGCTAGATGATAATGGGGTCTCACTTTTAACTGCAAAAGTGGTATGTTACGTTCACACATTTTGGTTAGCATGACTCCAGTATCATGTTTGGGCACTGAACCAATTGGCGTTCTATTTTGTAGAGAGTCATGCCAAGTTGTTGGTTTCTTCTTTTGCGATTTTGGGTGAGTAACTAGACATTGTCGGGTTTTGTTTCTTCACCAATTGCTAGAATCTTGAAATGGTGAAAATTTATAAATTTCTTGCTTATCTAGTCATGTTGGATGGATTTATCATTAAATTTAAATATATCCAAAAGTGTGATTCTCAAGATACCAGCAATTTTTTTCCTCATGTTGTTTTGGTCCTTAATTTCATTCCATCTTCTGGTCTATTTTTTACAGCTTAGAGTTGACGGAGTCCTTATGAGATTAAGGGATACACGCATGCATTGCAGTTTTGCTGACACTGCAGGTCCTGTCATTCTTCGAGAAATATGCTGGAGAGAGGCCACCTTTCAAGATCTTTCTGCTGTAACATTTCTATCTTTTGCACCCACCTCCACCTCTTCCCTTCCACACATGTGGACAAGTGCTTCACTTGCTTGTTGCATGAATCAGAGACTATGTGGACAAGTGCTTCACTTGCTTGTTGCATGAATCAGAGACTACGCATGGATATTGAAATTGTTACCTTCTCCTTGTTGCTACTCTGCTTAGGATTTCTTGGTTTTTTGTCTGGGTTTGAGGAGTCAAACTTCTCTCATCTCATTTCTGATTGTTGTCATGATTTGATCATCTACTTGCTTTTACAAAAGTATTGGCTCTATTAGTTATTCGTAACTGAATAATACAAGTGGAGCCTCAAAAGTAGTCCAGATGGAAATAGTTGAAAAAAGAGAGCAATTTCTCTGGTATCCCTTTAGGTTTTGAAGAATGTTATTACTGCAGTACATTGGAGAAACTTTAGTCATGAGGCACGCATTGCTGCTAGTAGTGTCGCCTTTTGCATTGTTCAGGATTTGCTATTTGGTTGTCTATTTAACTGTACTTTCATTTGCTGTGTGGCACAATCAAAATTCTTTTCTTTCATTCGTGACTGATGTATCTAATTTTGTGGTGCAGAAAGGGTATCCCTCTGATTCTGCTGCATATAGTGATCCAAGCATCATTAGCGAGAGGCTCCCTGTCGTCAAGCATAAGACCCAAAAGCTTAAGGTCCATGATAACTTTGTAGGCTGTAAATAGCTTCATGGTAAGAGATTTGATCTACATGTATTTTATACGAGGAATTCAGTCTCTTGGGAAGTTTATGCTCATGGATACTTGTTTTCCATTAGCAAATTCATTAGCAAGCTTTATCATGTGTTTCATGTACTTTTTATTGCTTTAATTTTGGGGGGCAATGGAATTTTACGGTGAACAATATTTTAAATTTAAGTTGCACCTGCTCTTCTTCTTATGTCTTTGATAAGAATTAGTGCACGATGGCAAAACAGATTTATGACTAGGAAAGGAATACAAGAGTTTGGAAGAGAAAACCTGTTAATTGATGAGCTAAGTGTGGGGTGTTGAATTTATAAACGAAACTGCTTAGGTTAATCATGGTAGATTACAATCCAAAGTATCAATTAAAGGCAAGAAGTGAATGATCATAAGAAAAGGCTGACGAATGCTACTGAGCATCCCATTTTAGATATCTGCATCAGGGTATTGAACTCAGAAGATGCTCAAACTGTTTGGCCATATCTGCTTCTGTCTACTCAAGATCTATTCCTATCATTTTTTTTCACAAGTTATTCTTCCTAATGTATTTTGTCAATAATTATATCTTCTTGCAACTTCTTGGAATTTCATGTCAGAAAAGTTTTAACATAGTAGAGAGCGTAGATGAACTTGTGTTATGATTATTAATTTTGGGAAAGCAAATTATCCCATTAAATAGAAGTGGAACTTGGAGGAAAACTTACGTAGGATCAGTAAACTCCATAGAACTGCTAATTATTTCTATAAAAAGCCGGACTAACAGGGTCGGGGTGACATGTTCAAGGAACTCTGAGCTTTGATATGCAGAGTGAAACACCTTCTCACGTTCAAGGAACTCTGAGCTTTGATTTGCAGAGCGAAACACCTTTTCACGTTTTTCCTACTTGATCTATGGATGCAGAACCAGCTATTTCTGATATAAACTTTCAGATGGATTTCCTGCGAACAATGTTAGTCGTATGTTTGATGGATGAACAAGTCAACAATATTTCCAGGAGAAAGTAAACAGGGAAGAAATCATTGATCTATGGAGCAAAAGGATCGTTCAGAGTCGGAGGTTTAAGTCTAGCTTGAGTGAGTCTGATGATGACTGTGACTTCTGTGAATCCAAACGAAAACTTCCCGGCCAAATCGAATTCATTGTGTCGTCAGCAAGAAAAGGTGCCCATGCAACGACAGACCCTGAATTCGATTCATTAAACCTGGGTGCTAAAGCAACTCCATCTCTGCTTGGCTTGTGCACAAGTGCATGAGGCCTTACACCAAGTGATCTCCCTACAAAAGAGTTGATGGGCAGAGGCATCAAACTCTTCTGGTATCTTCTGGCTACACCTCTCTCTCTTTTGTGGGCATTCTGATGACCCCCAAGTGCCTGTGAACTATAGAACTTTCTTCTGCAAAAGTTGCACGAGAAAAGTCTGTTAGTAAGTCTTGGCTGTGGATCATAATCTCCAGCGGTTGAGAGAGGATCTGAAGCACCTAGGCTGAGGTTCAACCACTCTTCTTCACAACTTTGTTCAACTCCTTTGGTGTTGCTAATGAGTAATTCCTGTTCATAATTGTTCGTTGCAGCTGCTTCTTTAAAGAGCATCTCTCCACCAATATCTTTGGAGTTGAGCTGAATGGATTGTAGGATGACTAAGGCTTACTCTTTTGATAGTTTAGCTCAAGATGAGAATGGAATAAAATGGCAGGCAATTGAGAATAGACGTTTTTAACTTTATCTCATTGCATTTCAGTAACCCCACAATTATGCTTGGTGTTCCAGGGGACAATACTTACGTCATCTCCACTTAAGTTCCTTTCTCGGTTAACTTTTCTTTCCGAAAGGAAATCAAGTTCCAACTTTGGAGTCATTAAAGTAATTCGAGGTTGACAATTCCAAAGGTTAGGACACCCTGCCTGTTGCCTACGTATGACTGCTTCTTATCTCCATGTAAACAAACTAACATGTCCGTCTCTTATTTGATGAAGTTAAGAATCTTTGTTTCAGTATTGCGTAGGACCAATGAGATAGATAGGATAGCTGACACGACCAATGAGATAGATAGGAGACCTGAGACAGCTGATTGATTCTATCCCTTCTCCAATACGTTGTTTCCCTTAATCCTGTACTGTTTCCTACTGATCAAAGAATAGTACCAAGTTTATCTTCAAACTGAGGATCGATAGGTACAAGTCACGAAACAGACTGCAGCTGCCTGATTGTGTCTGGTGGGAAAGTATGGTAAAAACGAGTGAAACACAAACACTGAATTTGAGTGGCAGAGAAGAAGGTGGGCTCCTTGTTATGGGATTGCCATTTGATGCATAACTTACCATTTTCTGAACAACTCCAAGTGTGTGTATCCATGCGGGGTGTCTTTTATCATATTGCTTTTTCTTCTATCGTTTGATGGGTTATGCATGTTCTACACACGAGGGCAAGTGTATTCGGATTACATAATTTATAATATACATTTAAGAATTATATTAATATATACTTAAAAAATAATCATAAGAAGTTTTCTTATTTTTTATATATTTGAATTAAAAATTGAGCTTAAGAGTTTGATTAATTCTTTATTTTATTTTCAAATTCAGAAAGGATAAGTTTAATTTTAAGTTTTTTAACTCTTGTAACATATAAAAATCATAGAAATTAGTTTTATTTTTTGTCAATAATTTGAATTTTTATTAACTAAATTTATATTATTTAATAGTTTTTTGATAAACTATATTTTATAAAATACCTGAATTTCAAATTTTAAAATAATTATTTGTGAAAATTTAAAATATCAGAGATTTAATTATAAATAATAAAATTAGTTTAAAATATTATAATAAATAAATATTAATTTAGAAATGATGATCCTATTACTGAAAATCTGACACTTTAGCCTAATATTAAGGTAGCATTGTGACCAAAAGAACCCCAACATATATATATATATATATTTTGATTCGAGGAAACCTCACAAGCAGGTCAAGCGAACACACCTTTTCAAAGGCCTAACTGACGCATCACCATACAGGCGGATCAAGCGGGCGCATCTCATCATCGAGGGTCTAATTAGTTCTCCACCTAGAGGAAAACCTCCGGCTGTCCTAGGCTCTTACAAGAGGAGCTAACATGGAATCGAACCTAAGACTTAACCGAAGTTAAGCCCTGCTCTCAACCATCAAGTCACGCCCCTTGAAATAAGAATTAAAGCTGCGAGAGTTGAAATCGGAATAAGAATCAACGGTGCTGAAGCAATAGAGATGCGATAAGACAGTGTTGATGGTGATAAATTAGATGATGCAGAAGTGGTATCACACCTGTCCATAACTTATGGTCGAGCGTATCAATCCATCCCTGAACTCTTATGGAAGAAGGGAACAAGGAAGTAGTTGTAGGAAAGGCACATAAATTGACCAAAGAAGCATCTCCAAAGTTAATGTTCTCCTTGGCTGTTTTTAATTTGCTGTTTGTGATTATCTTCCCTGTCAAGACTCGAGAGGACGCGAATTGGTCCTGTCGGGTCTCTTTCCATTCAGGCAAAAGGCCATTTTCAGGTTTTGTCGTTATCTAAAAAAAGTCTTCTCATCTCATTGTTTAGTTCCTGAACTGTTCTGATATCTGGTTCGTTTTGTAAAGATTGCATTGCATGATTCACAGGAAACTTTCATCGCCGGTCCTGCTAAAACCTAGACCAACCACTGGCTTCCTTGGTATTGCCTATTACCTGTTGAAATATAAAATGGAAGTTTGTCCCACATCGGATAAAGAAAGGAATGAAGATTAATATATAAGCTTAAGGAGCTACTCCACCTATCACCAATTGGTTTTAGGATGGAACCTCACTTGGGCTTATATGTGGTCTAGCATTCTTTCTCGTATGGGCCCGTAGGCCCATTATGAATTCTAACAAATATGTCACTAACATTTTGACTTGTTAGATAACAAATAAATAAAATAAATTATTCAAATTTTAAATTGTAAAAAAGAAGGGTGATAGTTCGCACATTTAACCTTAAAAATTTGCTTGAACTTGTTTTGTAAAGACGGAAGGAAGAACATAAAAACGAATATCAAAATAAAATAAACAACTTTTTTTTAATCATAACTGATATTTTTGCCCTTGTCAATTTTAATTTTTTTTAATATTTTTATTCTAGTTAGCGGGTGGCTACTCCCACAAGACATTTTCATTATATATAACCTTACACTTGCCATTAGAGTTAACAAAAATTACCATTATATTCAAATACGTTAGAGGATAAGCAACCAATTACGAGAAGAAGAAGATAAAAAGGAAATAAAGTGAAAGGCGATAGTCTCTTTTGGCCAAAAACACGAACACACATCAATGGAGAGCAAAAGAAAGTAGGAGTTTGGTGATAGACAAGAAAGAAAAAAGCAAAGAATAAAAATATTTAGTTGGTCGTCATCATGCATGGGTGTGTTTCCCAAGAAGAGAATCGAATCAGCACAACTTCTCTTTATTTCTCCCTTTCATTTCTTTACAGTTCGCCTATTCTCTACCCTTTACCCTTCTCCAAGAGAATGGAGGCCAGATATTATATGTATGTATGTATGCATATATGTGCCTTCATTTCAATATCAATGTATGTTTAGTTTCGGAAAGAAAAAGAAAGGTGGTGGAGGGTTTATAGAGAGAGAGTGAAAAGGAAATGGAATAGCAGCCGCAGAAAAGAAAGAATAAAAAGATAAAGGTGGTCAAAATGACACCTCGAAGACTTGTTAGTTCATCATTTCCAGCTTCAGCTGTCTTTATTGAAACCTGCTCTTTGTATCTTTCTTTTTTGACACCTCGAAGACTTGTTAGTTCATCATTTCCGGATTTACTTTCAATTGGTATTGTACATTATTGACCATGCGTACGTATACTTTCCTGCACTTGCGCCTCTAAACGGATGGAATTCATAACTTTTAACGAAAACCATGGAAGGGATTTTTCTCTTATGACTCCTATAAATAAGCAAATAAATAAAAAAAGATGTGAGTGTTTGTGTGACAAGAAGTGAAAAACATATTCGCTTGCATATCCTGTTATTATCATCAGAGGGGAGCTAGAGCACTAGAAAAGGGAATATTCAAAACTGCAAAGCAGCAACAATTTATTCGTGCACTTGCTTCCAGTTTGAAGAATCTCAAAGCCATATGTGAAAGAAACATGACCTCTTATGAATACAATAGATTTAATGTGGGACTGCTTTAAGCTTTAATTGTATACTTTTGAAGAGTATTTATTACACAAAGTGCTCTGAAAAAAACAGACATGCATTTGGTAGATTCCTTGCTGCCTACATGAAGCGAAACTTTTCTTTTTCTTTTTCTTTTCGATTGTTCTTGGATTGGAGGAGATGTTTGTGTCTTTGAAGGTATATCTAATTAAGGGTCCCGCATCCTACGGTCAAAAGGCTTTTCTGGGGTTTGTGTTTGACTCGTTTGAGTGGAGTTTTGGATTGAACATGTTGTGCTTGTAGGCAGACAATCTCTCCAGCTTACTTTGTGTGGGATCCTTATTGTTTGTTCTATGTTGCACGAGCTGAATGTGACCATCTAAACTTAGCTTGGTGAAGTGTGACTGATAACCTGGCCTCTGCCTCTGCATGGGCACGAGGAAAATGCATGATTTGACAATAGATTTTATCGGTACTGTGCTTAATATATTCCAATCTTATAGTCGCACATGTTAGAAAATGAATTAGCAAACTGTAAACAGAAACGGATATATCTTGCAATTTAAGCACAACCCAAAAGTAAATTCGTCCATGCATTTCTCAGTTTTCATGTCAAGAACCCTAAAAGAAAGCATCAGCCACGTAACTTAGATGTTCAATAATAATATCCATCCAGTCGTTTGAATCATAGCTGGAATACCCTTTAGCCCTTTTTTTTTTTTTTTTACCCCTGTTTTAATTAAAAATTTCAATTTTCTTGATTCCCAGATCTTCAAGGTTTTGCAAGAACACGATAAAGTATGTACTTCACGACCTCCATTTATTCCTTCATCTTTTTTCTTTTCTTGGTGGACTTAACATGTATATATAAACAACCTTCCTTGCATCACTCCTCTCACCCCTCACCATTTCCTTCACCTTCTTACAAGATTCATCTTCAACAACTCTCACTCTGTTTTCTTCAATCACATTTTCAAAGGTAATTAGTTCTCACACTCCACACACACACACACACATATGTTTCCAGTTAGTTTTCATTTGAGCAAGCACTAGTCGGCGTTTCCCAGTAGTTAAGAACACGCTAGTCGTAACAAGTGCATACTTTTGTTTATTCTTCCTGCATTTGAAATACAAAATTTAAAACCAAGATTAGATTATTATTTTCTATTTTCTTACTTTTTTTATGCAGAAGAATAAAATGAGTAGACCAGGAGACTGGAACTGTAGGTCCTGCCAGCACCTGAACTTCCAGAGGCGTGATTCTTGCCACCGTTGTGGTGACTCCAGGTCGGGAACTGACACCGGTTGCTTTGGTGGTCGCAGTACGGCGTCGTTCGGGTTTACTGGGTCTGATGTCCGCCCTGGTGATTGGTACTGCACCGCGGGCAACTGTGGGACTCATAACTTTGCTAGTCGGTCCAGCTGCTTTAAGTGTGGTGTTTACAAGGATAATGACGCAGTTGGTGGCTTTGATTCTGACATTCTTCGCTCTAGAGGCGCCGGCGGTAATCGATCTGGATGGAAATCCGGCGATTGGATTTGTACCAGGTATATTACACACTTATTCTTCGTATTATTTTACTAAAGAAGCATTTAAATTTGGACAAATAGAATTTGTATCAGTAGCGCCACTAATCTTATCAGAAGTTCAAAGTTCTTGTTTACAGTAGTAATAGAATGAGTGATTACACTCCAAGTCCAAATACTTTATTATTCTCCAATCCGAAAACTGCTGGACTTTCATCAATGTTTATTGTCTAGAACTCAATTCAAAGTGCACAACTATGGGCTCCTTCTGCAAATCTTTTTTTTTTATGAGTTGTATACTGTTCCCATAAAAATTAGAGCTGGCTAGTTCTGTGCTTTAAAGAATCAATATCGAAAGCTTTAAATATACGTGGAATTTATAATTCCCTTGAATTACATGCGTGGACAGGCGGGGATGCAACGAGCATAACTTTGCTAGCAGAATGGAGTGCTTCAAATGCAATGCCCCAAGGGATCTGAGCAATAGAACTTCGTACTAGGCATCATTTGTCTGCTCCTCCTTGCATTTTCAGGTGTCATCCTTGATACTATATAACAAACCAATTTCATATCATATATAGTAATTTCCCGATCATAAGTATCCTTTTGTTTCTTTTTAATCTTTTGCAGGCACAGCGATCCCCAAGACGACCAACAGGATTTGATATGTGACGAGTTACTACTTTCTTCTTGGTAGCGTTCTTGAGGTGAAGCTTGGGTTAGAATCCATGTTCGCATTAGGCTATAAAAATTAATCCTTTGGCATTTTGTTAGGCTTCCCAGGAGAAGCCTGTAATGTACTTCTTATCTACGAATTAATTGTAGCCAGATGGAGAAAATTCTAGTTGATGTATTAATTCTTTTGAAGTTTCTTCATTCATGAGTTTAATTATTGCATGGAACATCAACATCTTAAAAGAATGTTCTCCCTCTTTTTCATTACTGGTTGAAATGAAATGATTGTTAGATATTCATAACATCTCCTCTCTCGTCCCTTAGCTTTATGGTTCAGAAAGTTTTCGGAATGTATATGAGAATGGTCCTACTCCTACATATATAATTACACCTCCAACCAATTAATTTCTAATAGAATTACTCTATAGTCTGTACAGAAGGTGACATAACCAATCATTCTAGAAAAGAAGGTGCCTAGCAATATAATATTCAGCATCTCTTCAGTGGGAGATACCTTAGCGATTTATATCCCAAAGGTCGCTGTGACTTGAGAACTAATTGAAGAGATGTATGCATGCATGCCTTCTGAATTTAATACCCAAATTAGACAATAATAGTAAGGGTAAAGACATCTAACTGATTTTAATATTATAACGTAATTCTTGTTCGAGTCGGGTAGGTCCCTTGCGGAAGGCAAAGCTCTGGCTCGAAGTTTTAAACAACTGCATACATGAGGGGGGTTCAGACCCACAACCTCACTTAAACCATGAGAGCTCCTTACCAACTCACCTGCACCTTAAGGTTAGGCTTGGTTTTTTTAATTGATCTTTGGCTAGATTGGGATCAGGTGTTTCGGCTCGGTCCTACCTAGCCCAAAATATATATGTGAAATAACATCATTTTATGTTACGTTGTTTCAACTCGATCCGTTGTCCGTCTCTAACTATAGTCACACCAACTCACTGTAGAGTGTTTGCTTTTTGACCAAAATCCCTTTGCACCCTCTTCGAAAAGCTGCTTCCTTAGTACTTACTTTGTGCTAGATTTTCCTCTCTGCTCCCTCTAACTGGTGCTCTTGTCGCCTATATTGCCTTGCTTGAGTTTCCTAAGTTTCTTCATTTGAATTGCCTCATCAGTCGTAATTTGTCAAAGGTAAGATGATGTTCTTATAATTGAGTTCCACTTTATCCACGTTAAATGTTTTGAATACTCTCTATTTGTAATACAACTACTACCAATCACTTTTAGTTTTAGTGTAACGAAAACATAATTTATGTTGTTTGCTTGATCACATATTTATTACTCTCCTTGTTAGTAAAAATTTTATAATGTAATAGCCACGCAATCTTGAGTTAGATTTGGCAAATATGCATACTCCTCAAGCTTAAGTTATTTTAGTTTTGGGAAGTAGATTGAAATGGATGATGTTTTAAATGTTTAATTGGGTTAATTCAAAGGTTTTAATGACATGCAAGGCTACATGTATGCTTGAATTTTATGAAAGATTTATTGCATCTTTTGTTTATATAAGGAAAAGAAGGAGAACAACAAAGATATTTCACATAAAAAGAATAAAAGAAAAGGGAAGTGGAGTAAGCTCATAATTTTAGGTCTAGAAAGAGCATTCTTAGTTTCTGACTATAAACATTGAGTCTTTTCGTTATGAAAACGTCTACTTAAGTTTAAAGCAAGAAAACATTTCTAAAAGAATATGCATATTTCTTGAAGAATAATTGAATCATTTTCATTCTCAATTTGATGGAGACATATCTCTTTTAGATTTTCACATGGTTGCAATCAATTTATGTTTTGTTTAACCAATATCTCTCTTGAGTCTATATTGTAATAGGATTTGAATGTTTAAGCCATCATTTTAGGTAGTTCTAGTTGTTATAATTATTATTGTATGGAATTAAATTAATGTTAGAATGCTAACTTGTTATATAATTACAGTTTCCTTATACTTCAATTAATTATTTGGTATGTACAAAGAAGGGTGAATTATGGGCTATTAACTAGTCTTCACATATTTTTAATTATGGTTGATCACTCTCAAAATAATTTCTTTTCAAGAATTATTTTTATTTATGGATAAATGGATTTTTTAATGAATAATTTAATTATAGTAAACGATGGATGAGATCATGGATAATTCAAATAACCTATTGGCTTGCCTTAAAAGTCTATGAATATATACATATAAATGTCTATGAATAACTTATATGCTCATTAAATTGAGTACATATATATATGTTAAATGTTCATTAAAGTTTACACATACATGTAAATGTCAATGAATAACGTATATGCTTATATATGTTGATTGTTTTACATGGATGAGGGTATTCTTTTAATGAGAGTTATAATTTGGTATTAGACAGTATACTAGTGGAGTGTTCTAATTCAATATTAAGTGGAAATGATTTAAATTGAAGGAAAAATTTTATTGAAAAGTGATGTTTGACATCACTTCAACAAGACTAGATCAAGGGATGCATTTGAAAACATTGAATGTAAGTATTGTCATAAGAAGTTAACCGGGGCTTCTAAAGGTAAAACATCTCATTTGAAAAGACATATGGAGTTGTACAACAGAAAGAAAATGGTATTAGGTATTCAAATATTTTAACCCCTAATTTAATAAGAAGGAATGGTGAATTGAGCTCCATTAGTTATGATAGTAACAAATCAAAGTTTTTGATAACTAAGATGATCATTGGTGGTGAACTACCACTCTTTATTATTGATAGCAAAAACTTTAGGAAGTTGCTCACCTTTTTCTGGCCAACCTTCAGGATTCCAACTTGAAATACTATGAGGGAAGAAATTTTTAATATTTAAGATGATTAAAAGAAAGAAATATTAAAGAAATTGTCGAATATTCATAGATTGGTAGCCATCACATTACTGACAACCGAAAAAGAGATTATATAGTGATGACAATGCGTTATATTGACAATGATTGGATTTTATGTAGTCGACTACTAATTCAAATTATATTCTTTAATATTATTATCATTTATTTATTAATTATGTTATAATTGATATTTGTTTATGTTTTTAAATAGTAGGTTTATTTATATACTGGTGTGGTATAGAAGTGAAAGTTTGACAAATGTGATAGTGGATTAGTTAATGGATTGGAACATCAACATCAAGCTTTCAACCAAGATAATTGTAGCATAAATGATGCAATTATAGAAAAATTGAAGAACAAGTTGTAGGTTGGGGGCTTGCTGGTTAGTGAAAGGTTATTTCATATGGGTTATTTCGCATATTGTCAATTTGATTATAAAGGATGAATTGGAGGTAATAAAGGAAGTGGTAGAATTGATCTGGATTAGTGTAGTGTATTAAAGTACAACACCTAAAAGATTGAAATTTTTTGAAGAAACTGTATAATAACTAAACATTTTATGGCTAAATAAATTGGCCTTGGATTGTCCAATCAGATGGAATTCAACATTTAAGATGTTAGAGTTGGCAAAAAGTATATTGTGATGTTTAATAAGATAAGACAAAGAGATTTTTAATATACTTACCTACTAGTTCATTAAAGCACCTTGTGCAAAGTTGGAGATATTTTATAATGCTACTGAGTTGTTTTTAGGAAAAAGATATCTAGTTTTTCACATTTTCTTTAGTAACATGGTAGCATGTCGTAATACTACTCAAAATAACTAAATTTAAAACTATAGCTAATGATAAGTCTAGGTCGATCCCACAAAGAGTGTGTATATTGCTTCCGAAATGAAAATAATTGGTATTTAAGTTAGGGTGAGGGGGCGAGGTTTGTTTTGGTTTCAAATAACAAAATAAAGAAAAATTAAACTAACAAGAGAAAATTAAATAAAACAATCAAAAAGTGATAAAAACAGTGAATGGATTTGGAATTTGGTCCTCAGTTCATTCTCGGCTTACACACTAATAAGCATACTTTAATGTCTTGTTATTCTCATACCTCTCTAGCAACTATTAATCGTAGGTTAACGACAAGCTCTGTTAACCCCGATTTTCATTTAGGTCTCGTTTAGTTAAAACAAGCTCTTTAACTAAACCTAGCTATCAAAAAATCTAGAACAAGCTCTTAAGATTTAATAGGATAGTCGCATTACGAGTTAGGAAAACAAATTAATCAAGGTAACAATCAAATAAGCTCAGGTCATTTAACCAAGGTTATGTATCCCTAATGATTCAAAACCATTAGTTGCCACAAATGAATCCAAACATAACTATTACGTATTGCATTTAAGATTCTAGCAATGAGTTTACATAAAAACAATCTAATAAAGCATTAAGATCATTCTTACACAACACCCAATTCAATAAACATGGATAAGATAAACAATCCCTAAGGGAGAGAACATAATACACAATGGAGAGATGACCAAAATGTGTCTTCTACTTCAATTTCACCTTAAAATCGGAATGGGGAAGCCTAACCCTCCATGTGTCTCCAAAGAATGTTTGCTCTATCCCTCATTTTCTTCGAAAACTGATCCATGTTATGATTAGTCGCTCAAATGTCGTTTTATATTAAAAGTTAGGGTTATGGGGTGTCATACAGTTGGATAAATGGTTGTGTATCCAACCGTGTATGTCATAAAAATGTGTCTAATTCGTGTACTTACATGGCCATGTAAGTAGATACACGGTCGTGTATCTCCCAAATCATATTGAATTGATGTTCTTCTTGCAATTTCTTATCCAATCTTCACCCTAATCTATCTCCTTATTCCACAAAGACAATTTAGTTTTAAGATTAAAAGGATGGTTAAAAAAATGTACTTTAACTCACTTTAGCTCTTGAACTTGTAGATTATATCTATAACCAAATATGAACTAAAATGAGTTTCTTAAACATTTCATAACATTAATCACTAAGTGTTGTAGTGTAAATGTATAATCAATTTAGCACATATCAAATTCCTCACTCGTAGCCTTTTACCGTCCTTGAACAAAACATTAAAATCAAATTCACAAGCCAAAACACTTTCACATTTTCCATGTTTTCTAAGAATATATAGCCATAAGTAAAGAGAAATCAATTTCAAAATCATAGCAAAAACTTAACATTAAGTGTCTTTACTCATGATCAATCAACAATCGTCACCTTTAGAAACTGAGCAATCTAGTAGTAGACTTGGATAAAGTGTGTGTAAATAGAAATGATCCATAGGTACTCAAACACCATTTATAATCATGACATTCCATAACTTTACATATCATTTCTTTTCTCTACCACTAGGATTCAAATGCATAATCATGGATCAAAGGACCCTTTAAGGTTGCAATATGGTCAAGGGTCAAGGTGAGATATATTCTGGGTAATGTAACACAAAAATCAACAAAGCTACTGAAACAAAGTAACACTCAACGTAATATCAAGCACAAAAACTGAAATTCAACCAAAACTATCTACCATCAACTATGATGAATGCAAAAACTACGTTTCACAGCTCAAATTCAAGCTCTCACACCACAAACCACTTGAAACATAAATCACTCACAACAATTGATGACAAATAATACATTATAACCATAAGTAGTGATCCTTCAAAACAACATCTACCTCATATGCATCAAACTCAAATCACCCATTCCATACAACTTTAAGAGGAAAAACTACTCATGAATAACTTTGCAAAACAAATGCATTTCCTCCTTGATAATTTTATTTAAACATATTTTTCTTTCTTTTATTTTCTTTTTTCTTTTTCCTCTTTTTTCCCTTTTTCCTCTTTTTTTTTTCAACATAAATTTAAAGAAGCTACATCAACATTGGAACTCATTGATAAGAGATAAAATGACATTCCAACAATTATAAAATGTGCTAAACCCTACACTTACACTTTTGTACATCCACAAACATTAGTAATCAACAAATATTCCACTAAATTTAAAGCTCGGGTAGGACATTTGGTTAGGTTTAAGGCATGTAATGTGGTTAGTATAAAAAGAAAAGGCAAATAAAAGTTAAAGGGGCTTAACAAAAGGAAAAATCATATCAATAGGTGGGCTATTTAGCTAATATAGCTTATGAAACAATGAATGCCTATATCATTTTTGTAACACCCCACTCTCGCAAGACACGTATCAGACATCATGAATGATATCCGAGTACGTATCCTGTAAGGGCAGCATGATAGAATAGTCAATCAGTCAAACACGCGAAACTTAGTACAATTTTTTTTCACAAATAACACAAACGTATGCGGAACTCAAAAATCAAATCGGGTCCATTTTATTCTTAGACATTTCCATTCACATGTGTTACAATCATTTTACAAATTATCAGAATTCAAAAGCCACTTGGGCCCCTTTTAGAGTCAAAACACTTAAATTGATAAAGTCATTACATTATAAAATCACTTACAAGCATTTTCCCATTTGAAAAGTTAGTACAAATAGAAATATTCTTATACATATGATACAATAATTGCGGAAGACTCAAATTTATTAAGAAATAAATAAATACAAATGCAAATGTGAATTGATCTCGACCTCTATCTCTTACTTGTATACAGTGACTATACTCCCGTTAGCCTAATGGGGTTACTCTTCAGAGCCTGAAAAATATTGTAATTTTTCGGAGAGTTTTGCAAACTCAGTAAGCGACCATCTTCGATGGCTCACTCAATCACATAACACATACAATTCATAAAATCACATTCATTTCAGATTCACATCAGACATATTTTCACATCAAAAAATTATTCAAACTATTTAAATCATACATATCACCTGCATATGCAATGCTTATGAGACTCACTTTTAATTTGTTACTTTGTTGTGACCGAGCGCCTTTTTCACTGGCCCATATCCCTTAGTGGATATCGGGCTAACCCATATCCCTTATAGATACCGAGCTGTATCAGATAATGTCCCATATCTCTTAGTGGATACCAGAGACATTCACAATTGAGCCTGAGGCTCTTATCACATATCGAGCTTTAAGCTTTTTTTCACTGGCGACTCCGGTCACAACTGCCTTTATCTTTCATGCATTCATGTAATGGAATGCTTCACTTTCTTATATGATCAATCAGTCACTTTCACATGTCATATTCACATCCAGAATACATTTATCATCAGACCGAGGTCTGACATTCAATATAAATGTTGAGAAACACTTTTTCAATCATATGCATATTCGCATGTTTCTTTGAAATTTAACAATCAAGTTAGATATCACATATTTCATCACATTCACATACAAGTAGCACTTCAATATTACATTTATGCATCAAGTCTCGAGCCTTCATTTTCTGACATCAACATAAGCAAATCACATTTATATCAATCACATTCACATTGCAAAATAATCATAACCGTAATCATTCAATGCAGAAATTGAAATCAAAACAAGCAATAAAATGAGACCATCTAGGTCAACTCACATTACACTCTAGATTAGCCTTAGCTTCCATCATCTAGAAACGTCTAAATGCGAACGTTTATCCTGCACATCAAAATTATGCAATACACACATTGCACACACATTAATAATTGCACAATACAAGTATTCACTTATGCATAATTATGTATATGGACTATGTACAGTGCATGCTCAATGATAATCCTAGGTATTTTTCCATTATTCTCATCACATTATTGATCAAATATCAAAACTCACTTAACTATCATTTGTACTTGTGTTTTATACCTCAATAAAGTTCATAACTCATTTGCTCATTTCAGATTTTTCAAAAAACTGACTTTCGGGTCTACTGTTCTTGATCATCTAGACAATAAAAAAGGAGTAATTTGAGAACACTTTCTTCTAGAAAATTGTTCTTCTATCTCTTAAGTTTCTAATGATACCAGGATCATACAATTTGATTCATTATTCGAAAAGTTATACTCCAAATAATTTGGACTGTTCATAAACTATAATAGTACCCTATGCTCAACTTCCATCCAGAAATTGAAATTCTTAGAGACTGAATTAAAACTAGATTTCTTCAGAAACTTTGTATATCTATGTCTCTAGTTTATTAAAAATAAAAAACCATTCTATTTGGATAACTACAGAGCAAGATATTATCAAAATACTGAAGCATGTTTAATGAAAATACTCCATTCAATTTTCTAGAACCGTTCATCATTTTCATCTAAAATGTATTACTCAATCTCTTCCAAATGATTTCAGATGACTATAATTTTTTGTGGAGATGTAGATAAATGTGATTCGAGTTTGTTGGTTGAAATCTCATATCATTTGGAGGTTCAGAGAGGAAGTTATTACCAAAAGAATCAAGGATGTTTGAATCTATAAAAAGTTACTGCACCTTAGCACGATCGTGCAATTCCAATTGATTCTCCATTGTCATGATCGTGCTTGTACACGATCGTGAAATCCCTGAATGACTCCATTTGTCACAATCGGGCTTATGCACGATCGTGCACTTCCTTTTTATTCAAACTTCATTCTAGCTCTTTACAAAATAGACCTTTGGGATCAATCTTTCATAATCATTTTCATAAGGAATATGGAGGATTTAGGCAAAACATTCTTCTGAACAATTGTTCATTTATATCTTAAGTTTCTAATGAAACTAATTTCATGCAATATGGTTTAGTATGCTGAATGTTATACGAAAAATACTACAGACTATTCCCAAACCACGACAGAATCCAAAAAGTCAACTTCAAGATAAATTTGGAAACTCTTATAGATAGGATTCAATTTCTATTTTTTGATGACAAATATAGAAATATGTCGTTAGATTAATATAAACTTAAAATTATCCCATTTGGATGTCCACAAATTAATATACGGCTAAAACACAAAGGCATGGTCAGTGAAACACTACATCTGCAAATTTTTCGGCACCCTTCATTATGTCTTTCATCGTAAATCATCTCTTTTGCTTAGTCTATCTCTTCTAACTTATTTCCTCAATATTTACTCTTTATTCCTAATTCTATTTCAACTCAACTCACACACAAACAAATTAAAAATGCATGGTTAAACATAAACATCAAAAATAGAATCTATTTCTGCATATCCTTCACATTTTTCTGCATTTCTTCTTTCATTTTTCTGCACTTTTTCATTGATCTTTCAAACTCAAAAATCATTTAATCTCTATCTTAAGACATCTTGATCATCAAATATTCGAAAACCACATATCCATATTTTCATCTTAAACCCACGGTGTTCACGAAAAATAATCGTTTTCTCCTGATCATGTAATAAAAAATAAATCACCAAATTTTATTCATATTTCTACCACCCATAAGGATTAATAAGATACTTACTTGTTAAAACTTCAAAATTGTGAAAATCTCAAGAAGCCCTAACTCTTCTTGCATGCACGTACATCATCTTGAAGGTGATTTGGGTTAGGTATTTTAGTGACAATGAAGGAGGTAACAAAAATAAATAGCAAGTGAGAAATGAAAGCAAGATTTGTGTGGTAAGGGTAAGACAATTTCTGGAAGTAATAAAGTTTCCAGAAGATGAAGAAAGTCACAAAGAAGAAGAATAAGACAAAGTCAAAACAATTAGTTTGGTCTTTCAAGTTAAAAAGGAACGTGGGTTTAAAACTTGGACACTTGTCCAATTTCTAAGGCTTTAACTAGTTTGTCCTTTAACTAGTTCAATCATCTCCAATTTTTGCTACAATTGTCTCCAATTTTTCAAAGTCATTTTCTCACAAATTCTAAAGTCATCTATGAAATTTCTTCAATATCATTTAACTCTTATTTCTATTTCCATTCATCAATTTACTTGCAACTTGGAATTTTTCCTAGTCCAGTAATACCCAACATTTTTTGGAAATTTCTCCTAAAATTCACCAAAATTCTAATCCAACTATTTATACTTCTCCAATTCGGTTTTCAATACAAATAATTAACAATTCTCAATATAAGCACATTAATAATCAATTATACCAGGAAAATGTCAATGAGTGCATGTACAGTCATTTAAATGTGTGCAAAATAATTCAAATTCACTTGCATATATGCTAAAGCATGCATGAGCATGAAAATGCCAATTTGTAACCTCTCATTGATATCTCACATATGCCGTATCTTAGGGGTCTAACCCTTAGTAAGTATGTATGAGCATAAAAATGCCAATTTGTAACCTCTCATTGATATCTCACATGTTCCGTATCTTAGGGGTCTAACCCTTAGTATGGGAACGAGATGTTACAATTTTCATGTTAAGCAGTTGTGATAAAAATGTGGTCTCAATTAGAAAATCAAAGCGAAGTTAGGTTGTACATGTCATGAAGGTAACATATAAACAAATGACAATAAGATTCATATAGATATGTCAATCTATAAAGGCTCAAAATCTCACTAGGTTGTGTTTACCACTAGTCACTACTCTTTTAAAGATAAAGTATATGGACAAATCACAAGAGTAAACATGCATGCTCAAGTTGCCATGAATTTTTCTAGTTAATTCACTCTCTAATCATGACTATATAGTCTTAGAAGCAATAGAAAATGTTTGTTTCTTTCTATTGACTCTCTCTCTCTTTTTGTTTGAAAACTTAAAAACACGTAAGAAACAAACAAGCTTAAAAACACACATATATATCCTAATCAATGCAAAAATGTAAAGGAAAAGAAATAAACTTTCCTTGGGTTGCCTTTCAAGAAGTGCCTTTGTTTATTTTCACTAGCTTGACTCCTTATTTTCCTCATCATGTGACAAAATTATGATCTTCAGGTGTCATAACTAGCACTTTCTCCATTTGAGGCTCTTCAAGATAGGGGTTAAATTGATAATCATTCATATTCAATATCTTCCCTATCCTTAATCTCTAATAAGTCTTTGCACATTTGAAAAATCTCCAATATCTCTTCACCCTTTTCCTCCTCGTTTAATTTCTCTAATCTTCTAGGTAAAGGTGAAGGTTAGTCATAGGAACAATTAGGAACTCAGTATTTACCTTTGAGCAAAATAATATATCTTCGTCTCCTTCGAGCTCCTTCTTAACTTCTTCTTCATAAGCAATCTCTTAAGTAGTTCTCTCAAGATTCTCAAGCTCCTTTCTACTCCGTAAGGTTTCCGCGCTAACGTTCTTTGGGTACACCTCAGGGTAAGATGGCTGCTTCTCTTCACTTTATGATTCTAGGTAGTTGATAGTTCCTACCATTTGGGCCAATTAACTTACCAAGGTCAGGAATCAAAACATTGCATCTTGTTGGAACCGTTTTACATCTTGATGAAATTACAAAGTATTAGGAGTAATAACATTAAATACGTCTTCTAGAGATGTACCTGAGTTTTACTGACTCTCCAAATTTTGCATGCTAGACCTTGTATCTTACGAAAATTACCTTACACTCTACTGGAAATGTAAAGTATTAATGGCAATAACATTAACTAAATCTTCTAGAGATATATCTGAGTTGTAATAAGAGGTTTGTGGTCTATCTGGGAATTGCTGTGCATCCTGTAGCTCATCTACGAAGTAGTTTTGCTAACTATCTCATTCATAACTAAAGTTGGTATAATCACTCCAAACTTGCTTATATGATTGAGAATATGAGTTGTAGGAAATATTTCCACCAATAGCATTGATAATATCTAGCAGTGACATACTCCCTTCACTCTGTCTCCTCTTTATACACAAACACAAAATAAACGTGTAAAGATTAAGAAATATATGTAAAAATGAATTATGAACAAGTATATACAAAACACCAATTAAAATTAAAAGCAAAAACTAAAGCATTACACTCCCCGACAATGACGCCAAAATTGGTAGTGCGTCATAATACTACATAAGGTAACTAAACTTAAAACTATAGTTAGTGATAAGTCTAGATCGATCCCATAAAGAGTATGTGTAAAGCTTTTGAAATGAAAAGAATTGGTATTTAAGTTATAGGGGTGGTTTGATTTCAAATAACAAAAGAAAGTAAAATTAAACTAACAAAAGCTAATTAAATAAAACAATCAAGAAGTGATAAAAGTGATGAGTGAATTTGGAATCCAATCCTTAGTTCAATCTTGACCTACACACAAGTAAGCATACTTCAATGTCTTATTATTCCCATATCTCTCCTAGCAATTATTAATCATAAGTTAACAACAAGCTCTGTTAACCCCCGTTATTCTTTAGGTCATGTTTAGTTAAAACAAGCTCTTTAATTAAACCTAGTTATCGAACAATCTAAAATAAGCTCTCTAGATTTAATAAGATAGTCACATTACAAGTTAGGAAAACGTATTAATCAAGGTAACAACCATATAAGCTCAAGTCATTTAACTAAGGTTTCGTTATCCTTAATGATTTAAAACCATTAGTTTCCAGAAATGAATCCAAACTTAACTATTGCGTATTGTATTTAAGAGTTTAGCAATGGGTTTAAATAAAAACAATCTAATAGAGCATTAAGATAATTCTTACACAACACCCAATTCAATAAACATAGGAAAACATAAGCAATCCCTAAGAGAGAAAGAACACAATACACAATGGAGAGATGCCCAAAACGTGTCTTCAGCTTAGATTTGACCTTGGAATCGGAATGGGGAATCCTAACCCTCTGTGGGTCTCCAAAGAATTCATGCTCTGTCCCTTATTCTCCTAAAATCTATCCATATTATGCTTTGCCGCTCAAATATCATTTTATATTAAAAGTTAGGGTTTTGGGAGTCATACGGTTGGATACACGACCATGTGTCCAACCGTTTATGTCATAAAAATGTGCCCAATTAGGGTACATACATGACCATATAAGTAGATACTCAACTATGTATCTCCCAAATCATGTTGAATTGATGTTCTTCTTGCAATTTCTTGTCCAATCGTCACCCTAAGCCATCTCCTTCTTATTCCACAAATGCAATTGAGTTTGAACATCAAAAGGATGGTTCAAAGAATGTGCTTTTAACTCACTTTAGCTCTTGAACTTTTAGATTGTACCTATAACCAAATATGAACCAAAATGAGTTTCTTAAACATTTTATAGCATTAATCACTAAGTGTTGTAGAGTAAATGTATAATCAATTAAGCAC
Organism: Erythroxylum citrifolium; assembly: GCA_026284465.1. Classification (NCBI taxonomy): domain Eukaryota; kingdom Viridiplantae; phylum Streptophyta; class Magnoliopsida; order Malpighiales; family Erythroxylaceae; genus Erythroxylum; species Erythroxylum citrifolium. The sequence goes on along the minus strand of JANKOE010000001.1, from coordinate 14,132,710 downwards.
AGATCATAACATATATGAGATCAAGCAAGCTTTATCTGATTAGATATATTTGGTTCCAATGAGGTGATTAAAGTCATAGCAGAGTGGAAGATGGAAAAACTCAATTCTTATTGGTATGTGATAGGACAAACTATGGCAGTTATTTCTATATTGGACCCGAGATATAAGATGGAGGGATTATATTTTTATCATCAAAAGTTATATAGGGTTCTGGCTCAAGAACATGTTGATGTCATTTAATAATTATAGTATGGTTTCTTTGATTATTAACTAAGATTGGACTAAGATTAAGATCATAATAGTTTAGTATCAACTTCATGTATTATTTATATGATTGGTGTGAGTCTCAAATTTGCATAAATCATATAAAAAATGGCTAGGACTTCTTACAATTGGATGGAGTTAGACAACTATTTAGAGATAGGTGTTGTGACCTTGGTTGAAAATGTGCAATTTGATGTTTTGATATAATGGAAGACACATGGAATTGCTTTTCAATCATACAAGCAATTGTACGAGACCTTTTATCAATTCCATTATCTACTATTTCTTTAAAGTTTGCTTAGAGTATTAACGATTGAATAGCTAGTCCTCATCATGCTTGACTTAATTTTAGTACTATGGAAGCCTTTTTATGCATGGAAATTGGTTGGATGATAAAGATATTCATGGTAAACCTTATCCTTTATGATATGTTAGTTTTACTTACATTAATAATTTTAACAATCATATATTATATTATCTTTTTTATATTGATATAGGTACAAAGACTAATCTTCCAACTAAAGATTTCATTGAAACAAAATTGATGATGAAGATATATTTAATTATTTATTATCATCTATTGAATATTTATTTAATAAAATTATTTCATAATTGGATATAATTCATATATTCATGTTTTTATATGTAGATGAAGTGGTACAAGCTATTGACGATCCTTAATAATAATTAGCTAGCCCTTTTCCTTTACTGTGGGTTTGTTTTGTTTAATATTAACTTCTCTCTTTACTATTTTTTATACGATTGCTTTGGTTTTTTAAAATTAAAGATATAAATCTCTACTTATGTAGTTTTATGTAAGTTAAACAAAAAAAATCCATACTATTTTCTCTACTAATTAGTTTAACTTTAATCTCTAACTATAGTTGATATATTTTTATCTTTTTTTCATTTGGAAAATAGTATCATTATGATACTCTTTTTTTGATAATAGCATAATGATACTCAATGCTTAGGTTGACTCATGAAATAATATTATTCTTTCATATTTTGAACAGACTAAGCATCATTTTGTTGTTATAATTAGAAAAACGAAGAGTGACAAAAAAGATAATAGTTTAAGATGACATTAATTCTAAAAAATCAGCAATTATATTTTAATTAATTTTTCTAAAAGTAAGACATTTGACTTAGCAATATTAATTTAATAAAGAAATGAAATGAATATTGATGCTTTATTGGAGTTGAGATAATTTGACAAAAAAGAGTTGTTTAAAAGATTCAAGACTTCATTTAAATTTAAACTTAAGGCCTATAATACTATACTTTTTAAAAAATGAATGAGTTAATTTTTTACATAAAATGACTTATAATAACCTTTTAATGAAAATGAGCCTTAGGATAACAAAGCATGTCATAAAATTTTTGAACATTCTTTATACTTTTAGAAAAAATATTTACTAATTGACATGGTGTATTTTTATTGCATATTTAACAACAACAACAATAACAACACTACCACCACCAACAACAGCAGCAGCAACAACAACAACAACAACAACCTAGAAAAGGTTAATAAGGTTCCAGTTATTTTTGTTTCTAAACACTCATTATTATTATTATAGATTTTAATTACTCTAGCAATCAAACACATATCTTCTTCTTATTTTGAAAATCCTAGCCACCTTTTTTACTGTTGGTCGTAAACGTAAGTGCACGTTTCTATCGTCAAGTAGTAAAAATATCGATCCCACGGAGACCAAATTAGTTAAATAGTAATACTCGTA
>JANKOE010000001.1:13716873-13730816 GCA_026284465.1 Erythroxylum citrifolium | reverse complement strand
TCTAACTTTACTTTTCACATAAAATCCATCTTATATCTAAATCATCATTTCTATTTCTTTTCAATTTCATTGATTATACTTTTCTTTACACATAAATAATTGCCAAAAATTTCTCCTTTAATAAGCCTAGCTTATAAAAAGGTTCGGGGTCCAACAGCCATGACATAACACTCCGTCCAAGTATTCGGCCAAAATTCTAACAAAGTTTCTGGCAAAGTTCAAAACTATCTTTTACGCAACAAACAATCTGTTTTGGTCATGGAGGAAGATTGGAAGAGAGAATCATTGTTCCATACTAGATGTGTCACAAAAGGGAGGAAATGTGAGGTTTTTATTACAAGTGGGTCTTATGAAAATGTGGTTTCGACTGAAATGGTGGATAAGTTGACTTTGGAGACCGAGCCACTTCGTAATCCATACACTTTCACTTGGCATAACAAGGAACATAAAATTCAAGTGAGTAGAAGACGTTTGGTGTCGTTCGCCATTGGAAGATATCAACAGGAAGTATGGTGTGACGTGATTGCCATATCTAATTGTCATCTTCTCTTGTGAAGACCATGGTTATATGACCGCAACGTAAGCCGTCAAGGAAGAACCAACACTTACTCATTGCATCATAATGGTACAAAATTCTTGTTGATTCCTATGAAACTAGATGTCAAACAAAAAGAAGAAGAGGTAGTTTCAATGAGTATTGAAGAAAAGAAAACTACTGTTGATGAGCCTTGTTCCCATGGAAACTTCACCATTGGTCGCGAAGGCATAGCCTCTAAATGAGTGCAAAAATAAGGTAATTCAGTCTAATTCCAAACTCTTAGGGACTGAATTTGAGCCTAATTTGGGAGATAGTTTTATGGAATGCATAGTTTTGTGGAATGCATGAATATGGCAATTGACAAGTTGAATGTGAATATGAATATCGTTGATCATGTTCAATCGAGGACTTTATGTGAATTGTTTAGAGCTAAGCCAACCAAATTTGTTGTGCAATTTGATGATGTTGTTGTTGGCTTCGTGTCCATACAAAATGTGGAGAGTGACGCTTGTTTGAAGTTCAATTTGCTTAAGAATTCGATTTGTGTTGATGATAATGACACTTTGTTGGAAGATGGTGAACTTGCAAGACTTGTTGATGTTGATCATGTTAGTACCAATGTTGATATTGCCAAGTTAAGTGGGAAAATTGGAAAATCTGTTTTTGTTGACAAGTCTAAGCATGCTACTAGTCTTGGTTTAGTGAGGGAACTTGATGCAAGCCCTAGTTTTATGGAAGTTGAAAATGACCAGGTTACTAATAACATGAGTATTGTTAGACCCCACTTCCGAAGCCCAACATCCGAAGTTATAAACACTGAGCTTATTATCCTGAAGGGTCACTAGCCATCATTCCACAAGGGTTGGTGTGCCCACACCAATCAAAAACTAAAATTACAACTTGACTTCTTCAAATAAATTGTAACTCTAAGTCTTTATTTTGTTTTGAAGCAAGAATCATCTTAATTAGAGCTCCATAGATCAAGATATGCCTAAAAAGCCTAAGTGTGATCATACCCCAATTATGCTCTCCCAACCGACCTCTCACTTACTCTAATGCAAACTTTCTCAAAACAACTCCAAAAGATACAATTTTTCATATAGAGATAGTAAAAGATGTTAGGAATCCATTTCTTCAAGAATCACTTCATTTGGAGGTCTGATGAGGAAGTTATGCTCGAAAGAATCAAACATGCTTATACCTTCAATCAATTTGTACCTATCTTGGCGCGATTGCCATAACTTTCAATATAGATGTCTGATTGAGTTCCTTTTTGAACTATGTGAAAGAAGACTTCTAGATCTATAACTTTTATGAAGACCACAAAGTGAGATTCTGCTCTAAAAGGGTCAAAAAACATAATTTCCTAAAGTTGTCCTTTGAATGTCTGTTTAACGGACATTGGTCGGGGTTAGGAGCCAAATTGGCCTGAGAAGGTCCGTTTAACAGACATCCATGTCCGTTAAACGGACATTGGTGAGACTGGGGGTCATTTTTGACTCGAGAAGGTCTGTTAAACGGGCCTAATGTCCGACTAACGGATATAGGGGTTCCCCAAACCCCTCCAAAGCCCTTACAATGCTTCCTACACCCAATCTAACATCATATTCACTCAATATCTCCCAAAATTCAACTCTTCTAGTGCCAAATCACTTCATAACAACTCAAACACCAAATTTATCTCACAACATTCTCAATTCTCCGCCCATTTGGTTCATCAAAACCACAATTTCCTATCATTCATCATAGTTGTCCCATACACAAATCCTATGCAACATTGTAACTTGTAACAATCATATCTTTCCATTCCGATATCCAAAAATTACAAAATTTATATCGTTGGAAAGCTAGAAAGGTCATCTACAACTTCCAAAAGACAATTTTTACCAATTCTAACTAGATAATTCCATAATTTCCCTTGAATTTTGAACACAATCATACCCTTATGAAAACTTGAAATTAGCAATGTAAAAATTTGAAAAGCCATAAACAACCATAGTGCATAAGTATTTCATTCGCATCAAAATAAGATTTTTACAATGCTTTAGTAGGCATTTCGAGCCACCTTACAACATAATCCAAACAAATACAAACTTTACAAAAGCAATAATTTCTCAAAATGCAACTAAAACATTGTTTTACAAATTCCAACTTCCAAAAGAACAAAAGTGCAAATTGGAGTGATGTCTTAACGCTCAACTTGATAGCTTGATATCTTTCTCATCGCCTGTGGATGGGAAGGAGTGGGGGTGAGTTTAACGCTCGCGGGTAACAGTTTTATAATCAGTAATAAACAAAAACCCTTGAAAACTTTCATGACAATTTATCACAAAATCCATAAAACATCTATTTCACAACTTGTCAAACCAAATCACAATTCACATAAGTCATACATCCATCAAACTTGCCAATACATCATAACCAATCAAATACATCAAAATCAATTAAACACATCAGAATGGTTGAGGTGGATTCGTAACAGAACGTACTACACATTTCCCATAAGGGTCCTATGTAGCCGTGAACAGAACGTACAATCGCAATTCCATAAAGTGGTCTTGCGTAGTCATGAACTTATGGGAGTCCGCGAGGGAGCTCATGCCGCTAGTGGGCAGGCAGGAGAGGACTTTTTAATCAAGTGCACTTGACAAACAGAATAGATCACCACAAGCCCACATAACATGTAATTCATGAACTTGAAACATGTTGCCCACATGGCACATTTTAAAAAAAAAACTTAATTTCATGAGCATGACATATGTCATATGCATTTCTAGCATCATTTCACAATTCATCAACCAAAAACCCATATCAATCATATAACCATTTCTCAAATCATCTAAAAGCCACAATTACAACAATTATGAAACAATTTGAAATCATTCCCATATCACTCAAAAATTCATTCACAAAATTCATATACCAAAAACATATGGAACATTCTCAAACCATTTTAAAGAACAATAAATGCAAATTTTCAAGGTAGTTGGAAATCATTTAATTCCATTTATTTGAAAGAAACTTTAATAGCTTATTTACTCAATTATAAAAATGTCACCCACCTTAATTTCCTTGCTTGAAAACTTGTTCAAGGATGTCTCTCTTCTTGCTCCTCTTGCCTCTCTTGCCTCTCTTTAACAATGACAAAAATTCCCAATTCAATAGAATTCGAATTGGAAAATCCAAAAAACCAAATACATGAAATTGATCCTAGAATACCTAAACCCATACATTTTCTAAGCTCTTTGAACCAAAAACACTCCAAAAATCCAAAAGATTAAAAATCAACTTACCTTGAATCTTTACCCAACAATGAATTTTTTGGCTCTAATGAAAGCTTTAACCTTCCTCTTCCTTTTTCCCTTCTTGATCACTCTCAAAATCCCTCTTGAAGGTTAAGAAAAATCAAAACCTAATATCACTTTTCTTTTTCTCTAAACTCACGAAACTCTCTCCCTTCTTTCTTCAATTCCATTTTCTCTCTCTTCCAAATGCTTGACAAGTCTTCTTTCTCCCTTTTTATACTCTTAATGAAAGCACAATGTCCATATTGCCCTTCCTTTAATGCTTTAAGATTTTACAACTTAAGTGATCTTCCCATCATACCCCTTATGCAAACCTACCACCTTAAACTTTAATTCAATTCACCTATGTCACCTAATCTCATTCACATTAACATGCTAATTAACTCCAACATACATTAATCTAGCAAGATCTCAAAATTAATCTAATCATGCTTAATCAAATAAAAAAAATTCAAGGGCCAACAAAATAGATTGATTCTTGAAGCGCCATAGACCTTCTTCAAGGATCTTGTGAGCGACAGCTGAGATATAGAAGGTGAAAAGAACCAACCCATCTTCAGAGAGGAGTACATCCATTATACCCCTATTTTTTCACTATTTATGAGCTCATCCTGATATCAAAGGAAAGGTTCGAAGTTGCTTATAGAAAAATCCAACTATGGTAGATTTCCAACTGTTTGCGCCATCCTGGAGGACTACAATATTGAGATAGACAACAAGCTTACCATCCATGTCCACAGCAGGGGTGTAAGTTAGGTGCATGAGACAAGTATCACCAACAACTTGTTTCTAGGTTTTAGGAACAGAAGGAGGGACTGGGGAAGCCTTGGAGGGCAAACGAAAAATTGGTGTTTTGGGTGGGGGAAGTGTCAATCATTGTGGAAGGAGAAGCTAAGTATGGCAAAAAACATAAAAAGGATGACGTTTCAGATGAAAATACAGAGAAGATTGCTTAATAACGATAAAAAGGATGGCTGGTGGGAAAAGGTGTAGAAAAGGAAAAGGTGGAAAGACAAAGGTACCTTTAGTAGGGAGGGCTCAAAGGAGAGTTGGGAAGGAGATTCGAATTTGGGAGACAAAGTTGGGGAAGGGGGTTGGGTGATTGGAAGTAGTGGATTTGGTGAGCAGCCAGACCAGATGTAGGGTTAAGAGGAGGGCCTCATTCTGGAAGAGAGAAAGGAAAGTGTTAGTGGCAAGGTGACGGTGTTAAAGAGAGGGAGGAGTTTCTCACTCTGCATGGTGTAAAGTACTAACGTTATGTTCAAAGATTGAGACGTACAACTAAAAAATTTTAAATCTTCACAAAATGACTATAGGAAATTAAAATTTTTGTTGTGGTAATTTATTTCATCTTTCTTTCCTAAACTTTGTCTATACTTGAAAAGTTCCCTAAGGGTATAAATTGATAGAGATCGGAAAGACCTGTGGAAGTGTCTAAATAGATTAGAAAGTATGAAAGAACAAGTCTATTGCCATGTGCATGTAATTAGAATGTGCGAAATAATATATCTACCTGTGCATTTGTGTGTAAGGTCTAGACATCATTCGACTAGATAACTAGCCTGGCTGTAGAGGAGGTGAAGGTCACCATCATATTACACCATTATAGTTAGTATGATTTGAATTGGACAAAAAATGTTGCCAAAGCCTTTCCTTCTTAGTTTGTCTAAAACCTAATGCTCTTTTCTCCTTCCCTAGTTCAAACATTTTGCTCTTACAAAAATCATTAATTTTCTTTCTTTGCCTTCTCTCATACTCTTTCATTCCCATCTATTCCGGTTCCCTGCTATTTCTTCCTATCAACTTGCTCATCTTTACTTTCTGATCTTTTTCAACCAATAATTGTAACACCCTTCTCTCCCTATCTATCACACATCAGACGCGGACGGAGTTGCATATAGATACGCAGAAACACACACAGAGTGCTTCTTTGTAATGTTGTGCCTTAGCTGTCTACTTTTCCATATATTCCACTCTTGGTGTTGTGTTGTCTCCGTCATGGATTTTATGTCGTTTTATAGTTGTTTGAACACATGCCTTGGGTTATTTGACTTGCAAGACTTTGATATAGCCTCCATTAATCAACTAATAGTTAGCTTTGGTAACAGTAAACCTTGAGAGAAGATGTTGAACTCTTACAACCCTGAATCTGAGCAAGTGTGTTACATGTCTTGCAACTTTTGCAGTATTCTTCTTGCGGTGAGGCTTTTTAGTTAGCAGATCTACATGAAGTTCTTCGAAAGTGGAATTTACAGATATTTGGCTTTTTTATGTTCTTCTGAGATCTCAATTTTACTTGTTCAGGAAGTGAAAAAAATTAGATCTAAAATATGTGCAACGTCACTCAACTAATTAGAATGGCGAAAGTGTACATCCTTCATTGCTTGTTTTTCTTCCAGTTATGTCTGTCTCCACCCTTGGCCATTTTTGTGTTTCATTCTATTCTCTCGTTAAAATAAATATCACTAAGACGAGATCTCACATCAACTTTCCCATGGACTGAAGGTCTAGCTAGGGTTTATTTCTTGAAGCAATTACGTGAAAATCCACAGAAACTCTTTCCTGAAAAGAAAGAGAAAAAAGAGGGGGAAAAAAAGCTGAAAGAAGCACATTAGGTTTCCAATATGAGTAAAGGGTTACAAAGTAGATGAAACAAAGTACATATAAGTGGTCAAAGACTGAATCGATTGGAAGTCGGCACTTCGATGATGCAGCAATTAGAGCCCTGTATGAGGCTGTACCCTTTACTTTTCATGTTGAAGTTTCCTTCACGCCTTTCCGTTTACCATTTTATCAGAGAGAACATGAAGATCCTAAATTCTAAACATTTTCTTGTTAACAACTTCTTTTTATACGTATATAGCTTATGATTTCTACAGGTAAGTGTTCCATGGAGGAGTATGTGTGAGATAGTGACCATCCGATGCGGACACTGCACTAATCTGTGGTCAGTAGACATGGGAGCTGCAGCCTTACAATCAATTCCAGGTCAAGATTTTCAGGTGCCGTTTCTTATGAGCTTGTTTTAGGGAACCGTCAACTCATAACATAGGACACAGCCTTTCACGGTCTTACTTCTTTTGAGGAAATCGAATGTTCAAGCTCAGTTATTTTATTATTTGTTTCTTGCGCTCTGAAAGTCTGATCTGATATCCTCTCAAATTAGGCTTTTTTTTCTGTCCACAATAATTTTGAAGGAGAAAACTAATTTGAACAATGAAATTTGACCTTATCTGGCTTCCTTTTCATCTTTATTTCTTGATCTTGCTTCCACTGGTAGTTTTCTTCAAACTCCAGATGGAAACCTTAATTTGGATTTGATTGACACATGCTTTTACGGCTCAGAACTAGGTATATTTAATTCTTTTCGTTAACCTTTTTCCTCTATCGTGGAGACGTGATTTACAGGAATTATGCGGCTTAACTGGATGTACGTGGTGTCTCAATCTAGTCATGTCAAAGGCTCTTTTTCTTTCGTTTGAAACACGTTTTGAGAATCTTTTACACTCGTAGAAATTGTCCAAGTAATAATAAATATATGATTAGATGTTAGAATGTAACTGTTGAGGGCTGATAAACACGTCCAAGCAGTTAAAAAATGACTCGAATTATGTGCCAACTAGAGGCATATTCTAGTGGTAAAAGTTCAAGTTACTGTTTCTTCATGAAAGGACACTAAACACAAACACTCACATAATTCCATCCAGATAAACCCTAGTATTTCATGTAGGAGTATATAATATGTGTATAAGGTCGCGCGCGCGGGCGTGTGGTTGTAGTACATAGTCATCCCACAGTACAAGGAAGGCAAACGAGAGTTCACACAAAGTGTGTCGCCATAAACAAATAGAATTATTTTTATTTCGATTAACATATGAGGTTCTAAGTTTTCTTTCTTCAATAAAGGTTCTAATTGGAACTTAAGACTTTTCTTGAAGTAGATAGTTTTCTGTTTCTGGTGTACCTTGAGTAGTAAAGAATCTATGACACAGGTTTAATTTTAGATTCATTAAGATTCTACTCATGAAAGGAAGACGAACGTCAAAATTTAGGATGAAAATTGGGAAGTAGCTTAATAGTCAAGGGCATGGCTGTACTATGCATTTGGCTGCTGAAAATGTTATACATTTCAATAACAAGGTGATATAATTGCTTCCTTTCGAGCAATGCTTTAGTATTAGCACATTCTTCAAGCAGAGAACGGAAAATGCAGTCATCAGGATTAAGACCATCTTGTAGAACTTTAGAAAACTGAGAAATCGCTTTGAGCGGAGCGTTTGAGAGAGAATACATATAACCCATACTATTACTAAACTCCATATGTTCATAGATGAGTTGTATGTATTTCACAGAAGAGGAGGTGCAATGCTTCGTTACCACAACAAAGCAACAGCTATCTTGCAGCTCAGTTGCGACAGTACAAAGGGTTGCAATCTGCCCCGTCAAGAGCTGCAACATGGGTAAATTTTGGTTATCCATTACCATCGGCATGTTGCAGTAATAATGACGGCGATTACGATCTGCTATTTCAATCCTAGTCGCAATTCTTATAATAATTGGCAATTTAACTTCAATTGATGAAGTCCTGAGTTATAAAAGATAAGGGAAATATGCTTAATTATAAAAACTTGCACAGAATCCTTACAAAAGTATTTCTTCTATTCATGATATTTGTTCTTAAATTATAGAAAAGCTGAAGAAAATTTTTAGGATACATAAAAGTTTTCAAGTTTACTACTATATTTAACGAATAAATAAAAATATAATAGTTGCTCAGAATTACTAATACCTTAGATATAAAGAAATCCATTTGACTTATTGTATAGTGTAATTTTTGTATGTTTTGAATTTTTTGGTCTAATTTGGGTTCAAACATTGAAGATTACACTTGCTATAGTGAGTTGGACAATTCGAATGAGTCTGGAATAGTATTCCTCCTGACAAATATGTAGAACTAAATCTTGAAGTGTTTTCGATGTTTGACCTCCAACATACAAGATAGTAAAGTTAGAGAGGGAATATAAAATATTTAGCTAGAAAAATGAGTATGCCAATTATCATTATCCTTTTTCTTGAAAATACTGATTGCATTTTAGGCTGGCATGTGAGTGCATAGGATGCCAATTATCATTATCCTATACAAGCTCAGAAAATCTTAGGTGTTTAAGTTGTCATTTAACCATAAGGCTAAAGAGATTTGATATGTATCTGTTAATAGCCTCCTAAGCTTCAAATGTAGGCATGTTTTTAGGTTGAAGCTTTCACTTTGAAACATAATGTTAAGTAGGTATATTGTATTGCTTTGTTAGAAATTATGTACATTTGAAAATATGTAGGTATGTTATATTATAAGCTTTTTGTTTCATAAGGCAATATAGCTATAGAAGTTTGTTAATTTGTCACTTTACTGGGTGTTAGCTTTGTTGTGTTTTGCTTATCATTAGGCTTCATATTTTGCTTTTCATTAGCTCTTAAGATGTTTCACTTGCCATTAGCATCTATGATGCTTCACTTGTCATTATTTTTGGTCTTTTACTTGACGTTAAGCTTGATGTTGGACTTGTTGTTAGGCCTGAGGTCTTTCCCTTATTATTAGGCCTAGGATTTTGCTTTAATGTCAAGCCTGGTATTTTGTTCGGTATTAAGCCTAAGAAATTTAGTTTTGCGTTAGGTTTGAGGTCTTTTACTTTCTCATTACACTTGGTATTCTAGTTTGTGTAAGGCTTAGTTTTTCAAGTGATATCAAGCATAGTTTTTTGTTTGACATTAGGTGTGAGGTGTTTCGCTTATACTAATTCTTGAGGAGTTTTACCTAATGTTTATCTTGTCATTTTACAAGATATGTACTCTTTTTTGTAAGGCCTTTGATCTAACACTTTCAAGGCATTTAACATGTTATTTTGTGAGGCATTTGGTTTGTTGTTCTGCGAGGCCATTGTTTTGATGTTTTGTCGGACTTGATTGAAGTTATGCAAGGAAGTTAGCTTGCCATTTTGTGAGGAAATTAGTTTATCATTTTGTGAGGCATTTAGAATGTTATTTTATAAGTTGCTTAGCCTTTCATTTTGCCAGACTTGGAATCTAACATTTCAAGTGGTGTTTAGCCAATCATTTTTTAAAATTTTAAATAAGACATTTTTTGACCCTAACATTTTTTAAAACTTGAGTTTAACATTCGTGAAACTTTAAGTTTGACACTTAAGAGGTTGAAATTTTATAAGTCCTTTAAGGTTTGAAGTTTTTATGTATTAACATTTTAGGAGACCTTTGAGGTTTGATATTTTAAGTAGTTAACAATTAGATATTTAGGGTTTATGAAAATTTGAATCTAACATTTTGATGAAACTTTGAATAAGATATTTTGAGTTAATGTTTTCAATTATGATTATAAAACTTTAAGTATAATATTTTTCATTACTGATATTTTATAAGATCATTGAGGTTTATTATTTTATCAATAACATTTTAAGAGGCCTTTGAGCAATATGTTTAGAGAAAACTTAAGTTTTACATTTTAATAAACTTTAAATCTAACTTCTTGAGTTGCTGATGTTTTATGAGACCTTTAATATCTAATGTTGTGTGAGACTTTGAGTTTGAAGATTTGAGAACTTTAAGTTTTATGAGATCTTTAAGGTTTGAGATCTTTCGTTGTTGATGTTTTGAAAGACCTTTGAATTCTGATGTTTTATAAGAACTTTGAGGTATGATATTTTGAGTTGTTGATATCTTGTGAGACCTTTTAACTCTAATATTTTTGCTAGAATTATGTATATTGCAAAGATAGATAGACTGAGCAGACTTAAAACCAAAATATCTATAAAATATGATGCTTACAATGTCAAGAAAAGCATGATATGTTGACTATTCCATGTCGTTTAGGCTTTAAACGTGTCTAATCACTCCAGTTTATATGTTTTAAATCCTGATGATGATCCTTAGTTTGCATGATTTGGACTTATTTTCTTACATAATGTTTAAGACTTTATTTGTCTATGATGTGGTCTACATTTTGATAGTCACTTCAAAGATAAATTGTGCTTCTTTCAAGATTATGTATTTTGGCACCTTACTTTAACCTCCTCAAAGTTTTGAGCTCTATTCATTTGAAGGGATCTCTATAATGGATAGTGTTTCTTTAGTCCCTTCTCAAAAGTGATGGCTACAATAGATAAGTTAACATTGGGTATTTATATGATCTCAAAGTTGAATCTTTTTGCAAATTATGTCTCTTAACTTTTGTGTGATTTCAAATAAGGACTAAATCATATAGCCTACGCTTGTTGCTCAAAAAAATGTCCTAAAATGATTATTTAATTGTTTGAAACTTATTACTAAGCCTACAAGAAGGTTTTAGTACCTATCTTTAGTTATGCATGTCAAAGTAAACTAGAAGGCGTAGCTTAACTGCATGTATAGTTACTCAAATTTGTCATCATATTATAAGCCTCCAACAATAGTAATTTAAATGTCTTTTTGCAAATGTCTCCTTCAATATTACCTAGTAAAAGGATTAAATAGGCTGAAGAACTTTTGTTCATGATCTTACTCCTATAGCATGATGGACCACATTAGATTATGATGTTGTATCATAGGTGGAAGCGTCATCTTGCTATAGTTTGGATATCTTCCATGGTAGACTAGTTCACTATGATAAGCTTTAAATTGAGAGTTTAGGCTCCAACATATGCTAGGACGATTTAGAACTCACTTCAAGGGTCTCTGCAAGGTTGTTTCCAAACTAGAGAACTGTAATTAAGGTTAGTGATTGCATAATCAATGTCAAAAGTAAGTAATGTAGGTCGTGGAGGCAAGTTTATTGATTCCATATCTTTGTAAAATGAAAAACATATAGTTTTTTTTTATCGTTAATCGTTCACTACTTATGAAGATCGACCAGTAATGACTGTATCATGGGTGTGAAATGATATATTATAAGTTATGTAGGCCCGAATTTTTTAGGTCTAAGTCTATGCTCAAGAGTTCGATATAATACTTGCAATAATGAGTTGGAGATATGGCATGAATTTGGGTTTGGACTTCCCCTAAACAGATTTGCAAAATTTAATATTAGAGTATATGGGTAATCTGTGAATTGTTTCTCTTTTTCTATTTGGTAATGAATTGATGTGGGTTTAGGGGAAATATATATATCAATTTGTTGAAAGTAAAATTGTAGGTTACATACTGCATATTATATTACAATTCTAGGTAATTATGGTAATTGTAAACAATAGGAATGTAGTTGTGAGAAATGCAGTTGTGATTACAGTATTACAGTAATGATTTGAACTGTAATTATAATATTACAGTAATAATTGTGGATGGTAATTTAAAATCATGGTTGAAAATAGAAAAGACATAAAAATATTCCATGCGTGGATCTAAATTTTTGAGAGTCTACCAATTCTATTAGACCCTGTAAAGTTCATATTACCACAGACACATGAAAAGGTGTAGGTGTCATTCCTTCCCTCTTTTGTCTTTGAATAATTAATTAATTAAGATATTCTATCGTGAAGTACTTTCCATTCATTTGATTCCTTTCTCCTAGACCGTCCAAACTTGGTCTCTGGGTAGTGGAAGATAGGATGGGACTTGACTTGAGGGAGTTATTTGCTTAATTTGAACCACAACTTCACTTAAACGTCAACTTTATTTCAAACGTTTTTACAGTTTCCAACTTCTACCTTACCCGAATTCAGAGTTAGCGTAAGGTCCTCTTCCAACTGTAAGAAGACGATGACAAGAACATCAGGAGTCACAGTCACAGATGTTAACGAGGAAAGGGTAGTAAATCAACGTGAGTAACGTACCCATAAACTTTGCAACTTTTATTTTTTCAGAACTAGTTAGAAATTTTCATTTGATTAGCTTGTATAAGTTGGAACTATTAATTGTCAAATCTTGTGTTTATTTTTCCCTTTTCAGCTCCCAAAAAGAGGCATCGAGCACCTTCAGCATACAATCAATTTATAAAGTAATATTACTGTACTTTACGTTCCAATTTTTTTCAATAGCTATATAGTTGTGTTATATTGTTCTCTAGGTTGTAATTAAAAGAAATTTATATTAGCTTGTGTTTTACATCCAATCACTTAGTTGTATATTTGTAACATAATTAATTAGATGTACATATAAAAAGATAAAATATATGTGATTATATATATATAATTAACATGAGTATTATAATTATGGTCTTATGATAATTTTATTTGTAAAGTATATCTATTACATAAGTTTTATCTTATAAATTATTTAACAAAACAAAAACATCCATGATTATCTTGTAATTAAGTTAAATAATTAAATAAATATTTATAAGATAAATCAATTTTTCAATTAATTAAGTCCCAAATATATAATAATTATATATATATATATATATATATATATATAAGATACCCACACTTTTATATACAGACACTGATTAGTTATGGAACGATTGGATTGTTCCATGCAGAGAAGAGATTCAAAGAATTAAAGCCAGTAATCAGAAGATTAGCCACAGGGAGGCGTTTAGTACTGCTGCCAAAAACGTAAGTAGATATTCTCTTCATGCCAATCTCCATACCGTTTTCTCGTGTCTACTTCTTTGAGATGCATGCATGATTGCAATTCTTTTTCTTTTTTGATTTATTAATAATTATTGTAAAATCGTGCATAAAATTGTCGTAACAAGTCAATTGGGAATGGACTATGTTGGATCAATAATGGTCCCTTGGTTATGTCATTTGTAGTTCCCTTGTTTTGGTTTTTTGAGGTTATATGTTTACCATACTCCTGAAATTTTCTCTTTGTTTTGCTATCATTTCTTCATTTTATGTACCATATCCTTTTCCTAAAAAATGAATTAATATCTCTCTTAGAAATATTTAAAACCTAATCTAAAGTCTAAACCATAGAACTTCTACCAGTAAAGTTTTTATTTTTATTTTTTCCCTCTCTAGTCAATGTAAGAGTTAGCTTGCAACAAAATTAAAGCTCCAATCATTACAGAGGATCCACATCTGTATCATAACCTGATAGGTCCCAATCAGAGTAGAGATAGTATTCTACTTCGGGCGAGAATTGAGCCACAAGAATTCTCTTAGGGCGAG
>JANKOE010000001.1:13684665-13716773 GCA_026284465.1 Erythroxylum citrifolium | reverse complement strand
TGATGTATTGCTTGTTTCAAACTGTTATATTGATTGTGTTTCACTGGACATATGCATTTCATACACAGATGCATAAAATGATAATAACAACTGTGACCGAAGCAACTACTGATACTGAAAATGAGCTTTGAGCTCGAAGGGAGATAGGCCCTCCTACTCCCTAGACGCGTCTACTGAACCACTGTTTACTGTTAAGCGCTCGGTCACAACACTGAAATGAAACTGGTGTCACATCTGCATTGCATATGTACTGGAACGGACAATTAATTATCTGAAATGCCTTTTTACTTTAAATGACATGTTGCCATTACTGTTGTTTATGTGATGCATGAATTGGGCGAACCATCGATGATGGTTCCTCACTGAGTTCGCAAACTCATCAAAATTGCAATCTATTTTTCAGGTTTAAGAGTAGACTGTTAGCTCCTGAGAGACTGTTGAGCCGTGTGCATCGGATTGGCAAGAGAGGCTATGGCCCAAAGGTCGGTTCAGCTGGGATTGTTTTTGGAGACTTTTAGTGAGAACTACTCTTTTGGTCTTAGTGTATAGTACTTGATATACAAGGTGGACAGACTGAAAACTCTGAGAGTATGTAAAGTACTGCGTTCTAAGTAAACGAAATGAGATGCAGTTTGGTTTTTAATTTCTTATTACTGTTTTATTATTGTGATGCCATGAGGAAAATAGAGATGTTTGTTAGTAGTGTTCTCTTATCGTAGGATATGTACTGGAATGACCTACGGGCATTCTGGTAGGTACTCCACGGTAAGGGGGAGCTACATTTAGAGCTTTGCTTCGTGATTTCTGATTCTGCATGTAGAGCTATGCTCCGTGATTATGTTCTGACTGAGCCCTATGGGCTACTATTTGTATAAGTATGTGATAGGCACTCGGTCACAACAATAAGAAAGAGTGTGAGTCTCATGCATATAGCATTCTAAGATTGAAATTCATTGAATGATTTGCAAAGCTGAAATGAGTGATAAATAAAAATGAACTGTGTGATCATATGATAAATTATGTTGTGTGAATATCTGGAATTTACATATGTTCTGAATGAATATCTGTGCGATATGTGACGTGTGTATATGATTCGGTGAAATCATCAATGATGGTTCATTCATTGAGTTTGCAAAACTCATCAAAATTGCAACGTGGCTTTTCAGGTACGAGACAGGAGACCTAGTTCCTTAGTTTGGACATAAGGAATCCTTTTAGACAGAGTAATGGCTCAGAGGTCTGTCAGTTGACTCTAGAAGTGCTTTAGCATTATTTTTGTAGTTTTTCTAGAACCTATAAAAGGTTTTGTAAATAGATGTTTAATGGCATCAGTGTAACTTTTGTGAATGAATGAAATGTTTCGTTAAACAAAAATTAGCGATTTTATGTATGTACGATAGATGATGCCATGTATAAGTTGGATATGTTTTGCTCTAACATACCATTAACTTAGGGTATCTACTCGATAGTCCTTCGGGTATTCGGGTATTTACCTTATGATAGTAGGATGTTACAATTAATCCTATGACTAAGGAAAGTTTAGATACTAATATAATTACACATAATAGGAATCTCATTATCATGATTTCCTTCATGCTATGTTTTGTATCAAGGACTTCATTAAATCAATTTAAGATCAACATCAAATCCATAAATATATGAATATTGAAATAATGAAAAATGCCTTTATTAATTGTAAAATGGTTTGTACAATAAGTACTAAAGTTGATTGCCTTTAGAGTACTTCTTTAACACTTTTGGTTAGATAATTGGAGCTCGTTGGGCCCTTGAGTGAGACCAATATTTTCTTACAACTTAAGGAATTGATTCCTCTCGTTGCCACTATTTGTGAAGTGCTTAAAGATAATAAATTCAATCTTAATCAAATTACCAAGGACAAGTTACTGGCTATTGCTAAAAACTACTCTTATGCATCCACTAGTAAGGACTCTATAATATAGATAAATCATCCCATAGCATTTTGTCCAATTCTTCTTGCAATGATCTATAGAGGAACAGAGCTCTTAAAGTGTATTGGCACAAGTTAGTTTGGTTTCATCAAGCAATCTCGAAGCTATCTTTCATCCTCTGCCTAGCTATTAATGAAATCCAAGTATTGTTGGCGATTTTGATTTTGAATCTCTTCCCTGTTTCCATGGTAAGCCCGAATTTATTTGCTATTTTCTTATCAATAAAATTATGAGAACTATCTCTGTTTATGAGCACCATGACTTCAATATCTCCTATCTTGCTGATCACACGCAGTGTTTGATGATGTTGTATTCCAGTGATTGCGTGGTAGGATATTTCTGGCATCTCCTTTCCTTCCTCATTCTTTTCCAACTCCTCAGAGTCACTTGCACTTTCTTCAATTCCTCAAATCATAAACAATTGTGGTCAGACACATCGCTGACCAGGAGAAAATTTTTCGTTACAGTAAAAACAAAGCCCTTTCTCACGTCGTTCTTAAGCCTCTTGAGCGGACAACCTTTAGAAATTTGGTATTCCATTTTTTGGTTCGGTACCAGACCCAAAACCCCTAGACCTCCTAAATTGGTGGGTTTAGAATTTGTATTCGTCACACTCTTTGGAGGAAAATTTTGTTTACGTGATTGTTGGTTCTTCCCTTATGCTAGCCTTGCCAATCCGATTGCATCAGTGAGGGTTCGTGGTTTGTTCATTCTTACGTCAGTCTGGAGCTCATCCTTCAATCCTCCAATGAACCTACTGACCAAGAAACTCTCAGATAATCCATTCACCCTATTGGATAATTTTTCAAATTCTTCTTGATATGTTTCCACCGAACTTTGTTGTCTCAACTATTATAATGCTTCTCCAGGGTTCTCATAATCCGTAGGACCAAATCTCTGCAAAAGTGCATGGTTGAACTCAGTCCAAGACAAAGTTACTCTGAACTTACTATACCATTCATATCACTGTAACGCTAATCCATTAAAGTGGAATGAGGCCATTGGCAATTTCTCCTCCTCCGGAACACCGTGGTATCGAAAATATTGTTCGAACTGAAATAGCCACCCTTGAGGATTCTCACCTTCAAATTTGGGAAACAGCAGCTTGGGTTGGTGTCTTAGTGAGTCTGCTCCGCGGGTCTTGGAGTCATCTAAACTGACTCGAGAGCTCCTTGCTCCAGAGAACGGGTTTCTCCAGTGTTAGGCTGTGTTGGAGTCACAACAGCTTAGAATGCTTGAAACTCACTGGTGATGTTTTGAACCATCACGCTTAATTGATCGTAGTTGTCGTCTACTCGTGTTCTTAGTTGATCATAATTGTTGCTGACTTGATTCAAGATAGCTTCTTGTTTAGAAAGGAGATCAACAACTTTGCCTTGTATATCATTAGTTACCTTTTGGCAGGTCTCTATTTTTGTTGATGAAACCAGCTCTGATACCAATTAATGGGTTTAATTTGGGATTGAAGACAGAGTTTAGGAAAGGAAAACAAAAAGATAGAGAGATTAAGGAAATAATTGAGAGAGATATATATTTTTTGATAATGTTTTATGATCCTCTTTATTAACAATACATCTATCAATATACAACATTTTAGTTATAGAGGAATTACGAAATTAACTTGGAAATAAAGGAACCTAGACGAATTGAACTACTTTGGTTGAGTCCCAGCCTAATACTACAAAAACAATAACTTACTTCCTAAACTACTTCCACAACAAGTGAGATTATTGAATGGACCTATTCTAACGTTACCCAACGACCCAACTACCCAACTGATACCACTTCTACGTCTGCATACCTCCTAGGCACTTGTGTGTGCATGCATGGGACTTATCACATGCTTACATACATCCTCATTTGAAATATTGATCTGGATTACTTGAAGAAGAGGAATACTACACCAACTTTAAACTCTTTTTTAGCATGTTGGTGTATGAGATTTAGAAAGAAAGAAACCT
Source organism: Erythroxylum citrifolium (assembly GCA_026284465.1). Lineage (NCBI taxonomy): Eukaryota > Viridiplantae > Streptophyta > Magnoliopsida > Malpighiales > Erythroxylaceae > Erythroxylum > Erythroxylum citrifolium. The sequence goes on along the minus strand of JANKOE010000001.1, from coordinate 13,712,842 downwards.
TTTGATATTCTAAGGAAAATAAAAGCATATGTACTAGGTTCTTTTGGAATTACTTGCACGAATAAGAGAACAACAACTTGCACTGAATTCTGAACTCTCTCAAAATGAAGACTCATTAGTTTGCGTACTTATGATGCTGGACAAATGGAAGCGTTGGGTTTTAAGAAACCCATTATAGAGGAAATGGAAGCCTAATGTTCCATGATAGCTTTAAACATGAATCTACGTGAACTTATTCTTGCTAATATCTTTTCATGCGTACTCTCTCTATAATTATGTCTTTAATGAATTATTTTAATTTCTCAAAAATATTTTCTTGTATCTTGAGATCATAAAATATTTTTAAATTATAAAAATATTAGTTTAAATAGGTAAAATCAGAATAAAAATTAGCAGAGAAAAGTAGTTCGTAGTTCCTCGGACAAGCCTCCGCCACGTCTTTCATTTGGAAAACCGGCCGCTGCTTCCACCACCGTACAACTCACATCTTGTTTTTGTAATGGGTACTTAAAATTCGTTTATTCATTGCTTCATTCATCGAGTCATTAGAAGGATTCTCCTCCATGGTAAACTCTGTCCACCATGTCCTTGGAGTTGGAGCCAATCTCAAACTATACCCGTATTCTTCTCCTACGACAAGCGTCAGCAGGCCTTCCAATTGGGTTGCTGCTTCTTCAAGCCAAAGCCAAAGTGTTGGCTCTTCCTCCGTCACTCCTCTTTATGTGCCTACTCCTCTTACTCGCCACCTTCGAACTCCTCACAGCGGGTAATTTCACTTTTACTCTTTTCTTTCTCAATTTCCTGTCTGTTTAAAAGAAATCATTCTTTTTTCTCAAATCAGGTACCATTTTGATGGAAGTTCAAGGAAATTTTTTGAAGGTTGGTACTTCAGGGTTTCTATTCCTGAGAGTAGGCAGAGTTTCTGCTTCATGTACTCTGTGGAGAACCCGGCTTTTCAAAAGGACTTGACCCCATTTGAGTTGGCACAGTATGGACCTCGATCAACTGGTGTTGGAGCTCAAATTCTTGGTGCTTATGACAAGTACATATGTCAATACTCTCAACAGTCGCATAACTTTTGGGGAAGTAAGTTTTTCAATCAAGTAGCTCAATTCACTTTGGTATGGCGTTATTCAAATCATTTGCATGAATTTAGTCTGTCTTCAATCTCCTACTGATTCGTTCATGCACAGGCAGGGATGAATTGATTTTGGGAAATACTTTTGTGGCTCAGAAAGGCATGCAGCCTCCAAACAAGGAGGTCACTCCCAAGGTTCATATGCATTATTTGAATGTGCATGTTGAATTCATGTTTTTGTTCCTCTTTTGTTTAAAATCACATTTTTTGTGTGTTCATTATTCTTTAGAATTCTGGATTCTTAGTCTGTATAACTCGACAACACCACTAACGTGACTATAGAAGTTTGTTTACGTACTTTGCTATCTCTTTTATTTCATCTATTAGATCCAATATTTCTAAGATGAAAATGATAAGGTACAACTAATCCACACTCAAAAAAAAAAAAAAAAGAGAAAAGAAAACATGCTTCTAAGGGGGAATGTTTGATTCTAGAAATAAGACCCATTTTTTGCAGTCCTTGTTAGCAAAAGAGTTTCATGACTAACACTGAATTTTAGTAATAAAGAGTATTGTGCTATTCACATATAAAAAGACTACATACACCAAGATGTTCACGTATAAGGAAACAATATCAAAATCACGCTTCATTATGGCTTCTTAATTTTGTCTAGTTTATTTTTCTCATAAGTTCTCAACAACATAAAATTGCATATTCTATTGGTTTTCGTGTAATAAACCTTGTTATATAGTGGCCAATGAGATGATCTCAAATAGGAAGTTGGCTACACTATATTGGTTTTCTTCACAGAGGTCCACTTCACATAGATGTAAATTTGGAATTATAGGCATTATTGGTCTCTATGGGCAACGTTACATAACATGTTGATTGTTGAGAAAGAAAGTTGACTTTTGACAATTTAGTCGTGCTTTGTTTTAACCCATTTTAATCCAAGAATTATTGCATATTTTTGCTATTCCAAATTAACATATCATTTATAAATTATGCTGGCCTTGATCACCTTATGATTGTTTAAGTCTATACATTATACTAATCTAACTGGGATATTAATAGAATTTTCTTACACTTCCATGATCATCTTTGTACAATGGAAACAATTGTGGCAATTTTCATTTTTATTGTTCTTATACAATTGACTATGATGGTATTTTTTTCTTATTTTATTTTGTCTCTATCTATATCTATTAGCTGACTCCTTATGGCTCTTTTCTCGATCCATTATAAGTGTATTAATTATCTATAATGAACTAAATGGTAAGTTACTTTTTCTTTGTTTGTCTAGGAATTTAATAAAAGAGTTCAAGAAGGCTTCCAAGTCAGCCCATTTTGGCATCAAGGTTTTATTTGTGATGATGGCAGGTAACTTCAATCTTATTTGTTATAACCATAGTTTTGATGCTGAGATTACCATCTAGAATTCCATTCATAGAGTTGTTGCTAGACATAGTTTCTCCATTAACAATAGTTGTGTTAATATATCTGGGAATGTTTGGGTTTTTGAAAAAAGATAATCATGAGCAAAGGCGGTTGAATTGGCTTAATTTAAAAGAAAAAACTAGTAGTTTTGTTAATTGTATTGGTAATATATTATATTTGTATACTATAGGAAGCTATTTTTATTTACCATGTATTATGTCCTCTTGTATATACAATATGATCATGTTGACTGTGTTAACAACCTATTCACACACTCTAACATGATATTATAGCATAAATCCCTAACTTATTTCCAACCCACCGTTGTTAGAATCACTCTTGGTGTCACCTTTGTTGTTGACTGCCACTTGCAATGTTAGCCCTTATTTTGCTCAAAAGACTTCCCCTATGTTTGCTTTATCGTGCTCCATTGAGCTTGACTAGAGTCACAATTGTATCAATGTGTCTAGGCTCGTAATATTCATCAATAAATTGTACTCTCAACACAACTTTTGTTCTCTATTAATCCCTCTTCTCTTTTCTTGGTAAGTTCATCATCGCCCTTATCAAGAGTGTTCTCATGCATCTGTAAAGCATCTCATTAGCTATATACTTCTTTTTGTTGGCCTTGTCATTAACATAATACGTCACTTGTAAAGCATCTAATCAACTCTGTACTTTTCTAGTTGGCCTTGTCATTGACCTAATGTGTCATTGAAAGTTGCCTTGGTCATAGTTGCAACTTTTAGCTTCAAAAACTCTTTTCTAGTGCTTATTGCACTATCTTCAACAATAGTGTTGTTGAGTTTATTGTAACTTTGACCAAGATAGGGAGAATCTCTTTATCCAACCATATGCTTCGATTCTTCTCTTGATAGGAAGCACACTTTGGTGCCCAATTTCAAAGAACTTGAAGTTTTGGTGATGTACAACAAGACTGACTGTGTCGAACTTGTTTCCTTATCACCACGAATCCGTTGGCCCGTGGTATTGATGTGTAGCAAGTGTCTCTTGTAATAAGTTATGATCCTATGAGATTACTCATGCTATTTCAATCACAAAAAGGAAAGAAATAAGAGACAGATAGTTGCCTAGTTTGATGTTGTTCTTATTAACAAGCTTGCTAGGTTGCACAGCTAGGAGGATGAATGAACTAATACTTTGTCAATCTTTTGAGTGTACATGTGGGGTTTTGGTTTCGAACATGTGATGAAAATAGGTGAATCAGTTATCTTATTGTTCACCATTGTTATTATAGATAAGAGTTTGTTCAATTTACAATTACAAATATAACCTTGATTATATATTCTTGAAAGTTATGTATATTATACGTATGATGGATAATCTATAAATTTATTCAAGGACCTTCACATATTGCAAAACTTTGTACGTCTTCAATTTTGATTCTTTTCATGAACTTCGACATGGTCCTTGGTTATGCCTCAAAACTTTAAATTGAACTAAAGAAAAACTTGTGGCTTGCTTTTTTGTTTATTTATATGATGTATTATGTTATGTTGGAATACTTTAGAATATGGTAAATATCAGAACTACTCTTGACATATATATATTCTACATTAAATCTTTAGGTTTTGCATTAGTATGAAGCTATTTTAGTGATTAAAGTACCTAAGCTATGGGTTGTGGATAAAAACTAGACCTTATTTATTTGATGTTTGTTGGCTTTTATTAATAGGTCAAATTATGTGGATACTGTGAAATCTGCACGTTGGGAGTATAACACTCGACCCATTTATGGATGGGGAGATACTGAGTCTAGACAAAAATCTACAGCTGGATGGCTTGCAGCTTTTCCTGTATTTGAACCCCATTGGCAAATATGCATGGCAGGCGGACTTTCAACAGGCATCAACTATTTTCCTGTTTATTTCTTTTAGGAATCCTTTTGAATTATTTAGTAAATACTTGTACTTTGTGGTTATAATCATGTTTAAATATTCATTTTTTTGACTTTCGGGTCAATTAGTATTTTTTTGCGAATAGAAAAAGTCAAGGTGGTAAAAAGTAACCCTTAATGAAGATTTTTACCCTTCATTCTTTCCTCTTTTTGGTTTTACTTATCATTAGGCATTAGAAACGCTTTGCTTTGTGCATAACTTTAATCCTTGCAAGATTCTTGATACTTTGGGTTGAGTTGTATATTAGTTGTATACCATTTTAGAAAAGTTGATTTCTTGATATCTTAAAGATTGTGGGATCCTATGAGATTGTCTTCCTTCCCTAGGAGAGTGTGGAATCCTTGGATACTGTTTTCCTTTTTCAGTAGAGTATGGAATCCTAGGATATTGTTTTCCTTATTCTAGGAGAATATGGAGTCGTAGGAGATTGTTTCTTTTTCTAGGAGACTGTTTCCTATATTTCCTCCTACAATGAGATATATATATATAACCATGTAATCCTATATCAATTGTAAGAAGATAATTCTTCTTTCCTTCTATTTCTTGTCGTGGCCTTATGGTTTTTTCTTGGGAATTTGATATGCAAGATGCATTCTATATATAAGGAGAGTAGTTAGGAGTTGATGGTAGCAGTTGATTAGGAAGTTTACACATGTTCTATAGTAGTTATCTTATTTAGGAAGTCTACTTTTAGTAGGATAATAAGTTAGCAGCTTCCTATTATATTTTAGTTTCTAAAGACTATGTATTAACATATTTAAAGGGGAATATCTAGCCAAGGAGTCCGAAATTCAGGATTTAGGCTAGCTAATTAGAATGGAAGTAGCAAGATAAAATAAGAGAATTGTGGTCTCATAATGGAAGTATATTTTAAATCTCTTAAAGGAGACTGGAATGAGTGGATGCAAGCCTTCATACACTCCTGGAGATGCTAAAGATGGGATTCCAATAGATACAAGGAGGTACTAGATGGAGCTACTGATTGACTTGTCTCATATACAGCTTGATATTGCCTTTGTTGTAAGTACGGTTATTTAACTTATGCATTCCCCATACGGGGAGTATCTTGAACTTGTATATAGGATCATTTGATATTTAAAGAGCACTTCTGGAAAAGGGCTTTAAAAAAATGAAAATAGAGAAATGGAGGTTTATACTAATGCAGACCACGTAGGATCAACTACTGATAGGAGATTGACTTTGGGTATTGTACATTCCTTTGGGGCAACTTAGTTACATGGAGATGTAAAAAACAAGGTGTAGTTGCTAGGACTAGTGTTGACGTATAATTTAGATCAATGATTCAAGGTGTATGTGAAGTTTTATGGCTACAAGAGTGTTTGGAAGATCTTCAAAGTCTATTGAGTTTTCGTATGAAATTGTATTGTGATAATAAAGCAACTATTAGTATTGCCCAAAATTTTGTTCTTTATGATAAGGCAAAACACGTTGAAATTAGTGAGCACTTTATAAAGGAAAAATTTGAAGCAAGAATAATCTGTAATCCATTCATTCCTATTATGCAACAAGTTGCAGGTGTATTCACTAAAGGATTGTTAAGGCAACCATTTGAATTTCAAGTTAGCAATTGGGGCATGATATACATTTTTGCTCCAACTTGAGGGGGAGTGTTGATAAATTAGGGATGTTGATATTTGGTAGATGATGATCCCAATAAAATAGGAATATCTAATCTTAGATTCAAGATAAGATAAATCAACGCTTAAATAGTTAGGGTGCTGCAGGTTATTAGGGATTCTATGTTTTTTGGTTGTAATTTTTCCTATTTAAGATGGATTAGTTACGTGATAAAGGCAGAGAATAAAAAAACCTCATTTTTGGTTTTGTATCCAGTTTTGTCAGCAGGATCTCTTGAGAAACAGTATGGAGTTGGTTCTTTGGCTCTCTCAATTGAACCTTTAATTTCTTTTTGCATGAATGCTTCATCCAAGTATTATGCCAATACTTGGATAATTGTCTTCGATGCCATATACCATGATTCACTCCTCACATTTATTTGATACCTACACCCCATCCTTAGTAATATGAATATTGTAGTAGTAAATGGTTGCTTAGCTATTGTTGCGGTAGTAGGAGATGTATATAATATTACACCTCTTCTTCTCAAAAATGTTTTTCATATGCCAAAACTATTAGCTACCCTTGTGTTTATGCAAAACCTTATACATGAACTCAAATGTTATGTAGTTTTTTCTTCTTCTTATTGTGTCCGTTAGGACTAGGACTCGGGGAAGAGGATTGGACTTGCCAAGGAAAGGAAACAATCTTTATCATCTTGAATTTTCTAAAAAATCTTAAATTAATTTTTCCGTGTCATTTCTTAGTACTTCAAATTAAGATGTCATTTGAATTTACCATTTACTCCTTGGACACCCATCTTTTAGAGTTTCAAAAGTTTTAGAGTTTCAAAAGTTATATTTCCACATTTCTTCAAAGGATTAGATATCTTAACTTTTCATTGTGAAATTTGTGAATTAGCAAATCATACTCGTATGTCCTTTCCTATTAGTACTCAAAGATGTCCTCATCCTTTTCATTTGATTCATAGTGATATCAAGCACAAAACTAAAGGGGGAGTGACTGCACTTTTGATGTATGTTGATGATTTTTATAGATTGTATAGTTTTTACAGGATTTTAAGGCTTAATTATATGGATCCTATTTATTTACTTACCTAATTAGTAGTTCAGCAATTTGTATATATCTCTACCTCTATTAAAAATACATTAATTTAAACATCTTTTCTCTCTTTGTTTCATGTTATCAAAGCAAAATTTGGCTATTTAAAATTCTTTTTTCTTTTCTCTGTTTCAGTTTTTTCCTGATGAGTAGAACTTTGGAATTTTTTGGTTCTCACCACTAGCACCACAAAGAGCGTTGCTTGCTAATTGACCACTACTCGAACACCAGTCACCTGAAGTGCTGTTCGTGAGTCTCATGTGCTTTGCATCTTCTCCAATACATCATTGCTCTATTATCGGGTCATCTTTTCTCCAACATTACCTCTCCCCTACTTTCACTCTTGTGCATCTAGTTTCCTCAGCACCTTAGTAAGAAAGCTTATTCATACTTTACTTCCCACAATACCTTGTCAGGATCATTTCTTTCTATTTGCATTTGAGCTTTTTTGTTTGTTCTTTATTTGTTTAGTTATTTTGTTTCTGTGGTTGACAAACAAGAATTTGGTTGATTGATTTCATTCATGTGATGTTCAAACCTATAAAACATAAGTTGAGTGGTCTCAATTATCTAGTTTGGTGGACTGTAAATCTTTCAATGACTATCACCTCACTAATGACCCACCATTGGACCATACTCACAAGGAGTGGATACAAGATGATTTTTTACTATTCTTTCAAATTCAAAATTCAATGGGGTCGTAAGCATGATTAATCACTATAAGTCAAAGCATTGATGGATTGTTTAGAATTTTTCTGTTCGAGAAAAGGATCATTTCTCATATTTATGAAGTGTGTAAGAATTTTTATAGTGCCAAGCAATGGGATCAGTCTCTTCAAGCATACTTTATGAATTTCAAAGAGACGTATAAAGCATTGAATGTTTTGTTAACCTTTAATTCTAATGTCAAAGTCCAATGAGAATGGGAGCATATGACAGTAATGCATTTTTTGGCTAGTCTTAGCTTAGTTTGAGATGATTAACTGTCAATTTCTCTCCGGTACTGTTTTCCTCCCTACATGGGGTCTTTACTGAAATACTTTGCATAGATATTAGTGAATTTGTTACTCCCAATATTCAGCCTCCTGGTGCTCTCGTTAATTGGGATAATGGATTTGAAGTTGGGAAGTCATGTCAAAGGAATAATAATAGAGGAGGAGGGACAGACAATTGGGATAATAGGGGTCAAGATGCAAGAGTTATTTGTTGTTATTGCTATGAGTTAGGCCATACCAGATGCACATGCCAAAAGCTACAAAATAAATCTAAGAAGCTCCATTGAGCTCATGTTGCAACTACTATTGCTACACCTAGCTCATTCACCAAGTAGAAAATTACAGTTTTTGCAAATGAGTTTGCTAAATTCACTCGATATCGATACATTTAAAAATTCATTTCACCTTATCAATACCAGTGTTGACTTAAATAACACACCTACATGCCCTCTTTTCCCTTCTTCAGAGTGGGTCACTAGTTCTAGTACCTTAAATTATATAACAAGTAATTCTAATCTTTTCTCTACTTTTCAAAAACACATATTGCTTTTCCATGTTACTTTAGTTGATGGATGTACTTCTCTATTCTTGGTTTTGTCATTGCTAATCCTATGCCATTACTTTCTTTGTCTTCTTTCTTGAATCTACTAGGATTTTTCTTTAATTTAATATGTGATTAAATTCACTCGTGCTCTAAATTATTTCTTCTTAATCATTGTCTTTTTCAAGATGTTATAATGGAGAAGATTATTGGTAAAGGACTTGAATTAGCAGCGCTCTATGTTTTAGACCCTTAGGACATATAGCTTATATTAGGTTGCTGGAATATCAAATTTCAGGACTGAATTTCAGCTAGAAATACTGAAATTTCAGTTTGGCATAGTTGGAGTTTTAGAGTTTGATTGCTGGAATTTAGGCTTAGAATTTCAGGGTTTAATATAGCTGGAATTTAGGTTTAAGATGACTAGAATTTAGGTTGAGTAAAGTAGGAAACTATGAATCCTTCTAAGGGTCTAAGAATCACTCATAAAAGAAAGCATTATACCTTCTAGTTGAAAACTTAAGTTTGTAAAAGAATTTCAGATTACTTCTCATTGAAGGGCTGAATAGACACATATTTATAAAGAAATTTTTAGAACCCTTATTCTAGTAAGAACAGGTTTTTAATAAATTTAAATCTTATTCTAATAAAAATTCTATAAGTCCTAAATAACCAAGATAACGTATATAAAGTAGAATAACATATTTAACTTATTACTAATACTTATCTAATAAGAAATCCTAGCATTATCTAAATTTTAGCCTTTATCTTTGATGTTAGCTCAATCTCCAATCCTCATCCCACCAAGTTAAAACTTGTGATTGACTAATCTTTTCTCTTTTATTTCTTTTATAGACTTTAAATTCTTTTGCATCATTTCTTCTCGGCTTGTCTGACGTCGTCCTTAACGTAAAATGTGTAAATTTTTTTGATGTAAGTCTAGATTCAACTTTTGAAATTTAGATTCTAAAATCCAAGTACTGTCAGAAATTGGTCTTCCTTTCCGCTTGACAAGAAATTGTTGGTATCCTCTATTTTTGGTGGCTACAATTTGTTTATCAAGAATATCTTCTACCTCCTCTTTAAGATGGGGAATGATTGGTATTTTCACAATTGCAGTAGGAGATTGTGTATCATCATATCCATCATAAATAGTTAAGTACGCAACATTAAAGATAAGACTAATTCTCATGTCACTTGGTCATTCCAAAACATAAGCATTAGAACTTATCTTCTTTACGATCGTATAAGGTCCAACATTCCATGAATGAAGTTTCTTATATTTCCCTTTCTGAAAATGCTCTGGACGAATCCTAATCATAACCGTATCCGCTTTATTGAATTCCACAATTGATGATGTTGATTAGGATGGTCTTTAGAAGACAAATTGTTGATTATTATCTTTCATCATATCTCATAAAAAATGTCCCTCATGTGTTGTGCAAAACCTTCAGCTTCAATACTAACTCGTGTTGTTTGTGGTGAAGGAACCAGATCATAGGCTTCTCTGGTTGAACTTTCGAGACTATCTCAAAAGGACTCTTACCAATAAACCTATTTATAGAACAATTATTTGCAAATTTTTCCATAGGAAGAATTAGGTCCCAATTTTTGACATTGTATTCAATTAAACATCTTAAGAAGTCTTTCAAGCTTCTAATCACCACCTCTATTTGTCCATTGATTTGGGGATGGAAACAACTTCAAAATTGAAGCTTAGTGTTCAATGTTTTCTATAGAGTTCTCCAAAAATAACTCATAAAGTTCACATCATGATCAAAGACGATGATTAAACGTAATCTATAAAGACATATAGCCTCTTTGAAGAATAATTTAGTAGTGTGGACAACATCATAAATATTGACCAATATATTTGCAAATGGTTTCAGCGATACATATGTTCTTGATGCATATGATGTGGAGAAATCATATGGTTTCATATGTATTGATGAAAAGTGAGTGAAATACAATAGTTTAGAATTTTTGCAGTGCATTTGACTATAAGAAGTAGAAATACATATGTTCTTGATGCCTATGATGCGGAGAAATCATATGGTTTGAGTAAAAATAACGTAGTGATTCTAGTATGGTCATCAATAAAAGTTATAAACCATCTTTTTCCAGTTATTGTTTTTATTCTCGAAGGTACCCAAATATCACTATGGATTATAGCAATGGGTTTTGCGGCCTTGTAAGATTGTGTTGGGAATGGTGTTCAATGATATTTAGCAATTTGACAAATTTCATACTAAAATGAAGATAGATCTTTATTTGAAAAAAGCTTCAGAAACGACTTGTATAATGAAAACTTGGATGTCCAAATCTAAAATGCCATACTATAATTTTATTCTTACGAAGAATTGAAATAGAAATAAGAGAAGTTATTTGGATTGCATGTTTGAATTATATCCATTTTTGAAAAAATATTGACCTCTAATTTGTTTAGCATTACCAATCATCTTCCCTGTGTTAAAATCCTGGAATTGACAATCACATGAAGAATAATTAGCTTGACAATTTTGGTCAATAGTTATTTTACTGACTGACAACAAGTTGGAAGATAATTTAGGAACATGAAGAATATTATGGAGTGTAAAATCAAGGAAAGGAACAATTGATTCATTCCTAGCTACTGCTAATGATGAATATTGAAGATAATTTGTATTTCACTATATTTCTATACATATGAACAAGGTTTAGCTAGGTTTATATACAAACTTCCTAGGCCTATTTAGGAAATAATCTAGCTATTAACTATAGGAAATCTCCCAATTATAGGAGAGATTATAGGAGCAATAATAACAATATTAATACAAGATCAATTCTAATATCTCTAGTCAACAGCTAAGTAGGAACCATTTACTATTTTTACGCATTGATTTCTTGCAAAGGATTATAGGAAGAAAACAATTTAGAAGACCCAATCGTATGATCTATTGTTCCAAAATACGTTATCCAAGAATGATCTAAATTGGCACTGAAACAAGAGGCAACTAGATAATTTCCTTTTTGAACTAAATAACAGTTATGATTTGGACTATAGAAATTTGGAGACTGAAGAATCTTACTTATTTGATCTATCTGTTCCTTTGTGAATGGCTGCGTGCCAGAAGACGTTTCGGGTCCAGATTCAGTAGTATTGGCTTGGGAGGTATGATTGTGTCTAAATTGTTTTTTCTTCCAATTTTTTTGGCTTCCCATGAATTTTTCAGCATGTTTTCCAGGTGTGTGAATCACATTTACAATGATCTCATCGTGCTTTTTTGTTGTTTTTTTTTCTCTCCTTTAGCCTCTATTCCTTTCGAAATGAGTGCAGAACATTCAACCTCTGATTTGATATTGCCAATCATCACTTTCCACCTTATCTCCTCTCTCTTTACTTCCGAGAAAACCTCTTTGATAGAGGGTAAAGGCTTTCTTCCCAAAATTTGCCCTCTATCTTCATCCAATTTTTGATTCATTCCTGCAAGAGAAACATAAACTTTATAATTTTCCTCCCTTTTTTTTTATGTCTGACACGGTCATTCAGACAGTCCCAATCATCTTCATAACATAGGTCTAATTCCTGCCACAAAGTTACAAGTTCATTATAAAACAATGTAACGTCACGGTCTCCTTTCTTGGCTTTCCATGGCTTTGTTTTTAGTTCAAATATTTGAAAAGAATTTTCAATATCAGAATACATATCTCGAACTTCATCCCATACATCTTTAGCTGTTGGCAGAAACATATGAGGTTTTCTGATTGCAAGTTCCATGGAATAAATCAATCAAGCTATGATCAAGGAATTTTTGAACCTCCATATTGCCTTATTTGGATCATTCGAAGCCGACCTTGTTGTCTCTCCATTCAAATACCCGAGGTTTCCTCTACCGTCAATGACCAACTTTATTGTTTGCGACCATTCCAGGTAATTATGACCATTCAACCTGTGATTCATCAATTGAAAAGGCAAATTGAGCCAAGAAGATCATAGTTATGTTGTACATTGTTTGTCATAACACCGGGATTATTCAAACTCAAACTGTTGAAATCACTGTTGGAGGATGAGGCGTTCCTCCGTTGGCCAGTCATCACTAAACGATAGTCCATTTAGGACTTATTTGAATAAGAGAAATAAAAAAATATTGTGGAAGAGTTGTGGCTCTAATACCATGAAGAAAGAAGACAAAGTAATTCTTCCTTAATTTTTTTTATGAATGGTACAAGGAATATATAGAACAATACAACCCTAATTACCTCCTTAAATTAAGAAGATTCTATTTATTCTTTAAGTAATAAAATATCAACTAATTAAAAAAATCAAATAATTATCTATAGAGAATCAACTAATTATATATAGAGTAATACTTGTTTATGTGGTCTCATAAGTACTCCTAGATATTAAGAAGTAGATGTTTACTATGAACCACAACTCTTTGTAATCTATCCCTTCGGATCATCCTTGACCTTTTGTATTCTAGATGTCATTACTTTTAATTAATGAAAACTTTTAACTTAAAAAAAATTAATTATCTATAGTGAATCAACTAGAGATAATTAGGTGATTATTTCCATAATATAAACAGTAATCAATTATGTCCAAATTAAAGTGGTTGAGTTTTCTAAAATAACTCATTTAGAGTTATCAATTATCCTTAATTAACCTTTATTTTATAGGATTCTTTCCTTAGTCACTTGGGGGAGGTGGAAGCAACCAGTTGTAACAAGAAGTAGTGCAGATGTATAGTTTTGATCCTTAGCAAATGGAACGTTTGAATTAATTTGGATAAGAAGGGTGTTGGAACCAACAAAGTTATACTATGATATTAAAGTAGAGCTCTAAAAGTACCTATTTTTGGAAAAATGAAGTTATATTGCGATAATAAAGTAGGTCTTAGTATCACTCATAATCTAGTCCATCATGATAAAATAAAGCATGTGGAGTTTGAAAAGCAATCTCTAAAAGAAAAAATTGAAAAGGTGCTTATTCTCATGACTTACGTACCTACAACATAAGTAACTCGATGTCCTTATTAGAGTTTACTAGGGTTAGGCGATTGTACCAATTAGCTTAAAGGGGAGTCTTAGCAAATAAAACCAAAAATCAGAAAGAGTAGTTGCTAGATCTGGATTCAACCTGTTGTAGAAGATCCAATAGTTCTGTTTTGTTTTTATTTTTTTTGTTTTAATACTTTCAATTTCAAATTATTAGGAAGATTGGATTGCTTTTATTTAAAATTTGAATGTTTCTCTAAATATATCTAAGATCTGGAGATTTAATTTTCTGATTTTTAGAATGTAACCTCTCTATTTATGGGATCCCTTGAACGAAAATAACCTGGATTGCCCCAAAGATGAGTTTGACCCAATGATTTATTTCTGGTCTAGGTGATCCTTATTTGACATTAAAAGTATATTGATTTGTTTCCAATAACTGAATCCTTTTGTCTGTAAATATTGCATATTCGATTTTATCCATAAATCTATTTTCTTCCCTATGAGTTCTAGTTTGAATCAGAATGCTAGTTTTTACTAGTTACATGTTATGATATGAATATACCACACCAATTTGTTATGTATGGATGATGAGATTACAGTGAAGTCTACATAATTATATTGTTCTTCTATTGTCTATGTTTTGGAATTATATTTAAGGGTTTGTTTTTGGGAATAATACTTTTGCCTTTGATTTTGCTTCAGGGTGGATAGAGTGGGATGGTGAAAGATTTGAGTTCAAAGATGCTCCTTCTTATTCAGAAAAGAATTGGGGTGGAGCCTTCCCAAGAAAATGGTTTTGGGTAAATTGTTATTTCCATTTTGATCATTTCAATTAGAATAGTGCTTGAAAACATTTAGTTCCATGTTTGCATATTCAATTGTATCAAAATGAAAATTTGCCACGCTTGCATTGCAGAAGATGAATGAGAGTTTTTTTTTCCTTTTTTGAAAATGAAAATATGTTGAATAACTAACTTTGAACGAGGTTCAACAAAAGATCGACATGCAAGAGAAGTTTTCCATGGAAACTTTGATACAAAAGGGACAACCAAACTTACTAAGAGTTTAAAACTCTAACAGCCTTGGTAGCTCTCAGTCATGTACATATAACATAAAATCATTTGACAAATCAAGAAGCCATAAGTTTTATGTCCACATAGGACAATTCTGTTGCTTCAAAGCTACTATATATCAATCTCACTTAATTGTCTCCAAGTAGAGTCCACATAGGACAATTCTGTTGCTTCAAAGCTGCTATATATCAGCCTCACTTAATTGTCTCCAAGTAGAAGATAGGCATTCCTTTATGTCAATCCTCCTTGGTTTTTAGGACTTTAGTGTAAGAAGTTAGATGTATAAAGAAGATTGTTGTATATCTTATTATGCTCTAGACCCGTAGGTTTTTATATAGAGCTAGGGTACATAGTTTTGGTAGTCTTCCTAATTTAGGAAGACTCCTTATTAGGAAAGATTCCTAATATAGCTAGATATTATAGCTAAAAATAATCTCTAAGACTAATCCCTTAATTATGGGATTATCTACAATTACGGGATTATCTACACTCCCCCTCAAGTTGGTGCAAAGATGTCTAATATGCCCAACTTGCCAATTTGCTCTTCAAATGGTTGTCTTAACAGCCCCTTTGTGAAGACATCTGCTTTCTGTTCTTTAGTAGGAACAAACGGAATACATATGCTTCCATCTTCCATTTTTTCCTTGATAAAGTGTTTATCAATCTCTATATGCTTTGTCCTTTCGTGAAGTACTAGATTGTGTGCAATATTAATGGCTACCTTATTGTCACAATACAACTTCATGGGAGGCTTAACCTCTAAGTTTAACTCAGACATAACTCTTCTGAGCCACAAGACTTCACACACTCCTTGAGCCATAGCCCTGTACTCGGCTTCTGTGCTACTCTTGAGCCACTACATTTTGCTTTTTACTTCTCTATGTCACCATATTCCCCCATAGATAGGTGCAGTAGCCTGATGTTGATCTTCTGTCAGTGATTGAGCCAGTATAGTCTGCATCCGTATAAACTTCTATGCTTCTTTCTTCCTTCTTCTCAAAGAACAATCCCTTACCGGGACATCCCTTCAGATATTTCAAAATTTTGAAAACAACCTCTAAGTGTTCTTCATATGGTGAGTGCATAAATTGGCTTACTAAGCTCACTGCAAATGCTATATTTGGCTTGGTGTGAGATAAGTAAATCAACTTCCCATCAAGCCTCTGGTACCTCTCCTTGTTTATTGGAACACCATTTTCGGGTTGTCCAAGTTCCTTTCCTGGTTCCACTTGTGTATCACAAGGTTTACAACCACTTAATCCTGTCTCTTTTAATAAACCCAAAGTGTATTTTCTTTTGAGTCACCACAATTCCCTTCTTGGATCGAGCTACTTCCATGCCAAGAAAATATCTGAGTTGCCCCAAGTTTTTTACTTCAAATTCCTTCCCAAGTTGTGCTTGTAACTTCTCTATCTCCACGAGATCACTCCCAATAATTATGATATCATCCACATATACTATTAGGACAACAATTTTACCTTCCCCAGTCCTTTTAGTAAATAAGGTATGGTCTGATTGGCCTTGGGAATACCACTGACTTGTTACAAACTTAGTCCATACAAAGACCTTCTAAGTTTGCACACCTTGCCTCCAAAGTTTTTCTTGAACCTGAAAGGTGGCTCCATGTACACTTCTTCTTCCAAATCACCATTCAAGAAAGCATTTTTTTCATCTAGTTGGATTAGAGGTCAGTCTAAGCATGCAGCCATTGATAATTGGACCCTGACAATGTTCAATTTTGCCACTGGAGAGAATGTCTCAGTATAGTTCACCCCAAATGTTTGAGTGTAACGCTTTGCCACCAACTGAGCTTTAAATCTTTCTATTGAACCATCTGCATTGTATTTAATGGTAAATATCCACCGAAATCCAACCAACCTTTTCCCGCTTGGCAGGTCTGTTCTCTCCTGTGCCATTCTTTTCTAGGGTCTTTAATTCTTCCAAAATAGCCTCCCTCCACTCAGGAACAGCCAGAGCATCATGTACGTTGTTTGGAATTTCTGCATTGGTTAGTGTGGAAATAAAGGCAGAAAAAGTTGGAGACAAGTTTGCATTAGAGAAAAAATTAGAAGTAGGGTATTGTGTGCATGATCTTTTCCCTTTTCTCATTGCAATAGGAAGAAACATATCACCAAGGAGATCATTCGAGTTACCTGATTGGGTACTAGCAACTTCAATCTTAGATTATGAGATATCAGGACATAGATTTGGAGATGATAATTGGGTTATATCGAAGATTACTTCCCTTGCTCCCCTGCTATATATTGCACCGTGAAATGTTTTATGCTCTTCACTTCCTGCTTCCTTCTCAACATTGTCTTCCTGATTTTCTTTTTACTCCCCCTGACCAGTATGCTTTTCTATTGCTGGTCCTTCTAGATTTAACATCTCAGTTTTTTTTCCACTAGACCTTTCATCATCCTCACTGAAATACTCCCCCGGAAGATGAGTGTGGCTATCATAAGGTTTACCTTCAAAAAATGTAACATCCATAGAGGTAAAAAATTTCCAGGATGTTGGATCAAAGCACTTATATCCCTTTTGGGGTCCAGAGTATCCAACAAAGATGCGTTTGATAACTAGGATCTAGTTTGGATTTCTTGGGATCATGGTTATAGACAAACACAGTGCTTCCAAATATTTTCAGAGGGACAGGTGAGTTTGGTCTTGTATTAGGAAAGAAGGAAGAGAAGGTTTGTAATGGGGGTTTGGAATTTTAAGGTTTTGGAGGGAAGTCTGTTGATCAAAAAATTGGCAGTGAGAACTGCTTCTCCCCATAGGTATTTCAAGACGTGTTTGAAAGCTGATTGCTCTAGCCACCTCTAAAAGGTGTCTATTTTTGCGTTCAGAAATCCCATTCCACTGTGGGTGTAATTGCAGGAGGTTTGGTGAACAATTCCTTTGCTATCTAGGAAGTTTTTTAAGGCCAAGTTCACATACTCCTTCCGTTGTCACTTCTTAACATTTTAATCTGCTTGTGAAATTGAGTTTTAATCATGTTATAGAAGGACACAAATGTGGCACAAACATCAGATTTATCTCCCAAAAGAAATACCCATGTGACCCTAGAATAGTCATCAATGAAAGTGAGGAACCACTGCTTTCCATTTGGTGTTTTTGAGTTCTAGAGGGACCCCACCATAAATCACTGTGAACTAACACAATTGGTTCTGGACATCGGCTATTTTGGATAGAGTAATGGCTTTTATGAAGTTTAGCTAATTCACAACATTCACGTTGAAAACTAGCACTTTTATTGATAGATAAATGAGATAACGCAGACTTTAGGTATTGTAAACTAGGATGGCCTAACTTATAATGCCACAACATTAATCTTCCTCCTCCTTGCTGACAGTAATGTGACAGCTCCCTTCTTCATGTTTCTTGCCTTCTTCTTGCAAGATATATAAGTCTCTAGTAACCTTAGCAACCCCAATCATCCTCCCCGATTCCGAATCCTGAAACATACAATGAGTTGACCAAAAATTAGCTTTGCAGTTCATATCTTTGGTTAGCTTGCTAATAGAAACAAGCTTATAGGAAAGATTGGGAATGTGGAGAACATTTTTTAGTGTTAAGGTATCTGAAATAGGGATTGTCCCTTTTCCTGCGACTGAAGCTAGGGAACCATCTGCAATTCTAATTTTTTAGTTCCTTGCACACGGTGAGTAAGAGGAAAAAAAAATTGGAACTACCAGTCATGTGATCGGTGGCTCTAGAGTCAACTCTCCACGAGGAGGGTATAGAACAAACAAAGGCTTTTGGAAGGATTATACCTGACTGGACTACAGAACAAGAAGGTTTTTGGGTATTCTCAGCTAGAAGGAATGTGTACAAATGATCAAGCTATTCCATTGTGAAAGGAAAGGTCCTGGTTGAGCTGGAGGTATCCTGGTCATGACTGGACTGGTTCCCAGCTTGCAAAGCTTTCCCGTCTCCTGCTCCACTAGCCCATTTTTTCTTCCAGTTTGCTGGTTTGCCATGTATCTTCCAGCAGGTATCTTTTGTATGCCATGGTTTTTTGCAAAAATCACACCAAGTTTTCTGCTTATTTTTACCTTTCTCACCCTCACCCTCACCCTCACTATTCTTTGAGACAAATGCTGAGCCTTCATTTTGGAAGTCCATGGTGTCATTTTTTTCAAACATGAGAATCTTCTGAGCTTCCTCTCTTCTGACTTCAGAGAAGACTTCTCGTATTGAGGGTAGTGGCCTACACCCCAAAATCCGTCCCCTGACTTCATCCAATTCTGCCTTCAAGCCAGCAAAAAATACAAACACTCGTCTCCTGTCAACTTTCTCTCTATATTGGGCTGCATCTTTTGGATCTTTCCACTTTGTTTCCTCAAACAGATCCAACTCCTGCCATATTATAGTCATTTCATTATAATATGCAGTCACATTTTGCTCACCTTGCTGCATCTTCCACATTTTTGAATTGAGTTCAAACAGCTGAGCATAGTTTTCCAGGTCTGAGTATGTTTCTTTGACAGCTTCCCCTACATCTTTGGCTGTTGGGAGAAAAATAAAGGGTCTTCCAATTCCTGGTTCCATGGAATTGATGAGCCAGGCTATAACCATGGCATTTTCCAAACACTGCTGGTCAAAATTAGGGTCTTCTGACCTTGGAGTTTGGATTGCTCCTGTTGTGTACCCTAATTTTCCTTTTCCAGTAATCACGAGACGGGTTGATTGGGACTATTCTAGGTAGTTTCTTCCATTCAGCTTCTGGATTGAAATTTGTAGGGAATTTTTTGGTTGTATGTCGACTGAATCAGGATGATTTCCTGATCCAGAGGAAGGGGCTATGTTGCTGGTGGTCTTGAGGGATGAGGATCGAGACCCCACCATTGCAGCTTTGTAATTCATGGAAGAGCGTGAGGCTCTGATACCATGTAAGAACTTAGATGTATAAAGAAGATTGTTGTATATGTTATTATGCTCTAGACCCGTAGGTTCTTATATAGAGCTAGGGTACATAGTTTTGGTAGTCTTCCTAATTTAGGAAGACTCCTTATTAGGAAAGATTCCTAATATAGCTAGATATTATAGCTAAGAATAATCTCTAAGAATAATCCCTTAATTACGAGATTATCTACATTTAGCACCAGTTGAGTTGAGATCTTTTCTTGACCATAAAAAATTCCTCAGGAATCTTTCTAGTGTTCTGATAATCGAGTAGGGAGATGAAGGTGGGAGATCCAATAAACTTACATTTGATTAAGCACCACATTATTGAGCTGGAGTCTACCAGAGAAAGACAAAGCTCATTTGCACAAGCTTCCCAACTTTTTTGTAGAGCCTCTGCTAGTGGAATGCAGTCCCTATAGGAGAGTTTTTATTTTTATTTTCTTTTTGGTAGTAATTGGGATACCTAAGTATAATGGTGACTTTCCATTAATAACTCCTTTATGGTTTTCCAACTAACATTTCAGGTTATGATTGCAAATTGTGATGTTTCATCATCTGTTCACTATCAATCTCATCATCTTTGGTTGGAGCCTGCTTTACCTGTTGACTCAATCAGATGGCTATTACTGAGTGTGCTAATCTAAAAAGGAAACAATCTTCATATCAGTTTATTTGTGTCTCATCAATTCTGTTTTTGAACATCTGGTCTAACTTTCAACAAGATAAATGGTGAACATATCCCGCCAAAACATAAGAGAGCTGTTACTGCTTATATAAATCTTGTCCAAACAGCTAAAATCTCAAGATAACAGAAGTTTGAATGGGTGTTTCTGGACTAGGATTTTGGAAGTAGTTTAAATTTCTATGTTTTACTGCAGGTTCAATGTAATGTCTTCGATGGTGCAAGTGGAGAAGTTGCGTTAACTGCAGCTGGTGGTCTGAGGGAACTTCCTGGACCAACCAAGATATTTGAAAATGCTGCACTGGTAATTTCTTAATTTGTGTGATGATTCTGACAAAGTAATAATTTGGGACACAATTGATTTAATTCCTATTCTTGGCTAGTGCTGACAGAAAGTAGAAAGAAGTGTTGAATTACTTTTATGGGACTATTATTATGGCCCCTGTGTCTTCTTTCTTATGAGTTAAAAAGATTGCGTGGAGGCTTTCTTTGGAATGGCTTGTGATTTTCTAATTCCTTTTATAATTCTTAAATGTTGAAGGACCCAAACATATATCATAAATTTTACTAGTTTGAGCTACTATGTTTCCTGACTATAATGCTGTAATACCTACTGCTGCAGATTGGTGTACACTATAATGGAATCTTTTATGAATTTGTTCCGTGGAATGGCGTTGTGAATTGGGAAGTCAGTCCATGGGGCTCCTGGTTAATGTCTGCAGAGAATCACAATCATCTGGTAACTATATATCTCATAGAGTGACATCTTTTCGTTGTTTTACATGTGTATATACTTTATAGAGAAAAGTCTCTTTTACCACCGATTCAGTGAAATCCTTATAATTTGTTCTATTTTGTTCATTTCAAGATGCTAACTCTTAAACATGCAGTCTCTCTTAATCTTATTGGCAAGACTCAACTCAGTGCAGTCATATGGACATGTTTTTGCTTTTCTTTATGCAGATTGAATTGGAAGCAACAACAAAGAATGAAGGAACAACATTACGTGCTCCGACAGAAGAAGCTGGCCTTGCTGCAGCTTGTAAAGATGATTGTTCTGCTTCTCTGAAATTGAAACTGTGGGAACGAAGATATGATGGCAAGAAGGGAGAGGTAACATTTTGTCCTGCCCTTAATATCCACTTTTTCCTCAGAAAATTAGGATGTTGGTGCCTTGTTTAATATGTAATGCCAACTTACTAATCTTCGAACTATAATATTGTATAAAGTGGTGTCGAAACAAGAATAAAACCCTAAACCCCGTAGTTCTGATTGATGATATTTTGTTGGTATTTTGATTACTTCTATTCAAAATAGTGAGTTAGATCCAATGCATTTGCTCATAATAGCATAGCGTATTAGTGTGAAAACAAAGGATATCACTAAATATTAGAAATGGACAACCAAAAAATTCAGAATGCTGAAACTTAACCTTTACTTGAGATAAAAAGGTACATGATATTATTTAGATTGTTCCAAACAAATAGAAGCTACATATTTGTAGGGTAGCGACAGTAAATCTTAATAAGATTACAAATTAATTGAGGAAAATATTGCAATACAAATTAAAAAATTTATATAACTTTAGAATACACTTAAAGTCTATGCTGATTTTCAATTGGGCTTTTGAGACATAATCTGATATAAGGGGTTATTCTACTACATGTTTCGTGTCATCCCCTTCACTTGAAAAAAAATCATCTAATGAAGGGAATAGATAAATATCCACCATATTAAATGTTGTGGAAATAATTATGGTATTTGATAGATACACAATATAGTCATTGTTAATCTTCTTTAAGATCTAGTATATTCCAAACTTTTAGATTTCAAATTGTTAGAAGCCTTTCTTTGTCACGGAGAATTGCCTAATATCCAAATTAAAGGACTTGCTTTTGATGATATGGCCTAACGCTTTCTAATACTTGACTTTAGTTTTGTAGCTTTTGTTTCACTTTTATCTAAACATCTATGCTACTAGTTTGATAGCCTTTGGATGCTTTGCTGCTTCTTTATCTTCCTCTACTGTCAACATTTGCATCATAATCAGGGGGGTGAACCTTCTTGGATTCCATCTCATGTCTTGAACGTGTAAATGTAAAGGAATTCTATTTCTCCACTTTGTAATGGCCATAATAAGGGTTATAATAACTTCTCTATAAATATGTGTGTACTCAACTTGAATCTTCGAGCTTACATGTAGAAGATGCTCAATGATGACATGGAGAGTTTGACAGTGGGAGATGATCAATTTGTTAAAGATGAAGTAAAAGCAAAATGAAGTGGATTCTTTGGCAAATTTTAAAGATTAAAAAACTGAACAAGTTGAAATGATTAAACAACAAATTGAAACACTTGAGTGATAGGCTGAAACTCTTGAACAACAAATTAAAATACAAGAACAATATATTTAATAAGGAGATGAAAGATTAACCAACAATTACTTGGGGTTTTGGGGCATGTTAGTTCAAAACTTGATGATATCCTGGTATTGAGAAAATGATGGTGGGTGGTGAAGGAGAAGTAGATTTGAACAAAAATTTGAAATCAACATGACATACGCATAAAGAAGTTGTGAGTGCACTTGTAAAGTCAAAATTCAGCAATGATGACAAGTTCATGCATTTGACAATGTAAAGCAACAATATGTATTTTCTTAATGCGTATGTGGTAGAGAAGCCATATGGAATACAATGGTTAGGACTTATGATGCTATTCACATTGCTAAACTCTTCTTCAAAGAAGTTGTACGTCTTCATAGATTATCTTTAACCATTGTTTATGATCATAATGTAAAGTTTATTATTTATTTTTTGGATAACTCTATGGAAAATATTGAGCACTATGCTTGAAAAAGGTTCAATTTTCAAGTTCTTTCCTTCCTGAAACTAATGGAAAAATGAAGGTGGTGAATAGGAGTTTGTTAGACTTGTTAAAGATGTTTGGTTGGAGATAATGTAAATAATTGGGATCTAATTCTTCATATGGAAAAATTTGAATACAATAGTTTTATAAATAAGTCAATCGGTAAGAGTCCTTTTAAGATAATATCGGGAGTTCAACTAAGGAAGCTTATTGATTTGAACATGAGTTAGTTTTGAAGCTGAAGGTTTTGCACAACATATGACAAACATCTTTGGTGAGGTACAACAAAAGATAATATCTAACAACTTATCTTATAAAGAACATGCTAATCATCATCGTCGATTGGTGGAATGCAGTGAAGGGGATATGATGATGGTTAGGATTCTTCGGGAAATATAAGAAATTTCTTTCATTAAGTGTTGAACCTTATAAGATCCTCAAGAAAATAAGTGCTAAACTCATGTTTTCGAATTCCCAAGTGACATGGGAATTGTTGACTAGAGATATTTGACTAGAGATATTAGCATTGATTGCTCCTATAATCTCTCCTATAATTGCTCCTATAATCTCTCCTATAATTGAGAAATTTCCTATAGTTAATAGCTAGATTATTTCCTAAATACCCCTAGGAAGTTTGTATATAAACCTTGTTAAACCTTGTTCCTATGTACAGAAATAGAGTGAATACAAATTCTGTTCAACACATTCATCAAGAAGTAACAGGTCCACTAGCTAGATAGTTTTGTATGATTGAAAGGGAGGGATAGATATATTAATCTATCTTATGGTATGTGACATTTGAATCAATGATTATTACGAGAACATAACAGTTTGGAGGCTTTATTTGATTGATTGAAAAATCTTATAGGAGGTGAATATTAGGAGGCTTGGTGCCAAATAAAGCAAGCATCTTCCTGATCAAGACAAACACAGTATGTTAGTTGTGGTCACATCACCTCATGAGTCACAATGTTATGTTAACTATTTGAGACTGATCCCAGGTTTATTTTGAAGTGTCTAACATGTACGTTGTGTATAACTAAAGTCACCACATTGCTAACAAATTGGTCAATGTTTTTGATTGTAACCACTCCCATTATTTGCCCCACAAAAATTATAATAGTGATGACCAACTCTACCATCATTGTCCCTTTGACTCCCCCATTCTGTTTCCTCCATGTAAGGGAACTTATAACTGGAGGATGAACTCTAGATCCTTCAGCTTGTAGCAATCGGGGAAATATGTCATAAAATTGGTGTCAATGGCGTCGTAAATCTGCAAAATTATTTTGGAAATATCATACGATAACTTCTTTTGTTTAGCATTTGGGGGCTCATTAATTGGATGGCCATTTTTCCTATACTACAGGAGTACAATATCATTGTCATTAATAAAAAAAGAATGCACACCAAATAGCATAAAAATAAAGAAACGGGTCAGTTTACTATGTGTTAAGAGTGAATTAATTTTGAGGAAGATGCAGTGACACATTATGTCTTGCTTGGTGATCAAGGAAACTGGAATTAAAGTTCTTCAAAGCAGCACGTGAATGAGGATGTGACCTTGCACATTTAACCACATTGGTTGTTCATTTGTAGTTTCCTCAGACAGAAATGGTTGTTGGAAGTGGAGGAGACGGTAGGTGTTAATTTCTCTAAATGATGGCTCTGGACTCCAATAGCTCCAACACCATGACTAGTGAGGTTTTGGACAATGAAACCAAATAAGTTGACTCCGAGGTGGACCTAAACTAGTTGACTCACAGG
Organism: Erythroxylum citrifolium; assembly: GCA_026284465.1. Classification (NCBI taxonomy): domain Eukaryota; kingdom Viridiplantae; phylum Streptophyta; class Magnoliopsida; order Malpighiales; family Erythroxylaceae; genus Erythroxylum; species Erythroxylum citrifolium. The sequence goes on along the minus strand of JANKOE010000001.1, from coordinate 13,687,893 downwards.
ATTAGTTCTGAAGCCATGTTTTAAGTTTACAGAATAATTCATGTTTGTTCCTAAATAATGGTAAGAGTATATACAATGGAAATATATACACGAGAAGGCCTGCATTTCTGGTAATCTAATAATGATAATGAAGAAAAATATATCAAGAAGAAATAATTACCTTGGTTGAGGTTGTGGTGAATAATTGCAACATCAGATCCGGCGTAAATGTTACCCTATTTCTTATTGAAAACCTCAGTTTCTCATTTTATTATAGCAAACAATTGTGATAACATTTTATTTCATGTAAAATTAGGCGCATACAATAATGGAATCAGATAATGAGTTTCCTTTAGCATTTGCTTTTACCCTCTAACTTTTTTACTGCAAAGCTAGGATTTAACGTGTTGCTTTTATAAGGTTCCATTTCCCCGTGTTTAATCTCTGCTACTTTCCATGTACTCGATAAGCATTATTCTTTCTATTCGCTTGTGCCCTTCCCAGCTGTCTTTATTTTGTGTTTGCTACATTAGACCCATGCAAGCTACAAAAGACCAATAAGCGTTACCAATCTGGTACTTCATGTCTGCTCAGTTGAATCCACACGACAAATGACTTGAAACCTAGACCAGGACCAGCTGGTTGATATTGTCATTCTTTCTCTTTCTGTGGAAATATGTGCTTTTTTGTGTCACGTGCTTGTTTCCTCATCTCTTCATGATGTGCCTATAGGCTTATTAAACATTATATGACTTGAATTTTCCAGGTGGTGTCATGGAAGTCCGGCGCATAGATATGGTCTGTATGCTCTGCAATGGATAGTTGAAATTAATGGAAAACCGACACCTGATTTAGATGCCTTCATTGATGGTACAAAGGTATTGAATATGAAATAATTTCTCCAAGATTTTACACCTTTGTGAATGTATGATAGCAAATTCTTGTTGATCGTATATAATGTTTGTCATCTGTTATTTTGCTTTTGTTGGTGGCATATTAATAGGGATTGGGACATGAAGAGTTTGTACGAATAAGGACTGTTCATTTAAATGGGAAACCTCGTGTGCTGACATTGAAACAGGATCTACATTACTGGCCCACATGGGAGCTGAGATTTGATCCTGATTCTGCAGTGTGGCGGCGTGAAACAATCAAGGCGTTGGAAAGCATTTGAATTTCAAAAGAAATTCATCTTTTCTTGATACGATGCTATGTGGTTCTGATGGAACAATCTGAGTATAATGAAGTATTGACAACAAGGTTCATAAACTAAAAGGAAAGAGTGCATGATTGCTATACGAAGGAAATAAGCTGTTGCCATACAATTTGCACCTTGTCATAAGAGCAAAAGGGAAGATGCCACATAAAAACAGTCTCACTTAATATCTGATTTTGAGCTGGATTGTATACTGAATAGTAATAGTTCCAAGTTCACTAAGGTGGAGTGTACGGTTTACATGGAATGGAAGCCGTTAGAAAGGGCTATCAGGTGTACTGAATTGAATCTTGCTTTTATGTTATCCCTAGTCTTTCTCCTCTACTTTTTGAACATAAAAGTAATATTAATGAAGCAATTCACCAAAACGTGAGTACCATGAGCATTCATGCCTCAATGTCTAGCAAATTCAAAGTCAAAAATTGGTGAAGTTTACAAATTAATGCAAATGCCATTAGGTAACACTTTGGAGAAAATCAGCCTTTGGACTCGTTCCTGTATATCTTAGGTAGGTTGTATAGTGGACCTTACGGGTGTCCACTATAAAACCAAGATTAATATCCTTTTTCCTATTTCCTATGATGTTTTGTTTAAGGTCTTGTTGCATCTCCAAAGTTCATAATTTGGCTCTTTGATTTTGGCTTTCTGGAAATCCTTCCCCTTTAAGAAATGTATTGAACTCGCCGAACCAAAAGGTGATTCATCTTTTCTGAATTCTATTAATACCTTTTTCATGGTTACTTGGTTTAATTGCTATTTTATAGATTTCTAATCAAAAGATAGATCTCCGTCTCAAAAATCAGCAGCAATCACATTTCTGAAAGTAGAAAGAGACTTTGAGCTTGATTTAAAGACGAGTTTCCTCTGATAATCGGGTAACAAATTGTATTTTTGCTGCAAAACCATGCCCGACGATAGCGTAGCATTGGTGCTCTTGCTCCACTTTAAGCAAGTTATCGTGTCTACCGATTCCTCCTTCCTCTTTTCTTATATAGGGTTGCTCTGTGTTTTACTTTTACATAGAACATATTGCTCTTACCTTTTACCATATTAGAAATATATTACTCTTTAACTTTTTACCCTATTCTAAATCTCTAATTCAAATCGGGTAAGAAGTCATTAGATTAATTACTACTAGCGGATGTCCTTGAAAAGCATAAGTCAATCCATTTGATCTTGGCCTTGGTTGAGTTATTTCCTTTGCTTGTCCCTAAGAAGTTCTTGAATATTCCCTCCATTGCTCTTGTCAGTTTTAATGGCAAGTAGAGGTTGAGAACTCTAATAGACATGTAAGTTGCTTAACATTGATATAATTAATTGTAATCTTCTTGCAAAGCTAAGGTTCTTATTGATCCAATTCCTTAATCTTTTTGTGAATAGCATCAAAAAGGTTGACATTATCTTAGAGCAGTTGGAGTGGAAGAGGTTGGATACTAAAGTACCTTAATGGACTAATGCATCTCAACTCTTGTGATCTATGCAAGTTATTTAGCCAAGCTAGATGGACCTGTAAATAAAAACATGTTGCTCTTGTTGTAGTTGATCTTTAGTCTTGAGATGTTGAATGTGTGGAGAGAGTCCACTAAGATCATAATGGAATCAATTTTTGTCTTCTTAAACAACAAGAGGTCAGTTACAAATGTAAGGTTAAAGAGTTTGATCCTTTTACCATTCAAATAGTAGTTAGAGTTTCCTTCCTATTCTCTCCTCCTTGTAATGAGCTTGGTTAGTGTTTTGATGTATAAGGTAAAGAGGTAGGGGATAAGAATCCTCTTATCTCAATCCTTTAGTCCCTTTAAGTATTTAAATTAGTTCACCATTTATAAGAATGCTAAAAGGAGTGGTTATGACACTCTTCAATCCATTTGACGAATTTTGTAGAAAATCTAGGGTGCGTTTACTTTCAGAAAACAGTTTCTTGTTTTCTATCTTGATTTTTTGCATATATTTTCAATCTTCATTTTCAGTGGAAAATTATCGAAAACATGTTTACTAATTAATATTGAAAAAATTATTTTCTAAAATTGAAAATT
>JANKOE010000001.1:13608234-13643306 GCA_026284465.1 Erythroxylum citrifolium | reverse complement strand
TCTGTGGTTCGACCCTATTCACCACTTTACTCGTTTAAGTGTTCTAGAGTAGGAATTTATTTTTGCTGGTTTGACACCCATCAAATATCACACGAGATCTCTCTCTATATACTTACCAATGTGATTTACCACGGTTTCTATTAAATCGCCTCTCATTCATCCGATTTAATCGTATTTCATTCAGTTCACTCTCTTAATTTATTACTGAATTATGTAAGAACGTAATTAAATCACGACATTCATCCAAATAACATAATCGACTAGATTATAATTAAATCAAAATAAAATCCCAAAGGAGAGTTAGAACATCCTCATCATTCTACTATCTATCATCATACAATCCATCCCAACTTTATACATGAATAAAATTGAAATGAAATGGAAATAAACACTTAGAATGGACAATCTGGGAAGGCAGTAGTGTCAAAAAACCTCCTGATCATGGAAGCACGTCGAGACCATTTCCTCTTCCTCTTCGTCTTTCTCTCTTTAGGGTTTTTAGCAATGGCTGTATGAAAAATCCCTTTTCTTTGCCTCTTTATGTTCCTTTGATACTCTTTTATGTTTTGGGTAAACCTGGGATTTTTTTGGGGTCCAAAAGGTTCAAAAATCCATTGAAACATGAAGTTCGTGAGCGTCTGCGCATCTACGACGCAGGCCATGATTGTGGCTCACATCTGAGCCTTTTGTCATGATCGTGGCATGCAGGCCACGATCGTGGGCCATTCCCTGAGGCCAAACCTAAAGCTTTTGTTACAATTGTGGCCTATTTACCACAATTGTGGGCTTATTTTGTGGCCTAGATTTTCTCTGAAACTCCTCCATTCTTTGATATTGACCCTAAAACACTAGGAAACATATCCAAGTATCTCAAAAACATAATATTTAAGCTCAAAGACTTGTACTAACCCATAACACACTTAAAACATAAATAAATCACAAACTAACACAATTTTAACCTAAACATCTACCAAGTTATCGAATTAACGACTAAACACATATCGAACTATGCCCTAAAACATGATGCAATTTACACTTATTAGAGGCACAAGGGGGTAACATAGGGCTACATCATCGGAATGATGTGTTTAGAGATTGTGCTAATAAAATTAATGCAATTAATTTAAAATATGGCTAAGACAAATTCCAATAAGTAAAGCTTGCTTCTATAATCAACTCTCTTGGGTTATTCTTTAATAGATATTAAAATAGAAAATAACAATACCATAACTTTAACAACTTCTTAACTATCTTGGCGGGATTTGATGAAGTAATCTCTAAGGGGATACAAACAATCATAAAGGCATTTAAAGCTTATAACTTTAAGAGGAAACGATAAATTGTGAAAGAAGACCTGGAAATTTAAATCAGGGAAGGGAGATAACATAATCAAAAACATATAGAAGGAGACGGAAGCTCTAAATTAATCTCAATGTAATTTTTATACTAATCCTAACATTATAAACTTCAAATAAAAGAAGAATGAAGCATTGCTGAGATACATTTAAGCCTTAAATATTCATTCTTACCTAACAAGACAAAGATCAATAATGCAATAGTTGAAAAATAAGGATAGGAATATGAGTTATTTTCATAACCCAATCCTGATCAGAAAGAAAAACAACAAAATAACCTTTTTAGTTGAAAATAATGGAAGAATTTACACCTCATTACAGGAGCTAAAAAGGATCCTATTAAATCAATTCAAAGGTACAATTGGTAAACTAGCTAATATTGCCACTTCCTTATATGAGATCAGTACTTCCTTACATAGATTAATCCATAAAGAGTAATGGTTAATAAGACAATATAACAAAGAAGATGTAGAGTTAACTCTCTTCAACATGAATTTTGAAAAAGCTTTAAGATCCAATAAACTAAATGTAGTCTTCCATCATAAAACCTAGGATTCGGTTGGAGATTATATCTCAAATGTCATACTGGAACTACTCTCAAATGGTAACATGCTCAAGGATATGAATAGAGCAAACATTTTCCTTATTCAAAAGAAGCGAAACCCTATCAAATTTCAAGATTGTAGGCCTTTATCATGTTGCAATGTGATTTATAAAATTATTTATAAGAAACTAGCCATTAGATTGAAATGCAAACTTACATCAATCATCAATCTAAGCTACTGAGCTTTCATATAGTGAAGGAGCATAAGTGATAACATTCTTCTGTTTAAAATCCTAATTAAGGATTATTATAAAAACAAAGGTATAAAGAGTTGCATAATGAAAACAGCATTTATAAAGCATTTGATTCATTTGTTTAGTATTTTATTATGGATCCAATGGAAGCTTTCAGACATCCTTCACAATTTATCAAGTAGATTAAGCTCTTTATAATAACCATTTCTTTTAGTGTCTTGGTTAATAGAGAAACCACTTAAATGTTTAAAGGATAGAAGGCACTAAGGTTCAGGGATCTCTTATCCCCCTACCTCTTCACAATATGCATAAAGACTATATCAAGTTAGTTTAAAAGAAATATTAGAGAAATGGATAGATTGAAATATCATATTAAATACAAAAAATCTAAGTTTAAAAACTTTTCTTTAACAGATAACCTTATCTTATTGAGTGAAGCATATGAAAATTCATTAATGTGCTAATGGAAACAATTAACCACTTTAGTACCATATGAAGTCTAAAAATTAACCTTGATAAGAGCAACATCTTTATCTTAAATGGTAATCAAACTAGCTGAACACTTGGTCAACATAGTAGGGTTAAACTTGAAAGCCTTCCTTTCAAATGTCTTGAAAATTTCAATAACATCCACTAGACTAAGAGATTGCTTACCTATTTTATAGCAAATTAGAGAAGAATAGGTATCTAGAATAACAATATTTCATATACTAGAAGACTTCCCATATCCTTCATTTGAAGTAACCTTTATGTGCATTAGAGTTCTCATCTATCGCTCCTTTGAAATGTAGCTTAAGAAATAGAGGAAGCTGTAAATAAATTTTTATGTATTGGTTGTTAAAAAAAACACATGCAAAGATAAAATGTATAGATTTTTATTTCTTTAAACAATATGTTATCGGCTAAAAGACTATAGAAGCTTAATATAGAAAAGGAATCTCTTTGAGTAAGGTGTATGCACACTCAGTTCTTTATGGGGAAAGCTTATTGAATTTCAACTCCAGGTATATACATAGTGAGCATTACTTCAAATAATGACATTTAGTGATACTATGAATCAATATATAAAATGCATCTTAGGTAATGAGAATGCGACTACTTTTAGTTTAACAATTGGCATAAACAAAGACCATTATACAAGCTTCTTAACATCCACTATCTCAAACATATAATGCCAACTAATGCCAAAGTTAATTAAGTGGTGAATGGAAGAACCTGGAGATGTCAATTCCTGATTTATTGCAATGTTGGAAAAACTTTTTTCAAGCCTGTTGATGCTTCTGAGATAGTAAAAAAATGATCATACTATATTTGAATTATATTTTGAAATTGTTGAGTGGGTTGGACCAAAAAGTATTGTGCACTTTGTTATAAACAATGCAACTAGTTATATACCAGCTGAATACTTATTACAATAAAAGTACAAGCATATTTATTGGTTTTCATGTGTAGCTCATTGTATAAATCTCATTTTGAAAGACATTGGTTGTATGAAACTTATTTATAATCTTACTCCACATGCATATAAGATTACAATTTTTTGTGTATAATCATATTACTTTTTTGTCTTCTTTAAGAAAGCAAGAAGATTGGGTAGAGAGCGTTTTGCATCCTGGTACTACGAGATTTACAACTACATTTATAACTTAGGTGTTTATGAGAAAAAACAAGTACATCAAAATTTAGCGAAAAGTAAACACTTTTAAATCATTAGTTATCAAAGGGTATAAAAATAAAAGATGTTTATGCTCTTATTATTATAGATCATAAATTTTGGGATGCTTGCTTGATTATTATAGAGATTGTGGCTCCACTTATAAGATTCTTAAGGATTATAGATGATACATGTAGATTATACTATGTTTTGATAGATGTTTAAGTGTGTTTTTAAGTATTTCTTAGATGATTATTATGTGTACAAGCTTAGAATTATGTTATTATTAATGTTTGTATATGTATTCTAAGTATTTGTTTAGTTTAGAGCAATAATTGGATCTTAATTTTATATTTCAAGAGATGTTTCACGTGTTTGTGATTGTTGGGAATTAGGAAATTGAAAAATGAAGAAGATGAAGGAAGCTTGAAGGTGTCACAATTGTGCACAATTGGTCACGATCGTACAAAAAGGGAAACATCAAGAGCACGGTCAAGACTTAAAGAGCACAGTTGTGATAGGAGATTTTTAGGTGCGACTTTTTTGTATCTTTTAGAGTTTAGGGCTTTTTTGGAATCAAATTAAGTGAGAAAACCTTAGAAAGAACCCCAGAAGCCTCAAGAACTATTTAATAATAAGAAAAACACAAAAAAGGCAGCAACCATTCATCAAAGTGGAGAGATCAAGAAGAGCATTAGGAAATTCCAGCATTCTAAATCAAGGCGTCAAACAAGTTTTTCTCTTTTCCTTTTAGTTTCTTTTGTTATCCTTGATGTTTAATTAATTTCTAAGATGTTTATCATGTCTACGGAGTTCCAAACTCAAATTAGGAATTATTCTGGATTTATTTTGTGACTTTATTCATTGTTGAATTTAATATATTCTTAAATGCTTATGATAATTGTTTATAAACTTGACAACAGATTGAGAGAGTGAGTCAAAAGTCATTAGTGTAAGGTTGTAGAATGAGAGTTGACAATTTAATAGACCCACAATTATTATTAATTAATGATCAATCAAAGAGAGATCTTGGTTGTGAAATTGATTATCTATTAGATAGCTTCAAATCCAATTAAACATGTTAGCGATAGTTTTGTGAATCAAAAGATTGCAAAAATGAAAAATTCGAATTCAATTAGGGTTAACTGATTAGGTCTTGAGAGAGAATAATCAATACCTTAGGCAATCTAGGATCAAACACATAAATTGATTCAACAGGGAATGAAATAGAGAAAGAATAGTTCTTAAATATTCAATCCTGATCAATTTTAATTTTTATTGGCAGCTCACTTGTTAATTGTTTGATTGTTTTGTTTTATTATTTGTTTTAAATTATATTATTTAATTTTATTCAAATCAATTTTGTGTTACCTTAGACAAAGTTAAGTTCAAATTGTTAATTATTGCATAATTCTCGTCGGAAAGATAACCTCTTATACTGCATGATATTATCCATAGACTTGTGGCGTATTAAGAGTTTTATTATTAGATATAAAACTTGCTTAAATAATAAACGCATATAAGAAACTATGAATGTATAAAGTTTGTAAAACAATTATGAATCTTTTTAAAAGGAGAGAGAAATTGTACAAGCCTTATACATATATTCTTGATTGACAATGAGATAAACATCTTATTCAAAGGATCCATTGAGCAACTTACTTCGTCAATCCTTATCGCTTATACAGTGGAGATATATGTACATATATTGATATTTTGGGTGGTCACTTTTATGTGATTGAATACAAATGTATTTTCTCTAATGAAGAGCAATCAAAGGCAACAAATGAAATTAAAATATATCATAAAGGTTTAAGGAATTTTGCTAGATCTTCTGCAAAAGAGAGAACTTATGATGAAAAAATACAACCTGGTAAGTTTTTATATCTTTAGTTTATCATTAACTTATTAATAGTATATGTTTTATATTTATAAATTTTATGCAAATGAGTAGTGAAGATTATTTGGTGAAAGTACTGTAACGTTAAGAAAAATTGTTATTAAATTATTCAGTCAAACAACTACTACATAAGATTGTGAACATAACTAGAGCATTTTCTTATTCATGTGAAAGAGCGAAATCGCCTAGAACTTTGAAGACTCAATGACCTTGTTTACATTCCTTATAATCTAAGGATGAAAATTAGGTATTTTTATTTATTAAATATTATTTTTAAAGTAATTATACTTTTTATTATTAATTTTATTAATTTTCTATTATATATCCAAAGCACTTATTAAAAAGAGAATCTAGTTGATATTAATTGTATTGAGTATACTAATTTTTGGAATGAAGAAGAATAACCACCACTTGATCTTGATTATGATGAACTAGAAAAGACATCATGTCGAATTAATTAAAAACATTTACTGAAAGTGAACATATTTAATATTGGAAGAATAATGTATTAGAGAATAATTTCATATATTATTAATTTGTAATTTATTTAAATATAGAAAAAGGTAGCATTATAGATACTTTGGATAAAAGTGTGGTATACGAGTCTTTAATATAATGTTGGAGAATTTGAAACTTTTGACGATGATGAAACACTACTAAAACAAATCTGATTATTATTATTATTATTTTAAAATTTATATTCGACTTAATTTTAGTTTGAATTATTAGATTTATTGTTAATTTATTATGCATTAATAAATATTAGTGTATCTTATTTTAATAAAATATTTTATTTCTTTATTTTTTATTTTTTAAAAATATAATTTTTATTTATCATATATTAATTTTTAACAAATTTAATATCAATTAAAAATTTAACATTACACCCCTTTTTTAGAGGTTTGATGTTTGTCTGGACTTTTAAAACATTGGATTTTGTTGTGATTTTATTTGCTTATTTTTATTTTTTAAAAATATAATTTTTATTTATCATATAGTAATTTTTAACAATTTAATATCAATTAAAAATTTAAACATTACATCCTTTTTTTAGATGTTTGATGTCCGTCTGGACTTTTAAAACATTGGATTTTGTTGTGAGATCCGTGTCGGCTTGAACATATCTGCACTTCTTTGTTTTCGATGGCAAGTTGTGACTGCTTGTAATTTCACGGAGCGTTCTGAAATGACGCTCCTGTCCTTCATTTCCATGTCTTCAAACTCATCCACGTCAGAATTAAAAAGGGCAAAGTCAAGGTCCTGGTGCCAGAGGACATGTCATATGAATCAAAACCATAAAGTTGGTGAACCGCTAAGAGGCAAAGTTGGCACCTTGTTTCTGCATTACCCACCAAAAACTTCAAATTCTATTCTTTTCATTTTTCCATGTTTATTGCTGTTTCATGAATTCTTCGAACCAAGGAAATGGGTCGTTTTTGTTTGTCTGAATGATTGATGAGATCATTAACAAATAAGAGCATAGAGGATGAGCTATTGATAGATACATATTTTGATACGAATGGCCAGTGATAGCAAGCAAAGTGTGGCGAGGGTCAAGCTTAGCAATAATCCAGATGGTTCTTCGAAGGTTGATTCGTCTGTCCAGAGTAGGAAGATTGAAGGCTCTATCAAACACCCAACTGATTCTAAGTTTGAATCTGTCCCTACTGCAACTAAAACAGAGGTACCCACCTCAATTTTGCTGGCTCTGTTCATTCATTTTGTGTCACTTTGATTCCTTTCTTTGTTTCGTAAATTTCAATTACAAAATATAGTCTCGCAATTCCCGGACTGCATTTCTTTTAATTAAGCTTTGATTTTATTCAGTAGATTAATTGAATTCGGTAATTTTGCGTTTCTATGGTATATTTGTTAAATGAAAATAATTTGAGTCAGTCAGATGAGTGGATGGGTTGGCTGCTTTGTCTACTCGACTGAATCTGTATAATCTGCTATAAGTTTGTTGGTCTATGTTTGGTGCATAGGTCTAAATATTGAATTATGTTAATTTTCAAGGATTCAATTGATTAATGTTCCATCTCTGTGGTCTTTATGTATTGCCATTCTTGAATTTTGATCTTGTGCTTTCCTTCTATCTTGATTATGATAATATTAACATTGTGTTTGGATTTGAAGGTAAAATCAAAATCAACACCATGTTCACCTAAAACCAAAACAACGTCCAAGACCACTAAAGTGAGAGAGAAAAAAGTCTACTCCTTGCAGGGCCAGAAATATGATCCTCCTGACGAGGTTTTGACCTTCACATTGTTAATTCTATCAATGTTCTTTGTGATGCATTAAATAGCGTAATATCAATATTCTTGAGTTTAACTATTCCCTTCGCTTTTCATTTCTACCCCTCTCTTCATTCTAACAGAGAGAACCACTTAGAATATTCTATGAATCCTTGTCCAAACAGATACCAAGCAGTGAAATGGCAGAATTTTGGTGAGTTTCCTACTCTTGTGAATTGCCTATAATCACCTCCAAAAAAATGATGTAGGCATTCCTAATTTAGTTGTTAGAATCATCATAGAAAATCTTGAGGTCACCAAATTTATTTGTCTGCTGTTATTGTTATCGTTGAGACAACATCGTCCATTGTTGTTCCATCATTCCATATTCTCTCTCACCTTGTCGTTGGTTCCTAGATTAGTTAATCGTTCGATTTGTTGTTTTTGTGCTTTCTAGTCAACATGACAAGCTAGTCAGAATATTAGAAAATTCATCTTTAACATGGCATTTTGGGAGTTTACATAAAAATAGGTCTCTAATGACTTTTTTTATCACTCTTTTGGCTTGTTCTGTGTTATACAATTTTTGGATAATCCTGCCACGCTACTAACTTTCTCAACACTACAATGATAAGCATTCTCAAAAGTTTAAGAGAGTTGGTTCTCTAAGGTGATATTTTAGAGAAGGTGGTATATTTGATATCTTTACTACATTTTGCAAAAGGAGGTTAGAGGATTTGTATGTACGTAGTCATATAGTATAAAAACCCTTATTGTAAAAAAATTAGAATTTTCTTCTTATTGAAGGGTTGATTACATACATATTTATAGAAAAGTTCTTAAAACCTTTATTGTAATAGGAAAGAGATTCCTAACTAAAATATAAAAAACAAAACTGAATTCTACTATAATTAAATTCTATAGGTTTAGGTTCTAAGAAACTAGGATAACATATCTAACTTATGACTACTTCTATTTAATAAGAAAACTTAGCATAAACTAAATTCTAGCACTTGTTGTGTTTGTTGTCATCTCAAATCCCACTCTTTATCCCACTAAATTAAAGCTTGTGGTTGATTAATTTGTCCTCTTTTTGTTTCTTTTATGAACTCTAAGCTCTTCAATATCAATTCTCACTAGTTTGTTTGAAATCATCCTTGACGTAGAATGTGACAAATATTGATCATATAAGTATGAATTCAACTTCTAAAATTTAGATTCTAAAATCCAAGTGCTATCAAAAGTTGATCGTCCTTTCCATGTGACAAGAAACTGCTGATATGCACTGGCTACAATTTGTTCATCAAGAACATCCTCTATTTCTTCTTTAATATGAGGAATGACTAGAATTTTGATAGCTGCAATTAGAGATTATGTAACATCATGTCCATGATAAGTAGTTAATCCTACAACATTTAAAATAAGACTAATTTCCATGTCACATGGTAATTTCAAAACATAAGCACAAGCACTTATCTTATTGAGAATCATATAAGATTCACACTCTATGAATGAAGTTTTTTATATTTCCCTTTTGAAAAATGCTCTGGATGAATCCTTACCATCACCATATTCCTTTCATTGAATTCCACAAATTGACGATGGTGATCAACATGCTTTGTAAGTCAAGTTGTTGGCTATGATCTTTATTTGTACCTCATCAAAGATATCTCTCATGTGTTGTGTAAAACCTTCATTTTCAGCACCAAATGGTGTTGTTTATGGCAAAGGAACCAGCTTAATAAGCTTGTTGGTTGAATTCCCAAGACAATCTGAAAAGGACTATTACTAGTTAACCTATTTATAGAACTGTTGTATGCAGATTTTGCCACTAGGAAGAATTAGGTCCTAATTATTTACATTGTCCCTGACAAGCATCTTAACAAGTCCCCTAAGTTTCTATTCAACACTTGTATTGTCCATGGTTTAGGGGTGGAAAGAACTTGAAAATTGAAGCTTTGTGTTCAATATGTTTCATAGAGTTCTCCAAAAAATAGCTCATAAACTCTACATTACGATCAGAGACAATGTTTAAATGTAATCCATTAAGACTTACAACCTCTTTGAAGAATAGTTTAGCAATGTGGACATCATAAGTCTTGACCATTGTATTTCCAAATGGTTCCATAACAAAACCACATGGCTTCTCTACCACATAGGTGTCAAAAACATATATATTGTTGCTTCTTGTAGTCAAATCCATTAACTTGTCGTCATTACTAAATTTTGACTTTGAAAATGCACTCACATCTTCTCCGTTACTAATATGTCCTGTTGATTTTGCATTGTCATTCAAATCTGTTTCTTCTTCATCACCCACTACGACATAATCTTCATCAATCTGATTTGTTGGTTTTTCATCAATAAGGATGTCGTTCTGTTTTGAGCCAACAAGCTTTGAAATCCTTAGAACTTAGAAGTTAATCTTTCACCTCCTCGTTCCATTATTTTAGCTTGTTGTCCTATTCTTTCAGCCTATGTCTTGTTGTTTCCGCTTGATATTCTTGTATTTTGGTTTGTTGTTTTGGTGTTTCAACTTCTTGTTCAATCGTTTCAACTTTAGGATTTCCCAAAGAATTCACTTCCTTTTGCTTTTCTTCATCTTTCACACTATGATCATTTCTCATTGTTAAACTCTCCATGTCATGATCATCTTGTCAAATTCTCAATGTCACCAAGTACCTAAGCAGCTTCTATATGTAAGCTTAAAGATTCTAATTGATCAATGAAGAAGAGGTGCCGCTGCTGTAGAAGTAGAGTACGATAAGTTTGGCTAGACCATATGAAAGGATGGTCAATCCGTAGACAATTGAATCTGTACAGAAGGTTGCCATAGGGGCAATTGTAGATTTTGAGGAAGCGATAATAATGTTTATTATAACACACTTTCGTTAAACATAAGAATACAAAGGTTTATATACAATTACCTATATAGTTAACCTAATATAGGAAAAATACACTTCTACCCTTAATTATACTAATTATACATAATAATCAACACTCTCCCTTAAGTTGGTGCAAAAATAGTACACATGCCCAACTTGCAGACTATGGTATGAAAGGCTCGACTATTGATTCCTTTTATGAAAACATCAGCTAGTTGTTTTTTTGACGTTACATGGAACAAGCTCAAGACACCATTAGTTAACTTTTCTTTGATAAAATGTCGATCATTTTCGATGTGCTTCGTTCGGTCATATTGAACAGGATTATACGCAATACTGATTGCAGCTTCGTTATCACAATACAATGATAGCCTGTCTTCTAAAGCCAACTGCAACTCTGCTAGCAACTTCTGCAGCCATAAAAGTTCACAAACACCTTGAGTCATAACTATGCATTCTACTTTTGCTCTTGATCTTGCAACCACACTTTGTTTCTTGCTTCTCTAAGTGACCAAGTTACCTCCCACAAGTGTGATATAACTAGAGGTGGATCTTCTGTTATTTAGAGATCTGACCCAATCCACATCTGTAAAAGCTTCAATTCGAAGATGGTCATGTTTTGAGAAAAGAAGACCTTTTCCTGAGATTGACTTTAATTACCACAAAATGCGAAAGATAGCTTGCTGACAAGATTTTCTAGGATCATGCATAACCTGGCTCACCAAGCTAACTACATAAGCAACGTCTGGTTTGGTGTGAGAAAGATAGATAAGCCTACCAACCAATCTCTTGCCTTTATCAACTAATTCTTTAGTTCCTGATTGTAGCTTATGATTGCTTTCTATGGGTGATTCTGTTGATTTACATCCCAGCATACCAGTTTCATCCAAAAGATCCAGAATGTATTTTCTCTGAGAAATGAAGATTACTTTTGTTGATCTTGCAACTTCAATTCCCAAGAAGTATTGTAACTTTCCAAGATCCTTGATCTTAAACTCTTGAGCCAAGAGCTTCTTCATCCAAGCCATTTCTACTTTATCATCTCTTGTCATCACTATATCATCAACATAAATAATAAGAAGAGTGATCTTACCCTTGTAGTGTCTCATGAAGAGGGTATGATGAGCATTGCTCTATTGATACCCAAAGAGATCATGGTCTTGCTGAATCTGTCAAACCAGGCTCTGGGAGATTGTTTCAACCCATACAAGGCTTTCTTCAATCTGCACACCTTCCTTGATTTATCTCATTATCAAAACCAGGAGCAATCTCTATATAAACTTCTTCTAGGTCTCCATGTAGGAATGGTTTTTTCACATCAAATTGCTGCAAATCCCAATCCAAGTTAGCTGGACATGACAGTAAGATTCTGATTGTGTTCATTTTGGCAACAGGTGCAAATGTCTCCTGATAATCAACTTCATAAGTTTGAGTGAATCCCTTTGCCACTAATCTGGCCTTGAATCTTTCAATCTAACCATCAGCTTTGTCTTTTATTGTGAACACCCACTTGCAGCCAACTAGCTTCTTGCCTAGAGAAGTAACTAGTTCCCAGGTTTCATTCTTAGCGAGAGCTTTCATTTCTTTTACCTTAGGTTCTTTCCATTTTGGATCTGTGATAGCTTCCCTCCAATCCTGTGGAATAGGCATAGAGGAAAGAGACAAGGCAAAGGCCCTATACGAGGGAGACAACGAATCATAAGAGACAAAGTTAGTAATGGAATGTTTTGTACATGACCTGACTCCTTTTCTCTGAGCAATGGGTAAATTTAAATCAGAATTAGAAGATAACTCACTCGAGGATTCTTGCAGGGTAGTAAGCATGATGACTTCTTCAGACCTATTCTTCTTCGAGTATCTCAACAAATTACGTCTATCTAAACGTCCGACAAAATTCTTCCCTTGAACATTAGTCTCCCTTTGAATTGTACCATTACATTTTTTGATTCGTATTGTGTTTTCTAGGAACGGACTTTGAAGAGGATGATTGGCACTGCCAAGTTGATAGATGGTCTCTACTACTTCGTTGATGACTACTTGAAAAATAAAGAAGCTCATGGCTTAAGTAGTATTTATTCTGCCCCTGCTAAAGAACAAATTTTACTTTGGCATAATAATTTAGGACATCCTAGTTTTTCATATCACAAAAGACTATTACCTCATTTGTTTAAATCTTTGGATTGTTCAAAATTTTATTGTGAGCATTGCATTTTATCCAAAAGTCATAAGACTATTTGTCCTACAAAACCATATCAACCCTCTAAACTGTTTTACTTGATTCATAGTGATGTTTGGGGTCCATCCCGTGTTAAAACCCTTTCTGGAAAAAAATGGTTTGTAACTTTAATCGATGATCATACTCGATTATATTGGGTCTATTTGATGCGTGAAAAATCTGAAGTTGCTCAAATCTTTCAAAACTTTTATACCATGATTGAAACTCAATTTCACACACACATTGGTATATTTCACTCTGACAATGGTACCGAGTATTTTAATGAAGTCCTTGGAAAATTTCTTAAGTTTAAAGGCATTGTTCACCAATCTACTTGTGTTAACACCCCTCAACAAAATGGCGTTGTCGAGAGGAAAAATAAACTTTTATTGGAAGTATCTCGGACCATTATGTTTGCTATGAATGTGTCAAAATACCTTTGGGGTGAGGCTGTTTTGACTGCATCATACTTAATCAATCGAATGCCCAGCCGTGTTTTGCATTATGCTACACCCTTAGATGTGTTTAAACAAAGTTTTCCTGAGAATCGACTTTATTCTACTCTTCCCCTTAACAAAAAATTGTTGTATCCATGGATGTCACATTCCTAGAACATGAAAACACATATTCTTCAAGGGGAGAACTCTAATGAAGCAAAAAATTTTTGGGATGTTACTATTACTTCCAACCCCCTACCCACAGTCATTATTGATCACAATATAATCTCTGATAATGAAGACAAAGAAACTACTCCTAATATGTCCATGCCAAGAAATCCTAGTTCAACCACAGGGGGAGAAATACTACTGTTCGTTCCCAAGGAATGAAATACTAAGCTTCTTGTTTATACTAAGAGAAAGACTCAATTAAGAAGTAGAGAATAACTTACCTCAACACTACACAACCTCTCAAACTCCTTGGAGAATGAACCTGGGAACAACTTTAATTCTGGTCACCCATCTACTACTTTACTCCTTGTTGTGCCTAGTAATGATCAAACTATACTTACTAACCCACAAGTTACTAGTGATGTTTCTACTGATTTCTCTGCTGATAATTAACTACCCATTGCATTTAGGAAAGGGAAATGGGCTTGTACCAACCATCTCATATCAAATACCTATCTAATGGAAAACTATCACACAAACACAACTCCTTTATCTCTAAAATCACTAACCTGTTTGTACTAAGGAACATTCAGTAAGCACTTCAAGATCTAGATTGGAGATCAGTTGTTATGGAAGAGATAAATGCACTTGAGAAGAATGGAACTTGGGAACTTGTTAATTCCCCTAGATATTAAAAGCTGGTAGGGTACAAGTGGCTATCACTATTAAATTCAAGGCTGATGGTATTGTGGAAAGGTTGAAGGTAAGGCTGGTTGCTAAGGGATTTAGTCAAACCTATGGTATTGACTACCAAGAGACATTTGCTCCTGTTGCAAAGCTAAATACTATTAGGGTGTTGTTATCCTTGGCTGTAAATTTTGATTGGACTTTACATCAATTAGATGTCAAAAATGCATTTCTTAATGGAGACTTAGAAGAAGAAGTCTTTATTAGCCTACCTCCAGGGTTTGAGGATACTTATGGGAAGAATAAGGTGTGCAAACTAAAGAAGTCATTATATGGCCTAAAACAGTCCCCTAGAGCATGGTTTGATAGATTTGGAAGGGTTGTGAAGAGCTATGGCTACTGTCAGAGTCAAGCCAATCATACATTGTTCTACAAGTGGTCCAACGCAGGTAAACTATCTATCCTCAATGTTTACGTGGATGATATCATTTTAACTAGAGATTATGCATCCGAAATAGTAGAGTCGAAGAAGAGATTAGCCAAAGAATTTGAAATTAAAGACCTTGGACCCCTCAAATACTTCCTCAGGATGGAGTTTGCTAGATCAAAAGAAGGTATATTTGTGAATTAGAGGAAATATATACTAGATCTGTTGATTGAGACCAAATTGCTAGGCTGCAAGGCAGCTGATACACTTGTTGAAACAGGTTTGAATCTTAGCCCAGCTTAACCTGAAAATATCATTGTTAAGGAGAGATACCAATGGCTGGTTGGGAGACTAATATATTTGTTACACACCAGACTTGATATAGCTTTTTTCGTGAGCTTAGTGAGTCAATTTATGCATTCACCAGGTCGAGAACATTTGGATGTTGTGTATAGGATACTACGGTATCTAAAAGGAACTCCCGGGTAAGGTTTAATGTTTCGTAAGCGGAACAATCTTGAAGTTGAAGTCTATACCAATGCTGATTGGGCAAGGAGTGCTACTGATAAAAGATCAATTTTAGGTTATTGCACATTTTTTGGTGGTAACTTAGTAACTTGGCAGAGTAAAAAGCAAAGTATTATTGTAAGGAGCAATGCTGAAGTTGAGTTCCGATCAATGGCACATGGAATTTGTGAAATTTTATGGATTAAAAGGATATTGGAGGAACTGCAAATTCCTATTTCAGTTCCTGTGAAGGTGTATTGTGGTAACAAGGCTTCAATTTCAATTGGCCACAACGTGGCCCTTTATGATAAAACAAAACATGTTCATTAAGGAGAAGATTGAAAAAGGATTAATTTGTGTTCCCTATACATTGACCTCACATCAGGTAGCTGATATTCTTAAAAAAGGGTTGAGGTAGTTTAGTGTTCTGGTTACCAAGCTAGCTATGGACGACATCTAGAAGCTAGCTTGAGGGAGAGTGTTGGGAAATTAGATCAATTAGAATATTATGTACAACTGTTAGTTTCCTAAAATAGCTCCTTGTATTCCTATATATACTTGTACCTATGTATTGACTGTTAAGAAAATAATATACACATTTGTTTAACTTATATTTTTGCAAACCTTCATCTCAATTAGTAAGGTTTGAGCAATTGATAACAAAGTAACTATCTGGTTTGGTGTTAGATAAATAGATTAGCTTTTCTACCAGTCATTGATATCAACCTGTATCTACTGGAACTCCTTCCTTAACTTCACTCAGCTTTGAGTTGAATTCCATAGGAGTATCTAATGGCTTACATCCACTGATCCCAGTTTTTTCTAGATGGTCCAGGATATACTTCCTTTGGGAGACTACTATGCCCTTCTTAGATCTAGCAATTTCCATGCCCAGGAAGTATCTTAGATAACCTAAGTCTTTGATTTCAAACTCCTTTGAGAGATTCTTTTTAAGAATTTCAATTTCCTCAAAATCATCACCAGTGAGGATAATGTCGTTTACATACACATTTAGAATCGCAATCCTTCCTTCTGCAGAAGTTTTTACAAATACAGTATGATCAAATTGCCCCCTGTAAGAAACCTTCAGATTTCACAAATCTTACGAATCTTTCAAACCAGGCCCTTGGTGATTGTTTTAGCCTATATTAAGATTTTTTTAGTTTGCATATCCTTTTTTCTAAGCTTTCACTAAATCTTGAGGGAGGCTCTATATATACCTCTTCTTCTAAATCCCCATTTAGGAAGGCATTTTTCACATCCAACTATTGTAGAGTCCAATCTAGATTAACTGCAATAGAAAGCAACACTCTCACAGTATTTAACTAAGCAATAAGTGAAAAAGTTTTTTAATAATCTATCCATCGGTTTGTGTAAACCCCTTAGAAACAAGTCGAGCGTTATATCTTTCAAGTGATCCATCAAAATTGTAATTTACGGAGAACATGCATTTACATCCAACAAGTGTTTTCTCTCTCAGAAGAGCAACTTCCTCCTACATTCTATTTTTCTCCAAAG
This sequence comes from Erythroxylum citrifolium, assembly GCA_026284465.1. Classification (NCBI taxonomy): domain Eukaryota; kingdom Viridiplantae; phylum Streptophyta; class Magnoliopsida; order Malpighiales; family Erythroxylaceae; genus Erythroxylum; species Erythroxylum citrifolium. The sequence continues at coordinate 13,626,515 of JANKOE010000001.1, read as the reverse complement.
CTCTCATCTCCTACGACATTGCATCCCTCCACTCAAGAATATTTAGAGCCTCTTGTATATTCTTAGGAATGGAAACATTGCATAACTTAGAAGTAAATGCTTGAAATGATGGAGATAGACTTCGATATGATAAGAAGTTATACAAAAGATATGTGGTACAAGTTCTAGAACCTTTCCTAAGAGCAATGGAAAAATCTAAGGTTTTATCTAACTCTAAAATAGATGTTGGTTAAGGTAACACTGACTCAATAGAAACAAACTCAAACTAAGATTTACCTGGTTAGTTCCAATTTTTGGATTTGTTTATGGGTTAGACACTTGACCAAGTTGTTTGTGCTTTTCTGTCGTTCTGGATATTTTCTCAAAAAGACTTTCCCTTTAAAATGATTTCTATCTTGTCTTGCACACATTTCATTCTTTTCTTGAGATTGAATCTGTAAAGGCATTGAAGATGAATCCTTATTTTCATTATTTGAGACACCATCAGTGTGTTAATCAGGATTATAGAAAATATTTACATCATTGTCATAAACATCAAAAAATAAATCTTCACTACGTGTCTCCCTTTGAAGACGAGGTGTGAGAAAAAGAAAGTTTTATCTTTAAAAAAGGTGACATCTATGGAAATAAAAAACCTTTTGGTTATTGGATGAAAACACTTGTACCCTTTTTTAGTGGAAGGATAACCAACAAAAACACATTTTTGTGCTTTGGGATCAAGTTTTTCTCGATTGTTGTCTTGAATATGAACAAATGCAGTACACTCAAACACTTTAAGAAGGAGATCATGTGATAATCGAGATGAAGTAAAAATTTATTAAAACAATTAAAAGGTGTTTGAAATTTTAAAACTCTTGAAGGCATCCTATTGATCAAATATGTAGTTGTTAGGATAGCCTTACCCATAAGTATTTAGGAGTATTAGTTGAAAACATTAGAGATCTTGCAATTTCTATTTGATGTTTAATTTTTCTTTCTGCTATTCTATTTTGTTGTGGAGTGTTAGTACATGAGCTTCGATGGATAATACCTTTTTCAACAAAAAATTCCTTAAAACCTTGTTGAAGTATTCTTTTCTATTATCACTTTTGAAAACTTGAATTCTAATTTGAAACTGTGTTTGGATCATGTTATAAAAATTTTGGAACACCTTCTCAACATCTAACTTCTCATTGGGTAAAAATAACCAAGTTATTCTAGTGTGGTCATAAATAAAAGTTATGAACCAACATTTTCTGTTTATTCTCGAAGGTCCCTAAATATCATTATGAATTATAGCAAAAGGTTTTGTGGCCTTGTAAGGTTGTGCTGGGAAAGATGTTCGATGATGTTTAGTAATTTGACAAATTTTACATTGAAATGAAGATAGATTTTTATTTGTAAAAAACTTCAGAAACAAATGTCTCATATAATGAAAACTTGGATGTCCAAATCTAAAATGCCATAACATAATTTTATTTTCACGAAGTGTTGAAATACAATTAAGAGAAGTTCTTTGGAATTGCCTGTTTGAGTCATATCAATTTTAGAAGAAATAGAAACCGGCAACTTGTTTAACATTGCCAATCATCTTCCCTGTGTTCAAATCCTAGAATTGACAATCACATGAAAAATTAGGTCAACAATTTTAATATATACTTATTTTATTGATTGACAACAAGTTGCAGGACAATTTAGAAACATGAAGAACATTGAGAAGTATAAGAATAGGGGAAAGAACAATTGATCCTTTACCAGCTACTGCTGAATAGGAACTATCTACTATTTTTACTCTTTGATTTCTTGCACAAGGACTATAGGAAGAAAACAATTTAGAGGACCCAGTCATATGATTTATTGCCCTAGAATCAATTATCTAAGAATAATCTGAATAGACCTTGAAGTAAGAGGCAATTAGATAATTACCTTTTTGAACTAAAGAATAGGTATGATTTATACTCGAGAAATTTTGAGATTGAAGAATTTTACAAATTTGCTCTATGTGTTTCTTTGTGAAAGGCTGTGTGCTAGAAGACGTTTCGTGTCCGAATTCAATAGTGTTGGCTTGGGAGGTACAATTGTCTCCGAATTGTTTTTTTCCCCCAATTTTTCGACTTCCCATGAATTTTTCAGGATGTGTGAATCATGTTTACAGTGGTCACACCATGTCTTTTTATTGTTTTTTCTCCTCGCGGCTTCTATTCCTTTCAACATGAGTGCAGGACCTTCAACTTTTGATTTGGTATTGCCAATCATCACTTTCCACCTCATCTCCTGTCTTTTTACTTCAGAGAAAACGTCTTTTGATAAAGGGTAAAGGCTTTCTTCCTAATTTTCAGCCTCTGACTTCATTGAATTGTTGATTCAATCCTGTAAGAAAAACATAAACTCTATCATTTTCTTCCCTTTTTTTATGTCAAACACTGTCATTCGGACAGTCTCAATCATCTTCATAACATAGGTCCAATTCCTTCCACAAAGTTACAAGTTCGTTATAAAACAATGTAACGTCATGAACTCCTTGCTTGGCTTTCCATAGCTTTTTTTTGTTCGAAAATTTGATAAGAATTTTTAATATCAGAATACATCACTCAAACCGCATCCCATACATCTTTTGTTGTTGGCAAAAAATATGACGTTTTCTGATTGTAGGTTTCATGAAATTAATCAACCAAGCTGTTATCAAAGGATTTTCAAACCTCGATATTGCCGTATTTGGATCATCTGAAGCCAGTCTTGTTTCTCTCCAGTTAAATACCCGAGTTTTCCTTTATTGTCAATGACCAACTTTATTGTTTGCGACCATTCTAGGTAATACTTGTGATTCCTCAATTGGAAAAGCAAATTTGAGCCAAAAGGATCACAATTACGTTGTATGTTACTTGTCATAACACCAGGATTAGTCACACTCGAATTGCTGAAATCATCGTTAAGGGATGAGGAGTTTCTCCGTTGGCCAGTCATCACTAACAATATTCCATTTAGGAATGATTTGAATGAAGAAAGAAAAAATATTGTAAAAGAGTCATGGCTCTGATTCCATGAAGAAAGAAAACAAAGTAATTCTTCCTTAATTTTTCTATGAATAGTACAAGGAATATATAGGACAATAGAGTCCTAACTACCTCCTTAAATGAAGAAGAATCTATTTATTCTCTAAGCAATAAAATCTCAACTAATTATCTATAAAGAATCAACTAATTATCTCTAGAGGTAATTAACTGATTATTTCCATAATATCAACAAGTATAAAGTTATAGTCTTAAACATTGTCAATCAAATCACTTTATATACTATCCATAAAACCAAAAGGCCTATCCATAAGACCACAAGGTCTCGTCCTTATAATTGTTTGTGGATGATATTAAACATATTGGAAGTGATTTGGTAGGCATTTTTGAGTGTAGATCTACCTACAACAACAGCTTTAGACCAAGGGTCTTAGTTACCACGGTTCAATAGGGATTATATTAAACTCTCAAGAGAAAAATGCTTTAATATCATGTAAGAGTGAGTAAATTAGTTGTGTTCACTTTAATTTACTTCTTATCAAGTTACAGATAAATAATATAATGCTAACATGAATAGGGAGCAAATTCTCATTATAACTGATACAGAAAAAGTAGGATGGAACCGAAAAGGGACATGCCTTTTTGTGAGAAAACCTTTTGGTGGTACAGAAAAAATGTGGCTTAAATAAGAAAAGTATTGCAAAGACAAACTAAATACAAAACAGAATACTAACTAGAAATAAATAAAAAAAAAAGACTTTTAGCTGGATGCTCTTGCATGCTTAGACCGTGGTGTCTCTTGCATCATGACCAGCATTCAGCAGTTTTGTTCTTCTTTTTACCTAATAATATGACGCTAAGTTACTGCCAATGGTTAAATAGTCTTACCCAGTTTTGTCTCCACATTCCTTATCATGCTAGCCTAGACTCTGATAACATGGGGTCAAAATCTTTTGTGGTATCCTGCCACTCAGCCATTGCTATCAAGTCATAACATTGACTACCAAAACTTCACTCATCACCATTCCAATCATAATTGAATCTCTTGATGATGTTGTACATTTCTGTTATATTATTTTGTCCAAATAAGGCTTCAACCAATGCATATTGTTGTTATCTTAGAAAGCTATTACAAAGCACATGAACACTTTAGTCAGTTGTTGAGATAAGATGGGAATCAATCCTTTTCTTTCTAGTATATTGGAAAGCTGAATCTTGAAATATTGTAAAAGCTGCTTCATACTTATCTCAATGAATTCATTTACTTATTTACCTATACAATGAGATAATACCACCCTTCTTGGAAGATATATATAAATTTCTATTCATTGAGAAAAGTAAAAGGCTCCACCTAAGAGCTGAATCTTGTTAGAGAGGAGGTTCATTGAGCCTCATGTTATTCATCTATCATTGAAAGTAAACAATTCTCTGTTGTTAAATATTTTAGGGATTTAATATTTATCACTAAAATATTATATATATAGATATCTTCTTAATTAGGAATATAGTTATGATGAGATAGGTACTTTACCCTATAAATAGAAATTTATTATATATTGTGGCTTACATAAAGTAATAATTAAATATTATTTTCATTGGCTTTATGTATGTAGACATATGTTTTATAATGAAATTAAAATTGTGTAATTTTTTTGTCATTGGTATTATTTTACTCTTGAAATTTTCAAGTTAGGAAATTAATTTTTTTTGTATTATAAAGGTTCTCGATATCTAGGAGATTGTTTTATATCCTAGTAGATTGTGTGATCTTAGGAGATTGATTCCTATCCTAGGAGATTGTTTTCTATTTGTTTCCTATACTAAGATGTATATAATAATGTAACTCAAAATCAACTAGAAGAAGGATAATTTTCCTGTTCTACTTCGTGTCATGGTATTAGGGTTTTTTTCTTGGGAATTCTTCTTTGAGCAGCCTTCGTTGCTGCATTTTTCTTGGGACTTCATTCTTCTGTTTTCTACCACACCCAATATGTTTGCATTCAAAATTACGATTCCCAAGACAAATGAAGGTTTGAATAAAGGAGTTTTTAATACTAAGGAGGTTGAAAAACTGAGGAATTTATTGGGATCTCTTAAGAAATCTTTTGGAACTGGTTCTTTGGCTCTTTCAAGCAAGCCTTTAATTTCTTACATAAATGCCTCAAACAAGTATTATGTCAATGCTTGGATAATTGACTCCAATACCATAATGACTCACTCTTCTTGTTTTCTTTAGACTTATATCCCATACCTTAGTAATAAGTAGATCATAGTGGCCAATTGTTCTTTAGATATTGTTGTAGAAGTAGATGTATATGTTAACACCTTCTCTTTGTCTAAAAAAAACGTTCTACATGTGCTAAACCTATTAGTTAGTTTTGTGTCTGTCAAAAAACTTACACATGACCTTAAATGCTATGCAATCTTTTCTTATTCTTATTGTGTTTTTTAGGACTGAGACTTTGGGAAGAGGATTGGACTTGCTAAGGGAAGGAACAATCTCTAGCATCTTAAATCTTCTAAAAAATCGTAAATAATTCATCCATGTCACTTCTTAGTACTTCCTAAAGATGCTAGTTAGCTTTACCATTTACACCATGGTCATCCGTCTTTTAAAGATTTAAAAGTCATATTTTCACATTGGTTCAAAGGATTAGCTGTTGATCTTTCATTGTTAAATTTGTGAATTAGCAAAACATACTTGGATATTCTTTCGTATTAGTACTAAAATACGTCCTCATTCTTTTCATTTGATTCATAGTAATATCTAGGTTCCCTCTATTATTCCTGATATTTTTGGGGCCCATTGGTTTATCTCCTTAATTGTATTCAAGTTATATGGTTTTTCTTACTTAAACAAAAATCTGATGTTAGCACTGTTATTCCTAATTTTCATTTTGTGTTTCAAAACAATTTGGGGTTAAGATTAAAAGCTTTAGGTCAGACAATGCTAGAGATTACTTCAATCACATTTTCTCACCCTACTTTCGAAAATAGGAAATTATTCATGACTCGTCATGCGTTGACACACCTACAAAATGGGTTAGCTGGGAAGAAAAATGAGCATTTACTTAATACGACTGGAGCTTTACTTCTTCAAAGGAATGTTACTAAATCCTATTAGGGGTAGGCAATTCGAATTGTCACATGTTTGATAAATAACTTCTATCATGTTTGTTAGACAATAAAGGTCCCATAAAACCTTAAACATGCTTACTCCTAAGATATTTGGTTGTACTACTATTTAATGTATCTTTCTAGGTTACTCACCTACAGAAAATGAATACAAGTGCCATAACCCCTTTTTTTTTAAAAACAAAAGTTCTATAGCTGAGCAGATATCACTTTCACTAAAAACAAACCATAATTTGACAAGTTTATCTTTAGGAGGACATTAATGATGGAAGATAGTACTTTTGAGTCTTTGAGCCACTTGACCTTCCTCTGTCCATCTTAAACTCAAATCCAGCGTCCAGTCTTGTGTCCGTTCCAAACTTTCTTCAGCCCCTAGTCTTATATATGTCTACGTCAGTACCAGTTGAGGCTTAATCTCCAAAAGTGCGCCTTTGGTATCACATCAGGAAAACTGGAAGAGATTCTCAACAATCAAAGAGCTAAAGAGGTCGACCCTAAAAAAGAAAGGGCCCCTCAAAAAATGACCCCACCTAGAAATCTGCAAGAGCTCAAATCTCTCCAAGGAAGGTTAGTATTTAAAATATACAATGGTTTATTTCCAATTTATCAGGACGATGCCAACATGCTTTTGAAAGCCTGAAGGAATATTTACTAATAACAAGTCCAGAAATTGAACCCCAACTATAGAAATGAGTTTGACGGTAAGATTTGTTCTTCTTTTACATACACAATTAGTTGAAACACCATCAAATGACTCACACCTTCCTATGTAGTCCGCTATAACCATTATTCCATTGTGTCACTAAAACAACTGACACCTGCCTCCAAAAAAATTCATTGCGAGTCTAAATACTATTTCTTTTCGTAATACTATTTTAAGGCAGCATTATCAAAAAGGGAATGTAGGAATGCTGTGATAAAGGAAATTGATGTGTTAGAAAAGAATATGACATGGGAGATTGTTGATAAACCAAGGGGAATAACATAGTTGACTATAAATGGATCTTCACACTGAAATATAAAGCTGATGGATTACTAGAGAGATATAAAGCAAGGTTAGTTGCTAAAAGGTGCACTCAAACTTATGGGGTCAATTACCCTAGCAGCGAAAATTAATATTTTGAGAAATTTGTTACTCTTGGTAGTTCACTTCCACCGGCAACTTCTGCCATATGATGTGAAGAATTTCTTCTTTCGTGGAGATCTAGAGGATGAAATCTACATGAACTTCCCACTGGGCTTTGAAGAAAACACGAATAATAAAGTTTGTAGGTTGAAAAAGGCTCTATATGGGATGAAACAATCTCCCTAAGCATGATTTGGTATATTAGTTAAATTATAAAATGTGGGATGTAAACAAAGTCAAGGTGATCACTCTCTTCATCAAGCATATAGCTGCAGGGGGAGTGACTGCACTTCTAGTGTATATTGATGATATTATTGTGACTAGAAATGACAAAAAAGAAAAGGGGAATTGAAGCAATGATTGATCAAGGAAAAGGAATTTGAGATAAAGGAGTTTTAGAAGTTGAAATACTTCCTTGGTATCAAGGTGGGATATTTTTCACAAAGGACTTGCGTATCTCAATAGAAGTATGTGATTGATTTCGTAAAGGAAATAATTGGGTGCAAACTAATGGACCCAAATCATAATATTGGAGAAGCAAATGAAGAACTAACTATTAGTAGAAAGATGTATTAGAGGCTAGTAGGCAATCTCATATACTATGCTCATACTGGACCCAACATAACACACTCAGTAAGCATTGTTAGTCAGTTCATGTATGATCCATGAGATTCATATTTACAAGAGAGTCAGTTATGCTTAGGAGGAATGATCATCTTGTTCTAGAAGCCCATGTTGATGCAAATTATTCAGGATCTATAGTAGACCAAAGCTTAGCCTCAAGTTATTGTACTTTCCTTGGAGGAAATTGGTGACTTGGAGGAAAATAAAATTGTTGTGGCTAGGTCATCAGCAGAATTAGAGTTTAGAGCGATTGCTTAAGGTTTGTGTAAGTTGTTATGGTTGAGGATTATTCTAAATGACTTGAAAGTTAAATGAGAAGGTCCTATGAAGCTCTATTTGATAATAAATCAGCCAACACTGCTTACAATCCTATTCAACATGATCAGATAAAGTATACTGAAATTGATAGATATTTTATTCAAAAAATTTGGGAAGGGCTCATGTACATATCATAAGTTCAATCGGAAAGCCAACTGGTTGATGTTCTAATGAATGGGCTCTACAATTCAAGTATCATAATATTATTTATATGCTGTGTGGAAGACATCTCGCTCTCAACTTGAGGGGAAGTTAGTTTTTGAGTTGTATATTGACTCTATACTAAATTTTAAAAAAGTAAATTTCTTGATACCCTAAAAATTCTAAGATTTAAGAGATTGCTCGTCTTAAGAGATTGATTCTTATCATAAGAGATAGTTTTCTATTTTTCTCCAGTACTAAGATGTATATAATTATGTAACTCAAAATCAATTGTAAGAATACATATTATTTTTCTTTTCTACTTTTTGTCAACTTTCAATTTCACATGGCAAAGCAATTTCAATCCTATTTTCTTCTATTTGTCGCCAATGTCTCCTTAAACTTTTTAGTCGGCCTGATCCCACCTGTTTCTTTATTTCTGACGAGATTTTTCCTGGAAAGATATTCATTTTTTTCCTGTGCCAATCTGTCATCTTCTATGCCACATTTTCTTTCTTACTTCTCTTCAATTGCTCATATTCCAGCGAGTTTCGGCATTATTGTCCAATTTCAGACTGACTTCTAATGCAGTTTGTCATAGCTGCCTGTCACAAGAGTTTCCAGCCATAGCCAGTGCTATTTCCTATTTCAGGCGCTTTCCTCCAGCTGTTTAGGTGTTGTCTTTTCTGCTATTTGGACAGTTCATATTAATTCTGAACTCAATCCCCAATCATTTAGTTGGCGGTCGTTTCCCCCTGTTCTCTTATTCAGGGATTGACCAAAAAGGAAAAAAGAGAACAAGCAAACAAGAAAAAGAAGAAAAGAGGATACGTAAAAATAACGAAAGAAAAACTAAAATGAAGAAAGCAGAAAAAAATAAAAATCTAATAATTTTTTATTTTCATTGAATTTTAAATATAAGTTAGTATCTATTTGTCAGGTTGATGAAAAATGTTGAATATCTAAGGGGTTAACATTTTAAGAATAGTATTATTACATATTCGTAAACCTAGGCTTATTAAAATTCCTGGACCATGAAAGCCTGGCGACGAGAAACGAGTACCTCTCGATCTACCACCAGGGTTCAAATGCTTTCCAGTATGCAAGGAACTTATTCAAGGAACCTGCTTAACCATATCACTCTTATTTGTCTTTCACTAGCTGTCTTGTCATATATAAACTATGTCATTTTTCTTTCTTTCAAATCAATATTTGATCGGATTGCACTATCTAATTAGCAAGGATTGACATAATACAACTTGCAGGATGATGGAACATGGATTGCTGTCTCCAGAGAGAGCTAAAAAGGCATATGAGAAGAAACAGAGGAAACAAAAGATGCAACGGATGGGAACTCCTATTAAATCTTCCAAGCCTCCCAGCAAACCTGAGAGTTCCCAGAAGCAACAATTGGCAGCAAAGAACGGTGAAGCAAAAGCTAAAAGGAAAATCATAAATGAGAATGACGACGATGAGTTTATTTTAAGTCCCAAGAGAAAGAAACCTTAGGGCAGCCTGTTGCATCCAAAACGAAGAAAGCTAATTGTACTGTTTTATTTTCGGCATTCAGTTCATTTATATTTCTTTACATTGAACTGGAACAGGCAGGTATTCTGACCAGCCGAGAAATTGACAGATTAGAAATTCTTTGTATACAATTTATGCAATAAGCATAGACAATTTTAACGAAGAATGCCAACAGAATAATTGTATACCTGAAGAATGCTATTTTCAACTATTTCGAAGAGACTCTCTTTAATTTGAATCTTGGCAATAAGATGTGTTAGTTTTTCAACAATTATAGTATCTAGTGGGAGATCAGTATCAAAAGCTATTCTATAACTCACAAATTGTAAAATGCCCAATGAATTGAATATAACCCATACATGCCTTATACTCAAGAAGCTTAATGCTGTTAGCTTGCAGAAGTATTGTAATTTATAAGATAATTAGAAAGGTGTTTTCTACTAGATTAAAAGATCAATCCAAGCTAGGAACCTTTATTCATGGGACGAGAATAGGAGATGATTTTCCTTTACTACAAGAACTGATCAAGGATTATCACAAGAACAAAGCTGTCAATGGTTGAACAATGAAAATAAATATTCATAATATATTTGATTTAGGGGCTTGGAGTTTTATTCTAGAGGCGTGGGAAGCCATAGGTTATCCTTTACCCTTCATCAAAGGGATTTGACATGTGCATCATAACTACATCATTTATCATTTTTTTGTTAACGGCAAAATTATTCAGGCATTCAATGGAGGAAAATGATTAAGGCAGGGGATCCCTACCTATTCGTAGTTTGCATATAGTTTCTTCACGATTAATTGACAGGAATATCAGAGAAAGGGGCAACCTATTACCACGAGTAAACATCTCATTTATCCTTTGTTGATGATTTCATATTATTGTGTGGAGTTGGTGAAAATTCAATAAGACTGCATATGGAAACAGTGCAACACTTTAGTGATATATCAGGTCCAAAGATCAACCTTGAGAAGAGGAGCATCTTTGTATTAGGAAATACTTTCAACCAGGACGGAGCTACAATGGGGGCAAGTGGGGGCACTTGCCCCCGCTAGCTCTAACAAATTTCATGCAAAAAAATTATTATTTTAAGTTTTGCTCCCACAAAAAAAAAAAATACTCCCATTAAAATTTTGCTCCCATTAAAAATAAAATTATGCTCTTATTAAAATTTTGCCCCCACTCAAAAAAATTTCTGGATCCGCCCATTTCAACTAAGCTAAGAATTTGGAAAATATAGTAGTATGAAACTTAAGAAACTTCAATGCAAATATCTTAGGATTCCAATTACAACCACAAGACTCACAAATAAAGATTTAACTATATCCTCTATCCTCAATAATATCCACGTGCTTTGGAGCTCCCATCCTCGTAGTATAATCAAGGCAATTGAGAAATTAGTGAAAAACTCCTTATGGATAAGAGATCCAAACCAAAGAGGTGGATAGAAGTTTGTACCATTAAAGAGGATGGAGGCTTAGGCTAAACTCAGTTAAATCCGTTAACAACATGCTCTTAGTTAAGATAATATGGAAAATTCTAGTAGATAAAAGAGTCCTTATAAGTTAGATGGATACACACTCACTTTCATGATGGAGCTTTAAACCCCAAGTAAGTACTTCTTGGACATTAATTCAAATGTTCAAAATAAGAGATATCATGAACCACAATATAAAATGCATCATTAGCAATGAGAATGCTACATCTTTCTTGTTTGAAATTTGGCATAATCAAGACCTTTTGTATGAACTCCTCACCTTCCACATTCTTAAGTATTTAAAGCCAATCAATGCTTAAAGTTATCAGTTAGGGGATTCTAATCTATTATGTCAAATGTACCATCATACAAACCCAATGTTGTAAGTGCTCATAAATCAAGAAAGTTTATAAATAAACATGTACAAAATTATTCAAACCTTCCTCTCCAAAAGTTGCATTTATCTTATATGAAATAGAAACCTTTAGACATAAGATTGCGTCCCAAGGATGCGAAATAGAAATTTTAGACACCAGGTACAATTAGAGGTATTCAAATCAACATTGTATCTTCCCTCCATAAATAGGAGCAAGAATCTATAAATAATTTGTTCTTTAATTGTAATTAATCAACTGTAATATAAGGATATATCGTGCAGCAATGTGATCAAGTCTGCATACGAAATGAGTGGGAAAACATCATCATATGGGCGTTTAAGGTCAAGTATAACTTAAAGGGGACTCAAAGCTGTTAACTCTAACTTGCTGTATCTATATGATTTAGAGGGAAAGAGAATTAATAATCTTTTAACACATTCACCAGGGCATATAAAATCTGATAACAAACTTCAGTAGCTGGATAAAGGAAATTGCTATAATTAAAGCCATTAAAATAAGATTAAGTGAAGGGATGGTAAGGGAGTGGAATGCATATGTATGATAATATTCAAAATTCTAGCAATTAAAGAAAAATAGGGGAAGAGTAGCCAAATACTTAAATCTACTTTGTTATAAGATTTGTAGTTTATTTTTTATGGATAATTTAGTTAAGAAGTAAGATCCTTAGGGTGATGAATCATATCTTAATCACACTACTACCTCTATATAGTTCACACTATATCCAATAACTATCGATTGAACTACTTATGATCAGAATAGATCATAAGCAATATGAAAACATATCAATCCCAATACAAGATAACTTTGGAGACCTCAAGTCAAAGGATCACTTATACAATCATTGTAATGAAAATTTTCATAGATATACAAGTAATGTTCTAAATGGATTTTTCACGTCGAGTCAGTTTAGTGAACTTGTTCTCTAATAAGCACCCACACATTTGTTTAAGTATCTCCATACTTTAGCTTATAAGATCAACTACTTCCTTCATAAGGAAAAACATAATGCGTGCTAGCCTTTTTACATTCTATTAATGTCCAGTCTTAATAGAAAAATGACTAGGAACAATTTAGAAATAATACATAATTGCAATATGAATCTCAAAATTATAATCTCATTATAATTTTATTTACAATGTATAATTATCCTATGGACTTTATCATATACATCTAAACATGTACAAGATAAAGAATACCTTTAAATTATTTTGTCAGTAAACTATAACCAATCAATTGGCTGTAAAGCATAAACTAACAATCTAAGTGTTCAAGCCTTGCTATCAGATGGAGATATGTTACATTTTCAATAAGTGGATTTAAGCTTGATTCAAGGCATTGGAGTTTAAGAAGGTGGGGGTGACTTGAAGATTAACATGGCAAAATAGTTTAGGCCCTACTGACACTTCAACCTCTGCCTTCCATATCATATCATCGATAATGGCCCTGTATAAATTTAGTCAAAATTTTGATTAGATTATATTGGTAGAGGTAATAACTTAGTTAAACTTTTAATATTTAAGCATTTGATTGATTCAAAATTATTTTGATATAATTTGCACTTTTGTCCACATGTTTAAGCACCGATAATCCTAATTTTCCTAAAGATTACATATGCATAACAAATTATTTGATTTTATTTTTATTATGTATTTAATTTACAAGCCAAGTGAATTATAAGATGAATCTTTTGCTTTCTAATTTCTTTGTCCAAATTTTTTACAATTAACCAAAAAATTTACAATATTTTGCAGAAAACAGCAGATTTTGTCATGACCTTTTCTTCAATTCTGAAAAATTCTAACTCATCAATATGGGATCCCAACATTTTTTCTAATTCACATATGTTTTTATTAACTGGTACTTGCTGAAGGAATAAAAATGAGCCTTTTTTTCTTTAATGATAAATGAAAATAAAAATTCATATTAAGATCCTTTCAGAGAGATTAATGATGTTATATGTTATTTAATGAGTGATTAAACTATTTAAAAACTTTTACAAATGAATGACATTATTGAGTTATGAATGATATTATTTATGTGAAAGGTACAAATTTTTCCTTAACTTTTCTTATAAACTTTAAGTTAGTCCCTACATTATCTATGTTATCACATTACACCTTAACATTTTTAAGATGGTACTAATAACATTCTAAATCCTAACAAAAAATTTGGTAGTTTCTAGTAAATGGGTTATCAATTTGGCCTATGTGATGTCACAACTTAGTAATGTAAACTAACTAGTTGTTGATGTAATATTTAAAATTATTTCTTTAAACATTGTTAAAAGTTTGATTTTCACCTTAATGTATTAGAAAGGTTATAGAAAAGCTTCTACTATATCTCTGGCACTAGTTTTTCCTCCGATCCAGGGCATAGTGAATACTATTTTGGTTATGTCAGGGTGCAAAGTGATACTAGAGATAATAGTAGGAACTTACTTAGATCTTTTTATGAAACATTAAGGTGTAGGTTGCACCTTTGGCCTGGTATCTATTTGTTTCACTTATGCTTATAATGATATTATGAATTGTATAAACTATTAATGATTTAGATACTCTTTGAGGATTATAAACTTGTGTTTGGGTATGTGTATAAACACTTTGGATATGTATGAAATTTAATGTGTTTGGATATATTTGAGGTTTATATGAATCAATTTTTTATATGAATGAGATTCATTCAACGTGTTGGTCCTTAATAACACCAAAAGATGAATGAATTGGGTCAATTTAATAACAATTAATATATGATAAAGAAATTATTTAAGTAAATCAATCAAATAGTTAAACAATAATTTAAAGAGGATAGGTAAGAAAAAGGTAAACCAATTTATAGTGGTTAGACAAACATCTTTTGCCTATATCTTCTCTATAAGGCCTTTATTAGAATTTTCACTAATTCTCTTGTTTTCAATAAGGCAAAGAAGAACCTTCTTATAACAATCTTATTTTTTCACAAGTAAAGAGTAACTATTTTTATAATTTTCTGCCGAAGTGAAGAGAAACCCATACATAAGTGAACTTACAACTCAAACAAAAACTTCATTGATCTCCTAAATCCAAATCTAAAACAACTTTTTCTGAAAAAAATTAAATAATATGGTTAATTAAGGAATAATAAGGTATAAAAGAGACCCTAAAGAAATAAGGTTCTAAAATACAACACCTACTGACTATATGTCCATCCCAGTTCAAATACAAGACTAGTAGCCCATTCTAAATTAAAGCATCTAAGGAGTGCAATAAGTCAATTCTCTAAGGTTAAGCAATCATTTCATTAAAGTTCCTTTCTTCTTTACAAATAATAAGCTACTTTCTAATGCTAGATAAGGCGATTTCGAACATTGCTTCCTTAAATCTCTCATGGTTTCTGAAGTACCTAGTATCACTTTCATACCACAAAATTGTAAGCAAGTTCTAGGGTCAATCAAGTAAATTGTAAGAATGATTTTAGGAAGGCCATGATTGTTTTGTGGCCATTGAAGAATGTCAGAAGAGCACTTAAGGTGATTTTCCAATGAGTGAGTTCCTTGGCTGTGTTCTATATTGCATTAGAGAAATTACATTTATAGAATAAATGAGGCATATATTTATTCATTGCCATACAATGAACACAAGCGTCTTAGATTTAAAAAATTTGTAATTTATCTAAAGAACTCATTATATTCCTTAGAGGCATGGCTAGAAAGGAAGTTCTGGGCATGAGATGTTAGTTCCATACTAGCTTATACTAGGCTATTATAGGGCCCCTTGGTACTAACTAATCCTTACAAGCTTTGTTTGTAAGTGGCCCTTAGGCTGGTTATTTCATTTATAACAATCTTGTAATAGGAGAATGTTTTAGGATTAAATTCCTTATACCACTTGAAAAACTGTGGCATTATCCCTCTTTTATATAAATGCAAACTTTAACCTGACTTGGGATATTTCTTATAACTTGCAAAACAACTTGGTTCCTTATGAAAACACCACTACCAATCTAATTATCATACCACCGAAAGGATAACTTTCCATTTCCATCCCTACAACTATTGTTCTAATCAAAGGAGTTTCTCACCTTCAGTAGTTAAACTGAAATCTAAGAGTGTGTGGTTTTATTTAGAAGAGCCTATATACTAAGTCCCTTCAATATATAACTATACATTCATTTCAATTATAAAGATACTTTTCTACTATCACTCGCCATATCATTTTTGCCAACATATTTCTGTTACTTGCTTTTAAGGGATTGATTCCTAAGCCTCCTTCTTCCAGGGGCTTGCACACATCTGCTCATTTTTATTTAGCTTTATACCTACTTTCACTCAACCTTCCCCATTTATTAGTTTAGCCTGCCATTCTTTTTTGTATCTCCTCAATCAAAGATAAACATTATCTATACTGCAATTTTCTTGAGGTTAGAGGCAATACCAAGTACATTGGAGGGGGTTTCTTAATGGTTGTACCTATTAATGCTTTAAACCTATCCATATGATAAATTGCAGTTGAAGCAAGTATAATGTGGCTCTTGTTATAGTTAATGATCAAGCTAAAGAACATTTTAAATTGTTTCAAGGTTAACATCAAAACCTTTAAAGATTTGGTTTCAGCTATAGAAAATAATAGTTGATAATCTGTAAAGCATAAGCTAGTTAGCTTAAGCTATTTACACTTATTATGGAATATATAGTTCACGTCCCTCAATATGTTATGCTTTATTAGCTGAGTTAAAACCTCTATGTAAAGAATAAAAGGTATTAAGATAGAGGATCTCCTTATCTGATTCCCTTTGCCATCCTAAAAAGCTTAGAAGAAACTCTATTTACATGCACACCAAAAGAAGTGGAAGTGATGTATAAGTTGATCCAATTTCTAAAGGCATCAGGATATCCAAAGACTTCAAGCAAATGTTAGATGAACTATGAATTGATACTATCAAAATATTTATTAAAGTCCACTTTAATGGCACAATTTTATGGTTATTTTTTTTGGTTTATCCCTTTATAAGCTTCTATGCAATGAGAATGTTAAGCCCCAATATACCTCCCTTTTATAAAAGAACATCAGTTATCACTAATAACATAACTTTCATCCTATTTGTCAAAATCTTAGATATAACTTTGTAGATGAAATTACTATAAGCTATAGGTTAGAACTCACTAAAATTTAAAGGGTTAAGGGATTTAGGAGCTAGATAAAGGAATGCTTTAATTAGCTCTTTAAGAAGAATTCCACAAGTAAAAAAATTCTTGAATAGCTTCATTTACTATTAAGCCTACCTATGTCCAAGCATTATGAAAAGGGGAATCTATACTTATCATTAGGTTTAAGTTCTCTCTAACCATTCATTTAAAGAACAGTTCCCTTTATCTCTATAACATCAATAGGTTTGATGAGGTTTAGTGCATCCTAGTGAGTAATTTGGCTATTAATGAAGGATTTCAGGATCTAAATTAAAAAGCTACTTGAAGAGCAAGATCTACATGTTTATGGTGACTTACACAATCACTATATATGTTGCCTATGTAAGTCTCTTTGCCTATATGAATTTGTGAATTCAGGCATTTTTTTATTATACACCTCTTACATGCCCGTGTAAGTGATCGTGTATATCATAAAATCCTATTTTTTTTATAAAAGGACTTTAACAGAGGAAAACAAGAGGGAGTCAAGTTTGAAGCAATTTTAAGTTATGAGACACAGTCAAATATGATAGTTCTGATCAAGGGATAAGGAAAACACAAAGAACACGTGAAGAGATCTGTTAGATAACAACATGATATCCATCCTTACAAGAAGATTCAATAGAAGAAAAAGTGAGGTTTAGAATTATAGTTTTTTATTAGTTTTTTCCGCATATTTGTTATTGATTTTGTTTTCTACAAGTAACTAAACATGTTTAGTGCCTAAGTGTGATGAACCCTGGTTTTTTTATTTATAAAAGTATGTTTTTGATCTTTTATTTAATGCCATTATATTGATTGATTTATGATGATTCAATTATGCGTTTTATTCTTGTCATAGTATATTCAAAATATTAGTGCTTGATTTGATTTCATAGGCTTGAGATTGAAAAATCCTTTTATATGAATAGATCTACCATAATTAGAAGGAGTTGCATACATACCTAGAGATAAGTTGACATAAATCCTCTGGATTAGGGTCAAACTTGAAAGTGAAATTCACCAATTGATAAAGCAATCCTAGGGGTTTTAACTAGCATGATTTCTGTTAATCAACTAATGGATTAGCTGTTAATAGTCTTAAGAAAGATATTAACATAAGATAGAAATTTTCACGGTCGAATAATTAATAATATAATTTCATGATCAAAGGTTAGTATCTAATGATTCTTAGGGGATTCATCACCTAGACACTATCATTTGATATTGATTTTTCTAAGTACTTTCCTCTAGGGGTGTTCATGGTAGGGTAACCTGACCCGTTCGTAAATAACCTGAACCTGAACCTGAATGTCAGGTTCAACAATTTCACGAACCTGAACCTGAACCTGAACCTAAAGAACCTATAGGATCGGTTAACCTATTTTCAGGTTTGGTTCT
>JANKOE010000001.1:13591606-13608134 GCA_026284465.1 Erythroxylum citrifolium | reverse complement strand
CCCTTAATGAGTCCAAAAAGTCCATTTTACCCTTCCTTATAGGCTTATGTTCTTTTAACCTTAAGTGTCTTGCCAAAAACACCCTTGAACATTCCTATAACCTTAACACTTCAATTCCATAAATCCACGCAATAAATCCCAGTAACTTTGGCAAAATTAAATAACTCCAAAAATTAATCCATCAAAATCTCATAATTTATAAAATCATGCTTAACTTCAATGAAAAAAATTTCAGGGGCCAGCAGCCTAGATGACTAGCCATAACAACATTAGCTCTCCCATCCATCCAACTGTAGTCTCAAGCCCTCCTAACCGCTCAATTAAAGTCTCGAGCCATCCTACCTCCTCCAATAACTCTGCCTGCTATTATTGGATAACCTTTTGAGTACCCAAAAGATGAGCTACCCATCTTTCCAGCATTGTTATCTTTAGTTGGTCTATATGTGGTCTCCTAGACCTAGGAACTCTCGAACTATCGTTCACTGGTGCTGCACATCTCATCTTGGGTGGCGATGGCTACTGCTCAGTATGTTGCTCCACTTTATCTCCATCCTCTGTTATTGGCTCATCGGGTTCCCTAATAAGTTTGTATATGCTGCCTGTGTGTCCCTAACATCTGCAGACCATATGCATATGTTGTATTACTGCAAGTTTTAGCACCACCATGGTACTCATCTATCGAATTGGTAATAGTCGATCAAATATCCTCGCTCATCATGCCAGTCTAGCCATATAAGGCCTGACATAGATTGCACTGACCTTTCTCTCCTCGCTCTGACACCTAATAAATTGGGAAAATGCATGCCTTAGGTGGATTAGTGTCATCTCACTTATAATTCACAAGTAATACACGTCTAAGTTCCCAACGACTCTCCAACTATCACCCTGACCACTCAACGTGTGACTTAAAATACCATGAATGTATATGAGCATGGGATGTCGAAGTGAAGATGCCTTGGATTTGCTTGGGTCATAGTCTTCCTCTGTACTAATCATACGCCAAAAGTGCTAAGGAGACAATCCATATGGAAAGTCTGTCCATAATGCAATGTACTCTGAAGTCCCCATGTACTCCTAGTTGTAAAGGCCTATCGTGATGAAAAACTCCAAATATCTCATTCGGATCATTCCCTTCATCCGAAACTAGATGGTGTTAGGTCAATCCCCATCATAGCTATCTCTCTTCATGAAGAATGTGGAGAGTACCTCTAATGTCAACTCCCTGAAGGAGGGCTTCACGATATTAAAGAGTCGGGACCACACACTAATATTGACGAGTTCCTAAACTTATTGAGCTAAACCAACTTGCTTTAGTTCCTCCTAGTCTACGAATCAGCTAATACTGAACTTTTTATCCTTAAGCTGCTAGTATTGTTCCTTATGGGCCCTGGAATTGAGCAATAGCATTTGCGGTCACTCTAGGGGTTGAGCAATGGTTGAGGAACCTTCTCCTAGTTGCTGCATCCTAGGGATCTCCTTTTCTCACCGAGATCTTCTCATTATGCCTGAAATTTTAAATAATTGTGAGTAAATTACGATAATATTCTTTTTCCTACACTTAAAGTTTAGTATGCTCACTAAATTATTAAACGTAAAAATACAAACTAAAAAAAGAAAAATTAAACACATAAAATTACAAACAAATAATCTAAAGCAAATAAATTAAGAAATAAGTAAACAAAAGAGAATAAAACAAAATAAATAAAAAAAATATTAAAAAAATTAACTTACAACCTAACAAATCACTAAATTAAAATTAAAAATATTGTAATTAACAAATTAAGCTAAGTTAATTATGTAATTACAATTCAACCCTAAAATTGAAATTGAAAACCCTAAATTCACAATTATGCACAATTCCCAAAATTAAACATTAAATTCATGCAAAAATCAAAGTTGGCATGCAATTAAACACAAACCCTGGTTTAATTGACTATAAAAAGAACTAATTAATCCTAATTTCACGAAAAATATCACAATTTAACAATTAGTGATCAAAATTGCATAATTTCACAATTCAAGTTGAATTTCCACCTAATTCATATGAAATTAATTAACTTGAATCATTAAAGTCAATTGGGTAAGGATTAATTCAACTATTAAACCAAAATTAATTGCATAATCATAAGAAATCTCACAAAACCCCAAAATCCCTAATTCTAGTGTTTTTGATTGAAAAATTTATAAATAATGTGAAACACCCAATGAATCATACATAAACAAGTGAATAGATAGGTTTACTGACTTAGGTGTCAAAAAATTACAAGAAAGACTTGCAAATTGGGTTGGAGAAATGAGAGGGCAATGATAGTTATGAGAGAGGGAAGAGAGAAAATACGGAACAACGAAGGGTTTAGGGCATTTTAAAGATAAGTCGCAAATTTATATGGTCTAGTACACAACTGTGTAAGTAACTAAATTTTGAATTTTCCCATACTTTCACAGTTTTTTACATAGGCATGTATCAAGCTTTGCAAGTCTACAATTGCATATCTATAGGGGGTGTAGCTCTCTGTAAACATGTGCAACTTTAAAATTGGATGATCAAATATAAAATTTTGCACTAAGCATTATAACATATTAACACATATACCCTAATAACTTAATTATGCACAATCTTGTTAAGATGATGAATTATATATCCTCAAACACATCAAAAATCATATAAACCTATTCTAATCATGAAAATAAGAATGAAATGACATTAAATAAAATAAAAATAAACAAATTCATAGGTTGCCTCCTATGTATTTTAGCTCGACGTACCCTACATATTAGTATCATCTTGGATTTATAATCAGTGGCTTACTTCCACCCTGTTCTCCACAGAGTGGTTTCATAGCTTGTAAACAAGCCACATGTTGCAAGATAATAATGAGACCATAATTTATCAACTTAATAATTCCAATCGACTATAGTCATTCTCCTTTTAATGACGCACTACTAGTAAAATAAGGGATGATGAAACTCCTTAAATCTTCTGTTGACACATGCAGTTTGTCTCAAAGGAAGTGGGAACCATCCGTACTTAAGGTGGCTACCAACGACTCATCAGTAGTTTCCATATTTGGTTCCTCTGCCAGTTCTTTCTCAACCACCTTTTTCTACTCTTCTTCTTCTTCTTCTTCTTCCTAAGCAAAGGTGTCTGGCTCTTATTCTTCTTCAATTATTTCTTGCTACTTCTCTACTTCTACTTCTTAGACAGAAGCTTCTTCTTGTTCTTCTTCTTCTTAAAGCTCTTTTCCACTCCCAAGGGTGCTTGTCATTACATGTTATTTAAGAGTTGTTTCAGTAGTATTAGGCAAACTCCCCTGCAGTTCATCAGATAATATTTTCACCAGCTGATTAACTTAATTCACCATATTATGTAAATGAGCCTTTTTACTCTAATGCCTTATAATTGATTCTTGAATAATTTTGGTCATCCTATCTTCCAGAGCATTAGTTACCTCCTCGCCTTCTTCAAATGTGGCATATTCAGTGAAGAAATCTCCCCTAAAATTGACATCATGTTGTTACACGTTTGACAAGGTATTCTAGTAGTTTATTTGTAATACTTTCATATTGTTACTCTTGTTATACATATTCAGTTTGAGCATAGTCTTCCATCCATATGCTTAAGGTTTACTCCACTTTGAATTATATATATTCTCGAATGATACACCTTAAGGTTAGTTGTACATGTTTGGTTGTTCCCATATGTAAGTTGATGCCCAACATTCGTGATTGTAATACTTACTCCTTAAATGTTGCAATATAGCTTGGACATCGATTAAGGTTTAGAAAACATGTGAGGAAACAACTCTTTCCAACATGGTGATGTTACAAGTTGTGATGATATATCATAACTCCCAGAAGAGTACTGCCTACTCCATACATCCGTTGTGAGTTGTAGCTATGACGTTACCTTAATCCCTAAAAATAATCCACAAGCACACGATTAATATAGAGAAGTTAAAAATATAATTAAATTAATAAGCCACAAATATAATAAAATACAAGAAAATTAATTAAAAATACAAAAATACAAAAAGTTGATTGAAATAAAATAAAAGACAAAAATAAGATGTCAGAGTAATAAAATCTAGGTGTTCCTAGTATTACCGTCTCTGGCAATGGCCCAAAAACTTGATTAATATTTTTTTGTGTTATATCAATATTAAATTAACTGTAAGTACATGACATAGTTGTAGCTAGTACAGGAAAGTACATATCGATCGCACGAAGACAGTAATTACTAATAGTTACCACCCTTCTAATATTATCTAGCCTACAAATTGAATGTTTGATTTTTAATTGAAAATAAAACTAAAATAAATAAACTATAATTGGAAACAATAATGAATGTAGAAGAGCAAGGAAATTAGTTAGAAAAATCATTATCAAAGATTAGTGTCTAGGTGATAAATCCCCCTAAAAACCATTAAATAATTAACATTTTATCTTGCAATTATTTTATTGATTAGTATAATGTGAAATTCCTATCTTATGTTAATAAATCTCTCCAGACTACTAACAACTAATCAATAGGTTAATTAACCGAAATCATTCTAAATAAAGTTTCTAGGATTGATTCATGAATTCAATTTTAGGTTTGACTCTAATGTTAAGTCAAAATAACTTTACGATTAATAATTTTGATGAAGAACAAATAAGGAAGCAAAGTAAAAAGCAGACGGAAGAAAAGCAGACGCAAGTAGAAAACAGACGCAAGTAAAAAGCAGACGGAAGAAAAAGCAGACGCAAGTAAAAAGCAGACGAAAGAAAAAGCAGACGCAAGTAAAAAGCAGACGAAAAAAAAGCAGACGCAAGTAAAAAGCAGACAGAAGAAAAAGCAGACACAAGTGAAAAAACAGACGCAAGTTTAAAAAAAGCAGACGGAAGCAAAAGCAGACGGAAGAAAAACAGACGCTAGATTCGAAAGCGGAAAGCAGACAAAAGAATCAAAAAGACACATCAGCTTGAGTTGGTTACAAAACTCAACTGAATAACCGATTCTTGAAAGATGAAGAAGCAGTTTTTAAGAAGCAGTTGAAGACGAAGGCTATAAATACGAGTTGTGTCAAAGAGATTAAGAGAGTTTTTAGCAAGATTAAAAAGCTTAGCAATTTTTGAGAGATATTGTATGAACAAACAAGAGCAACTATTTCTGTAACAAAGCTCGAAACACTTTTCAGATTGAAAGTAGTGCAGATAGCCTGCAGAGGCTAAGAGTGAAAGAATACTGTTTGTAGAGACTTGAAGAAGCTCAGATACAAAGAATACTTGTAAAGTTTGAGAGATAATGAAATCTCAGAAAGATATCTGAGGACTGGACGTAGCCCACGGTTTGGGGTGAACCAGTATAAAATTGCTGTGTCGAAACCTGTCAACTCTCAATCTCTATCAATTCTTATCTTTAGACTTTGTTCTTGTTATAAAAGTTTTCGAAAATACTTTACAACTTTATTTTTGATTGTTAAAAGAACTAAGTTCTTCGAACGAACGAATTATCAAAAAGGGGATTAACAAAAAATTTACCACAATTCAACCTCCCCTTCTTGTGCATGTATATCTCATTATTAAGCATTGTATTAACGTGTGATTCACTTCATCTAATCCAAAGTATTTATATCGGCCTATCCCTAGGTTTGCAATCAATTCCTTTCAATTATGGTAAATCTATTTATACAAACGATTTTTCATTCTTAATGATATGAAATCAAATCATGCACTAATATTCTAGATTTATTAGAACATACATAAAACACATAATTGAATCACAATAAATTAATCAAAATATTGCATTGAATAAAATATTACGGCATATTGTCATTACAAACTAGGGATCATCACACCTAGATACTAAAAAGTGTTTAGTTACTCATGATAAAAAAAACAAAATCAAATATAAACATGCAGAACAACTAATAGAAGAAAGAGTTTATAATTCTAAATGTCCCTTTCTATTATATTGAATCTTCTTACAAGTTTAGATTGGATGTAGCCTTATATCATATCTCCTTTGATGTTAACTTTGTGTTTTCCTTATCTCTAGATCAAAATCATCACCTCTCTAGATGTTTCACATATTAAGCCTGCTGTAAAAATTGGCTCTCTTTTGTTTGCCTTTGTTCATGTTCTTTTATAGTAAAATCTAGGGTTTTTGAGAAATATACAATTTTCTATATAGGTGTTTAACAGATTGTGTATGTTCAAAAACTCCAAAATTCATGATTTTACAAGGGCATAAATACTTACATGGACATACACACGACCATGTATCTCTTAATTTCTTCAAAACTTTGTTTTATGCCATATTTTCATCCAAATTCTTAACTTTTTGGTCCATGAAGGCAATTATAACCTATAAATGCATCAGAGAGAATTAAGTACCAAAAATACAACAAAGCTATAAAATTTCAAGCAAAATACATCAAATATAGGTGTATAATTAAAGTCAAATATTCATATATCAAAGAGTTTATTATAAAGGAAAGTTTATTGGATCGTTGAAATTGATGCTTAAACCTTGGTGCTAGTGCATAAAGCTTAAGTTAACTCAGTTCTTAACAACCTTTGTATGTACTAGTTTTCTTGTTTATACTTCCAAAGATTTAAAAAAAAATGGAATATATGATGAGGAAATTCTTATGCTTAAGAGATATTTCAAGAGGAGTAATGGATAAAGTGATAAAGAGTAATGTATTGTTACTAAGGAATGAAGGAGAGCTAGGAATCACCTTCGTTAGAAATACAAATGAGGTCCTAATGATAAAGAGGATATGGAAACAATTTCTTTGGATAAGATGGACCTACAAACATTACTTAAGGGATGAGAACTAAAATATTTGACAAAAAACTAATTCCTCATAAATAATCTTATAAATCCTTAAGTTGAGGGAAAAAAAGCTAGGCTAGAATGCTAGCTTAGGCTTAAGAACAAATATTCTTTATGGTTTTTGAAATGATAATTGGAACAATATTGGTCTCTTATTAGGATTAATGAACTCTCTTCCCTTAGGAATTTAATTCAGATGGTGTAAAAATAAGAGATGTCCTAGGGAAAAATTAAAATTTTCTTAACTAAAAAGGCTAATCTACTTTGATTGATCACTTCCCTAATTTCAATATTTTCTCTAATATGGAGGACTCAATATAGTGGTTTAGACACTTTTCATGGATTTACAAAAGGGATTCTTATAAGTGCCTATCAAGAAAGTAATCACTAAAAGTAACTAGAATAGTATGGTTCAAGAAAGCAAGTCCAAAATCATCATTTATCATATGACTTTCTATAACAAGAATACCAAATATAATAGACAAGTTAAAGAGAAATATAATATGCTAAACTACTGTATTTTATGCAATCAGGAGCCTAAATCAATTAATCACCACCTCTTCCATTGTAGCTTTACATCCTACATTTCAGAAAAGATATAATAGCTTTGAAACTTCACTTCTTCTCTATTTTATTGGAAAAGGACCATCAATTGGATTAGTTAAGGATATAAGGTGTACAAAGGAGACTGCCTTATCTATAAAATCTCATTTGGTAATATGGTATATGCTATTTAAAAATGAAAGAACAAAAGGATCTTTCAAAATAAGGCATTATAGATTTATCAACTATTATATAAGAGGAAGAGCTTGACATGAGAGCAAATTTTAATATACAAAATTCATTATAGCTGTAGTTTAACTTTTTCTATAAATTAAGGCATCTCATAACACTAATAACCAACAGAAATAAAAGATCCAAGTAGTAGAAGAACAAATAAGGAAAGTTTGATTTAGAATAACAAATAAGGAAAGTTTGATGTAATAAAAAGTATAACAATTTAACTCACTTTCTTTTTCTGATTAATTAATGAGCTTCATTTTACTACTGCTTGCAATAGGTTTTGTAGCTTAAGTAATTCAAGTTCCTTTGGTTCTCTTTTCTAATTAATTAATGAGCTTCATTTTACTACTGGCTTGCAATAGGTTTTATAGCTCAAGTAGTTCAAGTTCCTTTTGATCAACTGCTTCTTTTAATAATGTATGCAATTAGCTTGTATTTACCTTGGTAGGCTTTTATAACCCTTATTCCAAACCTTGTATCTCCTTTAGGAGTCATTATTCTTTCAATATATTTTAAATTCTCTGGAAAAATTGCTTGAATCTTTTAGAGTAATTCAAGAGAGTACTAAAGCATTAGAGCAATAAAGGAGAATGATTGGACCTGTCAAACCTAAATTGGGTTATTTATTTGTCGACTGACTAAAAAATTGAGTCATATGAGTTTGATCAATATGATGGTGTGATCAATTTAAAGGGAAAATATAACCTACAAATTGCTACATTTTATGTAATTAAGAGCTTGTATCATAATCTCCTCTTATTCTAATGTCGCTTTACCTCCTACATTTAGAAAAAGAAAAAAATAGCTTTATGAATTCTCTTATCCTCTATTATTAGACTAGCAAAGGGCCATCAAATGGATCAGTTAAGTATAAAAGGTATGTAAAGGAAACCACCTTATCCATTATGAGCCTTAGTTTATACCTTGTATCTCCTTTTGAAGTCATTATTCTTTCAATATACTTTAAATTCTCTAAAAGAAATTGTTTGAGTATTTCAAAGCAAGTCAAGAGAGACTAAGGCCTCATAATGACAAAGGAGAATAATTACATCAAATAAAGCCTAAACTAGGTTAGTATTGGTCAATTGACTAAAACTAAGATGAGTTTGATCAATGGATTAATGGTGTGATCAATTTAATAATAAGAAATATTTTGCCTTAAATATTATTTATATAGTGAAATGAATGAACTATTAAGTTGAGAATAATGTGAATGACTCTTAGTAATCATATTTTGGCCAAAATAGAACAAAGAGATGCTAGTAACAACCAGTAGGCTAAAAACTTTATAAAAAGCCTTCTTAGATTATTTGACCTTGTAGGTCTCGTGATAGTATTATAATTCAAGTGTGAGTTATTACCTATTTGTAAAAGAAAAAGAAGGAGATTGTGTAAGCAAATATGATTAATGAAGAAAGAAGATTTTCTAATGGATTCTTTTTAGTCATTAAATAAGAGTTCATAGTGGAATTAAATTTCTAAAAGTGCTTGAAGTGTGATTTTAAGATAAGGAGGACCAAGTTGTTATAAAAACAACTATGTAAGTTCTAATCCTTACTCTCTTTATTTACTTCTATAATTATTTGATTTCATTGGGATAATATATTGTCATATGGTGTAATCTTATTATTTAACCTTGATATCTCAAACTACTTTTATTTTTTATTGAATGTCTAACAATGGTTTATCAATCTCTACACAAACTTCGAAGCATTCCTTAATCAAACAAATTAAGTTTTTGTTAAATTCTTATTGAAATAATTAACTTAGAATAACTTAATTCACTCTATTAAATATCTTAATACAAAAGTTTTAAGCATAAGTTATTGTGTATCAAGATTTATTAAAATTTGAAAGTGTATATACTTAATTATTGTTTTTCAAAGTAAATATATAATTAAGAAAAAAAAACAATGCTTGTTCTAAATTTTAAAGGAAATATACTTTCGATAAATCTAAATTATGATATATAAGATATCTTTAAAAAAAGATATAAGCTCCACAGACAAAAAATTAATATTATTACTTAAACTTTATTATATGCTCAAAATTAACTATAAGCAAGAAGGTTAAAAGTTTTTAACTTTTTACAGTGTGACACCTATAAAATTACATTACTATTATATTATAATTCCATTTTTAGGATTCAAGTACTATTAGGTATTTTCTTTAATTCCTAAACTTATGTTTTAATGTGGTTGTTCTTGGGACCACTTTGTAGTTCCTTTTTTCAAATAATTTTATTACTTAAATACCCAAAAAATGTGAAATTGCAAATACTTTAGAAAATTCCATAATTAGTTGTTGAATGCAAATACAAATTATGATCATAATAACTTATATTCATACGGTTCTTTCAAATTTATGTGTCTATGGCTTCTATAAATCCTACCAATGCATGTCTATTAAGTCTTAAATGGTGAAGAATTGAGATAAAAATTAGATATGGTAAAAGAAAGTTTCTCTAAAACAATGTTATTTGATAGTGTGTGCAAACCGTTTAGACTGTTAGGTCAAACTTCGATTTAATCCTCAAATTTGAGTTCAACTTTATTAAGTATATATATACTAAGGACGAATAAGAAGGAGAAATACGAAATTCCATCCCACCGTCCATTTCATGAACGGTTGTGATTTGCGCTATACTTTTGTCACAATTGTGACTTAAATTATGACAACCTTCCTTAAATGATTTTCTTTTCTTATGTTTTGTTCATAAAAGCGAAGCGACCACATTTTTGCAATTATTAAAGCAAAGCAACCTTGTTTTTGCACTTATTAAGTATATATAAACTAAGGACGAATGAGATGGACAAACACAAAATTCCATCCCACCATCCGTTTCACGAACGACTGCGATTTGTGCTATACTTTTGTCAAGAACGTGACTTAAATTGTCACAGCCGTGCCAATTTTTCTTTTATTTTCTTATGTTTTTTTCATAAAAGCGAAGCAACCATGTTTTTGCACTTGCCATCTACTAAAAGCGACCAAGTTTCTATCTCACTGTCCGTTTCATCGACGACTCGATTTCTCCACTATACTCTTGTCACGACTGTGACCTCATGCCATTCCTTTTTTTTTTCTTTCCTTCCACTATATTGTTGTCACAACTATGACTTAAAGTGTCACAGTCGTAACTCATACCATCCCATTTTTTTTTCTTTTCTTATGTTTTGTTCCTAAAAGTGTCAACGTTTTTGCATTTATTCCTAAATACACTTACCATCTACTAATAACCACCATGTTTTTGGTTAAATAAAATACACAACATAAATTTCAAGGCAACTTATAAGTCACACTTTATATTCTTGTCACGATTGTGACTTAAATTGTCACAATCATGACTCATGCTTATTATTAAATATTTTACAACTATCTTTAAGTATTATATACTAAGGACGAATGGGATGGACGACCATGCATTTCCATCCCATCGTCCATTTATGCTTTCCACTCATCGTCACGTTTGTGATTTATTAGTTACAATTGTTACTTCTAACTTTTATTTCTTTTCTCTATAACTGTTATTACTTACTCTAACTATTCCATGCACTTGACGACCACACTTTTTCATCACCCATTATTGTCCAAGCTTTTGTGACTTATATTAATTTTTAATTATTAACTGTGATATTAATATAACTATGATATTGTTAAGTATTATATAATGATATTAAATATGTATATATTAGTCACAACCATGCATTATTAATTGTTAATTATCATTAAGTATTATAAATTAATATTAAATATATATATATATATAGCTCTTCATGGTTGTGACTAATAAGTCACAACCGTGAATTGCATATTAATTATTATAATATTATTATTAAGTACTATATACTAATATTAAGTATATTATTATTAATAATTATAAGTATATTAAGTATATATATACTAAGGATGATGGGAAGGACGATCAAGCAATTCCATCTCACCGTCTCTTTCATCGACAACTTGGATTTTTTATTTTTTGTAATTGTTATTTTGGACCGATCACGACCACACTTTTTCATCCAGACGTCCCATTCATCCAGCAGCTCCGATGATATTATCAATTAATAATAATAATAATTTAATTCAATTAATAATTAGTATTATTTAATTGTTAATTATGTTATTATGTTATTATTAATTATTTTTAATTAATTGTCAATTATGTAATTATCAATTTTAATTATTATTAAGTATATCCTACTAAAGGCAATGTTATAAGTTGTTAAGTTAACACCGTGCACATTATTATTCATTATTAAATATTATTAATTATTTATTACTTATGAAATTATTGCTTACAAATTATTATTAAGTTTATAGTATTGATTATTAATTCCTAATAATTAATAGTTAATAATTAATTGAATATTAATTATTTTATTATTAATTATAAATTATTGTTAATTAATTGTCAATTATGAAATTATTTATTTTATTATGATTAACTATATCCTATTACATGCACGCTTGTGACTAAAGATATTAATAACTAATTTTTAATTAATTATTAATTAAATATATCCTTGGTAAGACTCGAATCTTCCAACTATTATTAAGTGTATCGTGCATGTTATTATCAGTTAATAATAATTCATTATTATTTTTTGTTAATTATAATTCATTATTATTTATTTTTTAATTATGTTATTGTTGCTCATAAAATATTATTAATTATTAGCCATGCATTATCAGTTATTAATTATTATTATTATTATTATTATATCATTAAGTACTGTATACTAATATTAAGTATATATATTAATCACAACCGTGCATTATTAATTATTAATTATTATTAAGTATTATTTATTAATATTATTAGTTACAACCGTGAATTCCATATTAATTATTATAATATTATTATTAAGTACTATATATTAATATTAAGTATATTAATTTATTATTATTATTATTATTATTAAGTACTATAAGCTAATATTAATTATATATATACAACTCTTCATAACACATATTTACTTTGTTATTTTTAATCAAATATTAATTCATTCATTCATTAAGGTCAAGTAGTCACGCTTGTGACACATATTTACTTTTTTTAATTTGTTAAATAAATATTAATGAATGAATTCATTAAGGTCACAAGCGTCTGACCTTATATTTATTTTTCATTTTTAAATTATTAAATATTATTTTTGTGAGACCCCAAATTATACCCTAGTTGAAATGTTACATGTTCATGAAAGTATATGTGTTATAGGTGTTAAAATTGTGCTATGATTTGAATGTGAATTTCATATGTCTAGAATTTTGGTCTAATGGATTATATTTAATGATTTGGAATTAATTGATACCATTAGAGAAATGAGATATTAAAATGTACATTTGGACTAGGAAAATTGTCAAGTGGCAAGTCAAGTTGGTACATGAAAAATTAGAATGACTAAGCCTATGAGTTAGTGACAATTGGCATAGTTAATGCATTGACATTTGGCAATATTGGTTGAGTGACAAGTGGCCTAATTGAATTGTGACATTTGGCTACCATATATGAAGACATGTAGGTTGCTTTAATGAAGGGCAAGTATCACACTTGCATGTGTGACATGTGGTCATTGCAAACCAAGGCACCTTGCATTCAAAAAGTTAGGCAAGTGATGAATCATCTTCACCTTTGAAGTTTTTGCAGCCTTCTCTCTACACTTTGCTCCTCTCCACCAAAACCTCTTACTCCCTCTCAACTTTTGGAATTTTACTTGATTTTGGATCATCTTCACTTGGAATCTTTGTAAGTTACTGCATTAAGAAGTAGTTCCTGATACTTTCTGTGCTATTGTTGAAATTTGTACCTTGATCCTAAATGTGTGCTGATTGCTTGGAAAGGTTGGATTAGCTGGTTCTTTAGAGTTCAAATTTGAAGTTAAGAAGATAAGGAAATGCTAAACTTGATTGCATATTGTAATATGAATTATTTGATGCTTGAATTAGATAGAATATGAATTGAATTGATGATGAATTGAGATCTAGAACATGATACTTGTTTGATAGCTTTTGCTTTAGATGTTGATACTGTAAGATCATAGATTGTGAGATGCTTATGAATGATTTTTGAATTGGTTAGGAAGGTGAAAAACTTGGTTTTGTGCAATTGTTGAACTATATAAGGTTAGGTCATTTTATTTGGTACATTGGGACTTAATTGGACTTGTTTAAGGTGCGAAATGAACATAAATTGAGGTTAGATTAATTGAGTAAAAGTTAATTTAGTTATGGATTGTTAATTGAGGTAATTACTTAATGAATGTGTGGTTAGTAAATAATGTGTATAATGTTGAAATGTATGGTGTATTTAAGGATGAATGTGTCCTTATGAACACAAATGTGTTTCAAAGGATTTATGTGATGTGAATTGAATATGACTGTTTATGAATTGGGAATTTGTGTAATTATATGTAATGTCTAAATACATAATGCATTTATTGTACATTATTGCAAATGTTTATGTTCATAACATATGTTAAGTTGTTGGATATGAAAGATTATGTTCAATTTGAGAAAAATGAAATAAAGACATATGTTATGCACTACATCTTTTGCATGTGATTCTAAAATCTAAAATGTTTTATTTTAAAACTGCGAAGTCCTAGTCGTGGGTAAATAGACATACCTAGAAAGGTCTGCAACTGCTTTTGTAACCAGACACTAAGGTGTCTTCTGTGACTAGACACTTCGGTGTCTTCTGATTTTAGACACTTCTATGTCTTTTATTTCAGAGACTTAAGTCTCTTCTGTTTCAGATATTAAACATGGGTATCTTCTGTTCTGGTCCTGTTACCTACTTTTGTAAAAAGGATTAGCAGGCTAACTTGTTTTTTATTATGTTACATGCTCAGTTCTGATATAATCAAGCTCTATTATGAAATAACTAAGTATTGTTCTGATATAATCAGATACTGTTTAGATACAGTCAAGTTCTATTCTGGTACTTTAAATTATGTTATGATATTATGATATTTTGTTCTGATACTTGTAAGTTTTGCACTAAAGCCAATATATCCTGTGTTGATATGTTATATTCTATTCTAAGATACATACTGATTGGATTGCACTTTAATATGAACAATTAAAGATTGCTTAAGATATGATCTAATTCTGTATATGTGAATGTTAGACGACTGTTAAAAACAGTCACCATTTTATATCTTGTTTAGTTATTTCCCTACTAAGCTTTATTCTTAGCACGGTGGTTTTGCCTCTGTGTAGGTTCTGATAAGAAGGTTTAAAGACTGAGATAAAGACAACCGTAGTGGCCAAGGAGATAGTGTTTTGTTTTGGAAATGTTTCGTTTGTTTTTTAGTTGTATTTAATGTAATGAGACATATTGGAATTTGTATCTTGTTTGATGGTTTGTAATAACCTTAATACAGGTTGGATTTGGATTTGAGGCTTGTATATAATAAGTACCATATGTATGTTATGTTCTGAATATGACCCAACCTATGAGATGAAATGTATAGTACTTGAGTTTCTGGAAATGCTTAACATGTTTTGGATTATTTCAAAACTGTTTTGTGTGGCATCTGCATATCCTCCCAAGGGGTATGTGGGTGTTACATCATTTGGTATCAGAGCATGGTTTAGGCGATTCTGATTTAACCAGTACTTAACTATTGCTTATACTTGGATATAAGAGTTGTGTTTGGCCTAATGCGGGTTGTCCAATGTTTTGGTTTTAGATTTGAGTATGGAAAAATCTCATGAAGCTGTTGACGAGGTTGCGAAGAGTAATAATCCTGCACGATCTCGTCCATCTTTATTGGGACCTTTTGGGGTCAATCAAGGTGAAGTTGAAGTTGTTAAGTCAAAATGACTTTACGATTAATAATTTTGATGATAAACAAAAAGCAGACGCAAAGCAAAAGCAGACGAATGAAAAGCAGACGCAAAGCAAAAAACAGACGGAAGGAAAAAACAGACGGAAGTAAAAGTAGACGCAAAGCAAAAGCAGATGAATGAAAAGCAGACTCAAAGCAAAAAACAGACGGAAGCAAAAAAAAACAGACGGAAGCAAAAGCAGACGAATGAAAAGCAGATGCAAAGTAAATGTTGGGCCCCGAAATTTTTTTTCTTATTTTCTTTATTTATTTATTTTCTTTTGTTATTTCTTAATTTTTTCTTTTAAATTGTTTTAATATTTTTTAGAGATGAGTCTTATTTATTTTAGTAGTATTAAAAAGGGGAATTAGAAATTAGAAATTAGAAATTAGACTAAAGTGTTAGATTATTAGTATTGGGCTTGTTGGAAGATTGGGCTTGAAGAGTTAGTGGAATAAGTAGGAGGAGGATTAGAATGGATGGATTTTTGGGTAGTGGGCTTGTAAGTTAGGAGAGCCCATTAGCTTAGTGAAGGGGGAAGCCAAAACTATGTAGTTTTGGAGTAGGTTTTAAGTTAGAATAAAAATGAGTTAAAAGAAGAGGAGGAGAAGTGAAGTGTCGTATGCCTTAGAAGAAAGAAGAGCAAAAACGTGAAAAATAGAGAAGGGAGAAGAAGAGTCGTCCGAAGCTCAAGGAGAAGAAGAAAGAAGGAGAAAAAGGAAGAGAATCAAGTATAAAGGGTAAGCTTTCATCTTCTCTTGTGTTAGGTTCGAAAATGGTGAAAGAGGGAAGTTAGGGTTTGTGTAGAGATTGAAGAAAGTTTGAAGAAAGAGTTAGATCTATGGGTTTTGTGATTTCTAAGCTAGGGTTTTGGTTGTTCTAGCTTAAATGAGCTATGGGTAGGTTAGGTTTAAGGTTAATGTTAGCTATTGTTCGATTCTTGAATGTTTCGACTTTTCCGATGAGTTGCGAAATTTATTAGAAATGTGTTTTGCTTGAAGGGACTCGAGAAAACCCTACTCAAGACAAGGAGGAAGGGCATTCTTGATTTCGGATTCCGACGATAGGTGGGTAACATTTTTATAGTTG
>JANKOE010000001.1:13575838-13587085 GCA_026284465.1 Erythroxylum citrifolium | reverse complement strand
CCTCGAAATCCAGGCTATCTTTGTATTCATTTACAGCAAGCAATAGCAATACACACATTTGCCTTTACCCATTTTGCCGGAACCTATCACAGTGCTTCATGTTGGATCCTTTTCTATCATTGCTTGTCTAACTCATCAGTCATGTGTTGGTGATCTTACTGCTGTAGCCGATATTAAATTTTGTTGGCCTTTCAGAAATCATGTATTTAGATGCATGCTTTGCACGAGATTAGTTGAAGTTGTGACGTAGTCATCAATCTTTCCACTTTAAGCTGGTATATTGAACCAATATGTTTAACCTGTTCAGGTTATAACTCGCTTACTCTACCTTCAGGTATCTGGATAACCACATGAGTTCAGCTCTTACTGTGTGTTGGCAAGATAAACCTGCTCATCAACTTAAAATGAAGTTATGCGACTTTGTGAGACCCAAATGCCATCCTATATTCTTCGATTCAAATATCAATTCAGGACCTGTTGTGAGATTAAATATCTACCAGGTGTTTTTGGTTTGTGCAATGAAGTTCCACTGTTATGTATCTGACATGTCATACATTTGCAAACTACGCCCAGGATGTTTCTTGAGAATCATTCAGAAGTCGTTTAGGTATATCTATTGCTCTTTGTTGTTAATCCAGTACGTCTTATTGAGTCTAGGAATCATATTCACTTATAGTTTTATTTTTCATCTGAATCAAGTTCCTTTCATACTCAAAATATGTCCAGTATAAAGCTATAATGGAAGGGAGAGGGCTTTTGCCTTTAGCTAGAATCTCTCCATTGCATTGCTTCCCTCCATCACCCAACTTTAGAGATTTAAATCTAGGAGCTCCATGTTGTGCTTTTGAAATTTAAAGCCTTTGGTTGTTTAATTATATTCATCCTACATATGTTGTCTTGTGGCTGCCTGATGTCAGGTACATGTATGCGCTTATAAAGAAAAGGATGCATGCTGCTATGTATCTTGGCTCCGGTTTGCATCCAGTTCTTGAATTGTTAAAGGAAGAAGTTGAATGGCTTGGATTGGATGCATATATCCATGTATTACGGAGAAAACAATCACGCCATAGAGAGCTATTATCTTTGTTGAAATCCAAGTGGTCAACACGTAGAATAGGTGCGACAGTGTCACCTCAATTAAAATATGCCGTTGAGAAGTCACACTCTTCTTTGATCTGGAGAATCAAGTATTAAATTGATTGATTAATATCCTTTTTTTTTCATTTTTCGTTCGTTCAACTACTCTATGATGTTCTTTTGCCAGTCATTTACATACTTGATGCTTTCAAAGACTAGATAGTATTAGCGACGCCCTTTCTCTGGGTACAGAAGATGATCAAGTCGCAGGTTTTCGTTCTACAGCTGTAGCGTTTAATTAATGTCCTATTAAGATTCATGTTTTCTTTTAAGTATATATATACTAGGAACGAATAAGATGGACGATCACATATTTCCATCCCACCGTCCCTTTGATCCAACGGCTCCCGCTTCTATCTCATCGTCACGTCAGTGACTTATTAGTCACAACTCGTGACTTATTTTTTAATTCTGTAACTGCTATTTTGGATTTCACTTATTAAATATATATATATATACTAAGGATGAACGAGATGAACGATTACATTTTTTCATCCCACTGTTCTTTTGATCTAATGGCTTCCACTTTCATCTTATTGTCACGCGTGACTTATTATTTTTTATTTCTATAATTGCTATTTTAGGCTTCACTTATTAAGTATACGTATACTAAGGACAAATGAGATGGACGAATACGAAATTCTATCTCAATGTCCGTTTCATGAATGACTGCGATTTGCGCTAT
Organism: Erythroxylum citrifolium; assembly: GCA_026284465.1. Classification (NCBI taxonomy): domain Eukaryota; kingdom Viridiplantae; phylum Streptophyta; class Magnoliopsida; order Malpighiales; family Erythroxylaceae; genus Erythroxylum; species Erythroxylum citrifolium. The sequence continues at coordinate 13,585,263 of JANKOE010000001.1, read as the reverse complement.
ACTTTTGTAACGGCTGTGACTTAAATGTCACAGTTGTGCTAATTTTTTTCTTTTCTTACGTTTTTTCATAAAAGCGAAGCAACCACATTTTTGCACTTATTAAAGCGAAATGATCACATTTTTGTACTTATTAAGTATATATATACTAAGGACGACTGAGATGGACAAACACGAAATTTCATCCTATCGTCCGTTTCATGAACGGCTATAATTTGCGCTATATTTTTGTCATGGTTGACTTAAATTGTCACAATTGTGCCAATTTTTTTTCCTTTTTTTAATGTTTTGTTCGTAAAAACGAAGTGACCACGTTTTTACATTTACCATCTATTAAGAGCGACTATGTTTTCATCTCACCGTTTGTTTCATCAACGACTCGATTTTTCCACTATACTCTTGTCACGGCTTTGACTTAAATTGTTACAACCGTGACTCATGACATCCTTAAAAAAGGAAAAAAAAAATTAAGAGCAACTATGTTTTCATCCCACCGTCTGTTTCATCAACGACTCGATTTCTCCACTATACTCTTGTCACGGCTTTGACTTCAATTGTTACAACCGTGACTCATGACATCCTTTTTTTTTCCTTCCACTACACTGTTGTCTTGGCTGTGACTTAAATTGTTACAGCTGTTGTCACAGCCGTGACTCATGCCATACCAATTTTTTTTTCTTATGTGTTGTTCTTAAAAGTTGCATTTATTCCTAAATATACTTGTTATGTATATATACTAATGGGATGGACGACCTCGCATTTTCATCCTACTGTCGGTTTCATCTAACGCCTCTCATTCTTTATTATATACCAAGGAATAATGGGATGGACGAACACGAAATTTCATCCCACCATCCGTTTCATGAACGACTGCGATTTGCGCTATACTTTTGTCACGACTGTGACTTAAATTGGCATGACCACTGTCATGCCAATTTTTTTTCTTATGTTTTGTTCATAAAGGCGAAGCGACCACGTTTTTGCACTTATTAAAGCAGAGCGACGACGTTTTTGCACTTACCATAAGTATATATATATATATATATATATATACTAAGAATGAATGGGATGGACGAACACAAAATTCCATCCCATCGCCTGTTTCCTGAACGACTGCGATTTGTGCTATACATTTGTCACGACTTAAATTGTCACAGTTGTGCCAATTTTTTTTTCTTTTCTTATGTTTTGTTTATAAAAGCAAAGCGACCACATTTTTGCACTTAATAAAGTAAAGCGACCACGTTTTTGCATTTACCAACTACTAAGAGCGATCACATTTCCATCCAACCGTTTGTTTCATCAGCAGCTCAATTTTTCCACTATACTAACAATCCCCTTTTTTTTTTCTTTCCTTTCATTATATTGTTGTCACAGCTGTGACTTAAATTGTTACAACCGTGACTCATGCCATCCTAATATTTTTTCTTTTCTTATGTTTTGTTTATAAAAGCGTCAACATTTTACATTTATTCTTAAATATACTTATTAAGTATATATATACTAAGAACGAATGAGATAGATGACCATGCATTTTTATCCCAATGTCCGTTTTATGCAGCACCTCTCATTCTTTACATTTTTTACTCATCGTCAAGCCTGTGACTGTTACTTCTAACTTTTATTTCTTTTCTCTATAACTATTATTACTTACTGTAACTATGCACTTGACAACCACACTTTTTCATCATCCATTATTGTCCAAGCTTTGTGACTTATATTAATTATTAATTATTAACTGTGATATTAATATAACTGTGATGTTATTAAGTTATATAGTGATATTAAGTATATATATATATATATTAGTCATAATTGTGCATTATTAATTGTAAATTATCATTAAGTATTATATACTAATATTATATATATATAAATATATATAGCTCTTCACGGTTGTGACTACAACTGTGAATTGCATATTAATTTTTTTTGAAAAAAGAAAATTGATTAAATGAATAAATAGAGGCCGGTTACAAATACAAGAGAGGTCAAGGATAAGAGCACTGAAACTACACAAACAAGAGAGCCTATCCCATCATATTAGCAGTAAACATTGTGAGGAAGAAGATGCATTATGAAAAGCTGCTTTCCAAGTAGATCCTTAGATGCAGAGAGAGGAGCGTAGTGTTGGGCTGCATCGTTGTTGTAGCTTCTTTGTCAGAATGATCTCTCGAACCTCTGTTAAAATTGAGGAAATGAGGCACTCATTCGTGGATGATTGATGTTTGAATCTTCGGAGATTTCGCTCTCTCTATAACCTGTTGATACAAACGCCCAGAACAATGATGTGAATAGGTGATTATGTAGTAAGACCTTCTGTAATCTCCAAGATGGTTATGCCTGGATTCACCCAATAACAAGAAGTAGTGACACAATTCCAAATTAATTATTAAGTACTATATATTAATATTAAGTATATTATTATTAATTATAAGTATATTAAGCATATATTTATTACGGACGATGAGATGAACGACCATACAATTTCATCCTACCGTCTCTTTTAGTGACGACTTGGATTTTTTTTTGTAATTGTTATTTTGGATCAATCATGACCACGTTTTTTCATCCAAATGTCTCATTCATCCAGCAACTCCGATGATATTATCAATTAATAATAATAATTATTTAACTATTATTTAATTGTTAATTATGTTATTTTTAATTATTTTTAATTAATTGTCAATTATGTAACTATCAATTTTAATTATTATTAAGTATATCCTATTAAAGGCAAGGTTGTCAGTTGTTAAGTCACTACCGTGCATGTTATTATTCATTATTAAATATTATTAAATATTAATTACTTATGTAATTATTGCTTACAAATTATTATTAAGTTTATAATATTGATTATTAATTCCTAGTTTTTATTAATTAATTATTAATTGAATGTTAATTATAAATTATTGTTAATTAATTGTCAATTATGAAATTATTTATTTTAATTGTTATTAACTATATCCTACATGCACACTTATGACTAAAGATATTAATAACTAATTTTTATTTAATTATTAATTAAGTATATCCTTGTTAAGACTTGAATCTTCCAAGCATGTTATTATCAATTATTAATAATTACTAATTAATTGTTATTTATTTGTTAATTATGTTATTATTAATTATTAACCATGCATTATTAATTATTATTGTTATATCACTAAGTACTATATACTAATATTAAGTATATATATTAGTCACAACCGTGCAGTATTAATTGTTAATAATTATTAAGTATTATATACTAATATTAAGTATATGTACAGCTCTTCACGGTTGTGACTTAATTGCATATTAATTATTATTATTATATTATTAAGTATTATATATTAATATTTAGTATATTAATTAATTATTATTAAGTACTATATACTAATATTAAGAGTATATATATATATATAGCTCTTCACCACACATATCTTCACGATACATATTTAATTTTTTATTTTAATTAAATATTAATTCATTCATTCATTAAGGTCACAGGCGTGACTACTTTTTTTAATTTGTTAAATAAATATTAATGAATGAATTTATTAAGGTCATAGGTGTTTGACCTTATATTTATTTTTTCATTTTTTAAATTATTAAATATTATTTTTGACTTCACTTGTGATTGTCGTACCTACGTGTTGAAACGTTGAAGCTCTTCTTTCACTCTCCTATCCAAACATTGAAGCTATTTTTATACCATGCTATGATTGTTAGAGACATTCAATAAATACACCGCCAACTTATTAACGCTCTTTTATGAAGTAACCAATTAATAACTCAACTCTTCCCAAGAAATATCTCTGATTCTCTCTCTAATCTTCTCTCTTTTGGCAATAGTTTATCCACACAAGTCGAAGAATGATTGTCACTCATTAATGGCTCAACTCTTCCTAAGAAAGGATCTCAACTCCTCTCTTCCTGCAGCTCTCACCTTTTCTCTTTCTACCTCTTTACAACTTCCACGACATCTTTTCTCTGTTAACGTGTCCTAATCGAACGAGACCTAATTTATTCCTATCATTGAACGACCACAGTTTATTATGAAACCATAAAACTCTCCCTAACTTTATTGATATCGACTTCTCTGTCATCTACTTTCTCGATCTCTCTAGAACATCTTCCTCTCTTTCATTTATTTTCTTTACTGAATCCCCTCTTACCCTCAGATAGGAACTATTTTCCAAAAGGATCAACATCAAACATAAAAATGCTCACAAAAGGAGTCACCCGAGTTCAACGTAGCACCTTCTACATGCATCTCGCAGTTTGGTACTTTTACCCATTCTCGTAGATAGTGAAATTCGAAGTTTCTCTATATTTTCCGATCTCACCTCACAAATACTACGAGCTCTGTAAATTTGTAATATGTTTTCGGTGCTATTTTTGACCTTTTGTTTTTCTTTTGGAATCAATTGATCTTGATATGTCAAAGAAATTTTATGGAGGCTTCTGCATACAAATATTTTACGATGAAACTCTTCCTATAAATATTGGTCTCTCTTTTTGGTTGTTCTTCGTTTGAAGGGATTAGTTTTGTTTTATTGGTTTACAAATTCTTCGTGGCTTAGGTCTCCATTGCACACACATGCAACTGCATTTACTCTTTCCTTCAACAAAGGCAATGGGACATCGAATTCAGGGAGTCTGCTAAAGAACAGAGGCAGAGGTGTCTGGCCTTTAAATTTTAGATGCATTTAGTTGTTCTTTTTTGTATGTGACATGTAGTTCTTTTGGTCCCATTAGTTACTCATTATGGACAGTTTTTATTGTAATTTTTTGACTCAAGAAAATATTTATCATTTTTCCTTTAGCATCATAAATTCATTTATCTTGGATGATAATATGTTTATTTTTCTTTTTCAGATTACTATATGATATGCCAAGATTGGAAGAAAAGGTTCAGAGGCTTGAGCCGCAGATACAAGCCAAGGATAGGGAGATAACAACAATTACCCCAACAGTGAGTAACTTAGGGTTTTGCTATGTGACATTTTGTTAACTAGAATGCTTGATTGGTTTGTTCATATTCACTAAATGTTGTTGTGTGATTAGAAAGCCAAAGCTATTGTTGCTTTTAAGGCTTAAATTGAAAAGTTTCAATAGGAGCAAGATGAATTTCAAAGGATAGTTCTCGGTAATCAGTTTGGGGACAATAGGCATGTTGTTTTTTTTATTTTCCTCTGAGTTTATTTAGACAATGTGCTACTCTTGACATATTGAATAAACTCTATAACTTGGCAAAGGTGAAGTTGGGTTTGTCCTGCATCTCTTATGTAGCCTGTACCTGATAAAATTATTGATTATGTATGGTATCTCCTTGTTTGCTTATTGTAGGCAGTTCATCTTAAGGAAAAGATTAACCTCATGTTTAATGGAGATTGTTTAAGTCACTATTTCCTTCTTCTTCTTTGGTTTTTAATCCATTTCATTTGCATACTGTGGAATTGATTGGTATAAGATATTTTTCTTTTATAAAAAGATTATGATAGCTTCCTTTTGCGAAGATATGACTAATCACATTATGCTTGAATGGAACTTCCAGATAAGCAGCACCGAGAATAGGACTGTCTTGCATGTAGCTTTGCGTTCTCTAAGGGATGCAACCATTAGAGTGATGGGAAGAATGTTGTGCTAGAGGTTTGGAATGTTTTAGGCAAAATCAAAGACTTCTTGGAGAGGGTCCAAAATGGTTCTTAGGTAATTACAATTCTAAATCTTGTTTTCATTCATGAATCTCCTGTTTTATGGTAATAGCCAAATGCTGCTAGGTTGGAGCTACAAGAAAACCACTGACTAATGTGGTATCAGTTGATATTGACGGAATCTTCTTCGGTGATCTTTTCTTGCATATTGCTCTTAAAATAATTTCTTCATATGCTTTCTTTATTGGATTTGTTGGATCTTAAATTTACTGTCACAAAAGCTTGTGTATGGATTAACTTTTCTGCTTTTTCTCAACTTGTAGATCTAGAGGCTAACAAACACATTAAAAGATGCCAACTACGATTGTAAGTACTTTCATTTTTCTTCTTATCTCATTTGGGCATATGTTTCAAATATGCATGAGGTTTTGTGGTGGTAAAAGTTATAATTATAACATTCTTGGTCATAACCGTGAATTGCATATTAATTATTATAATAATATTATTAAGTACTATATACTAATATTAAGAGTATATATACACACAACTCTTCACGAACTGTGAATTATTAATTATTATATTATTAAGTTTTACTATTTGATGAGGAGCGAGTCTTTGATCGTGCTGAGTTACTTAAATATGCATTTTTTTGACATCGTTGGCTACTTTTCTCTTTTAATTACATATTTTTCCTCATCTTGACCAATTTTTCTCTGGTTCGGTTGAAGATAATAAGCTATCAAATTTTAATACCAGCAGGAGTCTATATTTATGTGTAAGTACTTTCTTTTATTTTGTGTTTTGCCTAAGCATATTTAATTGTTGCTCTACATTTTCCCTGTTGCATTGTACCTTATCAATTGGATCATTTTTTTACTGGTTATAAACATATTTTTAAAATATTGCAAAATTATCAATTGGTTTTATTGCAATTTTTTATTTCTTGTTTTTATTTTCAAATTCAATAACAAAAACTTTGGTTTTTTTTACCATAATATGATTTATTAAGAATTATGATTTCAATAATTTTAATCTTTAATGTAAAACTGAAATTAAAATTATTTTTTCAAGAAAATTTTTCATAAACAATTAAAGTTATTTTGTAAAGAAAATTTTTCATATTTGACAATTATTTACTTAATTAATAAATTAATTTATCTATAAACTTTATTTAATATTCAATTATTAAAATAATAAACAAGTAACTTTATTTTCATTTATAATTAAATATATTTTTGTTTGAAAAATATAAATCAAAATTTGGAAATAAAAAATGTCCATGGGTTAGCATAAAAAACTAAAGAGTTTGGTTTTATGGTGATTTTAGTTTCTTGTTTTTATTTTCAAATTCATTAAATTTTGTTCATTAAATTTGGGGTTTTTATAAGGTCAAGTTCCAGGTTTAATCATAATATGATTTATTATTCATTAAATATATAATATTATGTATTTATATTGTTGGCAATTGGACGATTTTTATATTGGATGTAAATATTTTTTGTTAAGATGAGAGTATAGATTTAATATAATTAAAGAGCCATATTTTTTCATATTTAAATTGGTTATAATTTTTGTACTATTAACACATATAAACAAATATAAGGTTATGGACAACGTTTATAATTTTAAAGTTAGATTCATTATCATAATTACTCATTTGTTAACAGTTTTTTGACATCTTTTCTACTTAGATTAATATAAGATATATATTTTTCAATTGTGATTTCTTGATTTCATTTTATGCAGCACCATGCTTAGATTGCTCTCATTTAATTGCATATTTTAGCCCTTAGATCATTAATAGATTTAAGAACCGAAAATGATTAAATTCAGTGACTTAGATTTAAGAAGTTTTGATATTCCTCTTTAAAGAACAAGTTGGAAGCAACAATCTTCACTTATTCATTGACTTCTTTATAATGATTAATGATGTTAAATTGTGTTGGATGTCCGAATGCTTTACACTAATTATCTATTGATTAACTGTAGATGATACAATTGCAGTTGCCAATGAAATTACTTGTGAAATGTATTTCCTTGTGTCATATGAGTTGATCATCATGCATATTTAATCAAGCCTTTGTTGTTAGTCTAATTTATTCATTCCATCTTGCTCGTTCATTATTCGTATAATTGAAGCTAAAAAGCCCTACGTTAATTCCAATTTGGAGAATTAAAGATGTATAAATAGAAACTAAAAAGCCTTAGGTTAAGTCCAATATCATGAACTCAAATTTAATTTATTTAGTAACCGTATAGAAAGGTACGAGCTTGAGAAACGAAGTTCTAGTGATACATATAATCTACTACCTTTACATGTTGTATTGATGATTGCTACGTATAAAGTTGAATATTGTTTTGTATTGTTCTTTTTATTTGCTATTCTTTTTTTGTATTTGAAATTCGATTGGTCTTTAAGACTGTGTTGAGAATCTTCCTCTGTTACCCATGAATTCTATACTTTAGTAATTTCTTTTGTTTGATTGAAAAGATTTAATCAGGCATACAATAAGGATTTTTTTTTTCTAAATACTCTCCTCTATTTGTGTGATATGCATATACATTGAGAATATCGACCATCGAATGGACTATTCTCATGCATACACCCATATACATACACTTGGAAATGTTCCACGGAAAAACTTGTAATGTACATAATATTAGATGCTGGCTTACTCCAAGATGTACATATACTTGGTTGGATGTTCCTTCAAACAATTGTTTAACACTTAGACTACAAAAGGTTTTGCAACTACTTAAGTCAAAAGATGCCAATGTCATAATTTTACCCTTTTCAGTTTTGCTTTCAAGTTACAATGCCAACCCAAAGTGTCGATCTGAATTACATCTTTTACCTGAGGCCTGTTCTATAAGTTAAATTGCAGCCATTTAATAGGAGATATAGTTCTAAGCATACTATTTAATACTGCTTATGTTGATGTGCCTTCATCCCTCGTGTACTTGCTAAAAATTTTATAAATTTCAAAACCTATCTAGCAGAATGAGATTGAAAGAGAAACCTTATTTTATTATACTGTATCATATCAATTTTTATCATTTCAAAAAAATTGAAACTTTTATATTATCATTTAATGGAGAAGTAGGCAAATGAGCTATAAACAAAGAAAGTCTTAACAAAATTTTAAGAGATGGTTAGGATTCAAAACCTTTATGGAGTCTAGAATATGCTTCTTGGTACAAGCTACAAGAGTGTTCTTTAAATAGCTCTTTTGGTGCTCCTCAGTTGGTTTAAAATTGTTCTCTATTATGTCTTTGTAGGTATGGCCGTAAAAAGAGAATAACGAGTTTGGTTTTGTTCAAGGGCTCTTCAGTATGATACATGCTCTTTTTCCTTATAAGCCAGATGATACTGCTTTTGTCGAACCAGTACAGTCTTCAAAGGTATGCTCATGTTTCATGTGAGGAGATCTTCGTCACAAGGAATGAGATGATTTCATGATTATATCTGATACTAATTTTTATTTTATGTAAATGGTTAGGGTAAAAGGAAGTCAGAACTCTACACATCTAGGTTATGTTTCAGTCTGAGTTCCTATCTCTATTTTCTAGTCACAAGGAAATCTCTAAGACTTCAGGTATATATACACCATGAGGAGGGTGATCCTTTATTTCCCTCTATAAACCAATGTTTTTTATCCTTAGAAAGAATAAAGACTTATATGATTGACATATAGGGTGACAGGGTTTCTTCAGAATTCAAACAATTACCATTCTCCTGTTGTCGTACAACCCACTTTGAGTTCAATTGCTTCCCTTCTTAGCTCT
>JANKOE010000001.1:13535263-13556223 GCA_026284465.1 Erythroxylum citrifolium | reverse complement strand
TAGTTAGAGGAGAGAGAGGGAACTATGTAAGGGAGGAGTTAATACAGAGGAGGGCATCTTTTCACTCTTGTACTGTCTCGACTGATAGCTCGAGCGGCCATTGTTGGCTGATAGCTTGGTGCTTGTAGAATTTCCTACGAGGCTATTGCTAACTTTCAATAAAATTCCTATATTCTCGTCCTTTTGCTTATCAATCACCCCCAAACGGACAGACAAACGGAGGTAGTAAACCGAACTATCGAAATGCACCTTCGGTGTTTTATGGGTGATTCTCCTTGCAGATGGGTTAATTAGATTCCTTAGGCAGAATATTGGTACAATACTTCCTTCCATTTAGCACTACAAACCACGCCATTCCAAGTTGTGTACGGTCGCACCCCACCTCGACTACTTTCTTATACCCTTGGCTCCATAAGGGTTAATGCTGTTGACACTGCTCTTCGGGATAGAGACAAAGCATTGGGTGACATTCGCAATTGTCTCCTCCAAGCTCAGGGCCGTATGAAAGAGTATTACGACAAGGGCCATCGTGATGTTGAATTTGCTGCTGGTGACCTTGTCTGACTTCGCCTACATCCTTATAGGCAACATTCCATTCAGCTACAAATTCCTAGCAAGCTCTCCCCTCGGTATTATGGTCCCTTTTCCATCTTACGGAGGCTTGGCCAAATTGCATATGAGCTAGATTTACCAAACGATTGTCGCATTCATAATGTCTTCCATGTCTCCTTGTTAAAAGCCTTACATGGAACTCAAATTCCACCTACTACCGCTCTCCATCCACTAGATGATGGTAAGCTTATTCCTCTGCCAGCTGCCATTCTGCGTGCTTGACTTATCGTGGATAGAGGGAACTTTTGGTCCATTGGGAGGGACTGCCTAAATGTAACGCCACTTGGGAGCCGCTGGACCAATTCCTCCAAGCGTATCCATCCTTCGAGGTTGAGGACAAGCTCTTTTAGTGGGAGGGGGGTAATGTTGTGGATGCATTTGTGGGTCAAGCGTACGTGAGGAAGAAACGTTAATTTTGGTTCCTTATTTCAATTCTAGTTAAACAAGTTGTTATTTCTATTTAAGTCAGTTTTTATTTCCATTCTTGCGGTATTTCCCTTTTAAAGATAAGCTTCCTCAATAGGACTTCTAAGGTAGTAGGACTTCTATTGATGTAAGAAGACTAGCGTATTTATTTGGCAATCACAACAATAAAGATAAGCAAAAGATTTTAAGTCAAAACACGGGATTGGAGTTCTCTCTTTCATTGAATGCCAATGAGTTCTTGAATATGGTCCCTGACATATAGCAAGGAAGCAATTGCTACTAAAATTATGGAAATTTAGACAAAGTTTATATAAGAAAGGAAAGAAAAAATCTAATTTAGGCTAATTGTAATAGTATCCGTTTAGAGTATTAGACAACCACGAGACTTAGCTACTTAGCTTATACACTGGGGAGGCCTATCTGTCTTGATACTCAAACAACTGAACTTAAAGAATTAGCTAAACCAGGGTGTGATTTGAGGTGGAGAAAAACAAAGAAAACTATGACATTAAATGAGGAAGGATGGATGGACTAGGTAGAAATATCCATCGCATATCAATGGAGTCATTGAAGCCTTAAAAGAAGGAATAATGACCAGTTGAAAGAATATTTTGCACAGAAAGCTTTAATGAATTATATGAAGTTGGTGAGGATTTTGAGTAGACAAGTGATAGCTCACTTCAGTAGAATAAGGAAGAAACAAACTACTATCTACTTCAAGTTGACAACAAAAAGAAGAGGGGCTCAAGTGAAGTCTAAACCTGAAACTTAAGGGGTCTCTCTTATTCTGGAAAGCAGTTGAAAAGAACTAGCAAGTATTACAACTCAAAAACAACCTCTAGAAGAAATTAGTCTACTGCCTATACCTAATTCAAGTTAGATGGATATTGCCACCACTAAATTAGAGTTATTCACTATTAGAAAAAGGCTAAGAAGAAAGAAGAAGGTTCGACAACCTATCAATACACTTCTTAGTCTAGAATGTTAGGGAGCTTGACAACCCTTATAAACAGCTATTAGTTAAGGACCTTTTGAGGGAAAAAAAAAAGCCTCGCTTTTTAAGCCTTTTGGAAACAAAAATTAACACAATAATATAAATAATTGGTGGTTTTATGTAGGGATGTCAAATGTGACCTGACCGGGCCCGATTTTGGCTGGGGTTGATTGGGCCACGGGTGGGCCATAGGCCTACCATGGTTGGCCTAACTGGGCCACAAAATGACGTCATTTTTTACATTTTTATTTTAAAAAAATATATGGTAGGTCAGGTTGGCTCAGCCCGCCTATGGCTCATTGAGCCATGAGTCGGTCGGCCCATGGTCAGGCCCAGGCCAATGGCCCATTGACAAGTCTAGTATTATGGGAAAAAATTTACGTGCTATCACCAACCACGATCATTATAATGGTAAAATTTTGGTTGCTTATGACAAAAAGAAAGTCTAGGACATGAAATCTTTCTCCATTAACTAGCTAATACATCTTACAATAGCCTAGATAAATGCCTCTACTTTAGTCAATGTATCATTAATCTATAAAACAAATTTAGCTTTCCAAAGGACTCTTTATAAAGTGAATTTCAAAGAATTTAGATGCTCTCGAAGCACACTTAGATTGTTCTGGGGGACTTCAATAGTAGAATGTATTCTTGCGAAGTTAAGAGCTTAAGAAGGAATCAAGGTCACTTGAAAGATGACCTAAGAGCATGCGTGGAACAAATTAGCGTATCTTCTTTATGCTTTGGAGGTTAGCTTTTCAACTAGGACAATAGGCAAGATGAAGAATGGAGGATTAGAAGAAAGTTGGATAAGACATTGGTTAATATGGATTGGATGACAAGTTTCCCCTCTAATGCAACCTTTTTTAGGAGTACTATATACGTATACCATTCTTATATAGAGGTGCATAACATACTCCAGGTTGAGCCAATAAGGGCCTCATTTAGATTCAATAACCACCTCCTTAAAGCTCCATTTTTTTAGAAGTAGTAAGGGAAGGAATAAATAAGAAGGTTGATGCTTATAAGGCATATATTAGTTTTGAAAAATTGAAGAGCATTAGAAAAGAATTGAAGTTAGTAAACAAATCTCTATTCTTTAGTATAGAATTTGTAGTTAGTAAAGCAAGACAGGCTCTTGGTAAGGTGCAAATGATTTTTACAAATCCTTGACAATGAAAAGTTGAAAAATGTAGAAAAGTAGTAACTAGACTTCTTACATCTAAGCTTTGAAAGCTCGCAACAATCTAATGCTTCAAAAATTATGGATTTTATGGCTTAATGAGGGTGATAGGAATACCAAGTTTTTCCACAATGTTATTCTTACCTGAAGGAACCAAAACAAGATCAACATTTTGCATAACCAACAAAAAAATGCCTTCATTAATTAAGAGAAACTTAAAATGTTAACTTTCAACCACTTCAAAGATATTTTAGGAAAGTCTACTAGCAGAGATGCAACTTCTCAAAAACTAATCTCCTTTATTTTTTCTCCACTACACTCCACTAAATTTGCTCTGCTTATTAGGCCTTTTCTAAATTCAATGTATAAAATGCCTTATTTAGTCTTGCTCCCAAGAAGACCATTGGCTCTGATGGCTTAAAAGTCTATTTTTTCCAAGGACATAAATGTAGTTAGAGACATAGTAACTAAAGCGATATTGAAATTCTTCTCTAGCAAAAAGATGTTAAGGAAGATAAATAAGACCTACATATGCTTAGTTACTATGGCAGCAAACCCAAACAATCTTCACAATTTAGACCTATATCTTGTTATGATCTTATTTATAAATTCACTTTTAAGATGTTTGTAAAAAGGCTAAAAGGAGCTTTGTGGAACCTAATCAATCCTAGTTAGAGTGCTTTTATTAAAGATTGAATTATTGGTAAATTTTTAATCTCCTGATGGTTCACGATCTTTTTAAAAATTATCGTAATAAGTTGTCAATCAAAAGATGTGCCTTAAAATTTGACTTTCATAAGCTTTTGATTCAATTGAATAGAGGTTTATACTCATTTTCCTAGAGGTGTTTAGCTTCCCTAAATTTTTTACTGAATAGATTCAATAGTGTGTTACCTCTACATTATTTAGAGTTCTTATAAATGGAGAGCCAAAATAGATTGTTTAATGGCATTAAAGGTATGAGACAAGGTGAATTCTTATCCCTATACTTATTCACCATTCTTTTAAGGCTCTTAACTAGGTTTATATCCCATAGGATTGAGCTTAGTGGAGGGTTCAAGTATCATAACAAATGCAAAGTGCTTAGACTATTAACTTTGCATTTGCCAATGATATGTTGTTTCTATGTAGAGGTAAGACTCACTTAATGCAAATTTTGATGCAATCATTATAAATATTCAAGGAAATATCCAGCCGTAACATTAACCATTTAAAGAGCACATTACTTGTATTTGTTAGGCTCGTGAATTTAGCAAATAATAGTTTGCAAATTCAACAAGCTCCATTCAAGTATCTTAGATTACCAATCACCGCAAAGAGACCAGCATTTAGGGAGTGTCGACTTCTTTTGATACAATTAACAAGAGAATTCACAATTGGCAGAATAAGTTCATATCCTATGTAAGAAAGAATGTTTCTTGTAACATTAATACTTAACAATATGCACAACTATTAGAGCTCTCACTTCATATTACCAAAGATCTTGGTTAAAGCTATAATGAAGCTTCTAAGAATTTTCCTTTGGTCAAAGAATATTAGAAAGGAAAAGTTTCAAAAGTGAAATAACCAAGTATATATATTTTAAAGCAAGAAAGGGGATTAGGGTTTGTTAGCATTCATGTTATGAAAAATAATTATCAAGAGGATCTAGAAATTGTTAGTGCTAATCATCAAGAGCATCTAGAAATTGTTCAATGATAAGGAATCTATATGGGTAAGATGTATGCATTCTAATCATTTAAAAGCAAATAACCTTTGGGACTTGAAGAAAAATCTTGAGAACTAATGGATATTAAACAAATTGATGAGACTAAAAGACTGTATAAGTCAAGAATTCAAAGCAATAGTTGTTAATGGTAATGAAACTTAGTTTTAGTTAGACAATTGGAATAAACTATGACCCTCGCATAGAGCACTTGAGCTACTCTCAATCAATTACTAATTGTCTGAGTATGCAAAAGTCAAGGAGATTATACGCAGTGACCAATAGTAATGTAACTCAAGGGGCTTCCTAAATAATAGGAAAAATCTCCCTAAATATTGCCCCATTCAAAATAGACCAGACCTCGCAATATAGCTTATGTATAAGTTAGGAAAATTCACAAATAAATCATGTTTAAATCTACCTAAAATTTGTATGGTCAAGATTTAATTTACCCAAATCTTCTTTCATACTATGGTTGAATACTAAAAAGAGATTAAAGAATACAGATAAAATGAAAGGGAGCTTTGCCAACAAGCCAGTGAAAGTATTTCCTAATTTTTTCTATTAATGTCGATTCTCTGTTGAGCTATGGGCAAAGGTGCAAACCAATTGCAATATCCTATACCTTGCTATGAGTTGGGAGAGCATTTGTAGGAAAGCAAAAAAAGTTTCTCCACAAATTATACTTGAACATGTTCATATCAATATTTAGCTTCTCCATTTATGCTATCTGGAGAAGAAGAATGTTCAAAAATTTGGGAAAGCACCAATAGATAGACATATTATATAAGAGAGCTTTACATTGGGTAAGGGAAATCTTGATCAAATGTGATATCTATATAAATTCTGTTACTATAATAAAACTTAGATGGAACTTACCAAAAGCTGTATGAGTCTCTCGTTGCTAAGATAATTAAGCTAGTTTACTTTAATAATGATCCTTTAGTTAACTGATAGCTGCTACATTTATAAGTTCTAGATTAATAACCATCTTTTGTTCGAACTCTATAGGGAGCAATTGGTTGTTCTTGTTATTGGCTAGGTAGGATTTGGTACTTATGCAGATCATCGTTACTCTTTTTATAATGTCTGGCTTATTATTAATTCAATTTGAACTTTAATTTTTAAAAATGTGAAACCCTTTTATTGCTTAGAAATTGTGTGGAGTATGGAGAAATGATTCATTATATTAGATTGAATGATTCATTATGCTGGATTAAAATTTGGGTATAGATGTGGTCTATAATTTTACAATAGTATGATGGAGTTATATGAAAAATCACATTTGGTTTCTTCCAGTAAAGTGATCCACAAGATGTCCCTAATAGATTTAGCTTCATGAAAATCCCTCATTTTTTGTTATGTTTTGGAATATGATTTAGTAACGGCTTTTGTTTTATTCAACAAAATGAGATTAGAGATGGAATTGAATTGTGGCTTTGATTGTTATATTGCAAGGGTGTTGTGCATGTGAAAGTTTCATTTAAAGGGAACAATTACATTGTTATATGATTAAAGTTGGTTTATTAGTTGATGTATCTGTTTAAAATTTAATTTTAACAATGGATAGTAGAATAGGCTGCATTGGAGAAGTGCAGAAAATTCAAAATTCGATATGGAGAATCTTAAAAATCCATGTTCATTGCCCCACTAAACAATAAGATTAAATGCAGAGAACTAAAAAAAGATTCAAAACAAGAATATAAGTAAAAAAAATATTCATACTTGGTTTTGGAATGGAGTTTGATGGCTTATTTTTTTATATTTTAATATATTATTGTTATGTTATTGGATTGATTTATCAAGGGCTACGATAATGTGATAGACCATATCGACACCATTGATTATAGAATTAACAATAAACTAATTTTACAACAAATTAAAATTTTCTATATTTAACTGCTACTTTTAGTAATCTCGTTAATATTGTAAAACCATACAAAATTAAAAAATTTAAATGTAATTTACTTTAGTTTTATAATATAATATACCTTTGCTTTCACGATAAAATAGATTTCAAAGTCTTTGTGAAAGATTAAAAAATGAAAATAAATTATTGTGTTTCTATATTTTAACTCAACAAAAGACTTAGATACTAAATTTTACGTTTTGACTTTCAGAAGAAAATAACTGAAGAATAACAGAGGAATGTGGAAGAAAAAATTTGCTCTATTATTGAATTGAAATAACTATGGCTATATATATAGCCTTACATAACAAACGGAATACACAAAAATAAGCAACTATCAACCAAAGAATGATTTTAGGAGATAAGAGTTCCATGGAAACAGGGATTTATTTATTGGTTTATTGACTGAATATTAACAATTTCTCCCTTAAATTGAATGCTAAATGCTAGCATTTAGTTTATATAATTCTCAAAACATGCTCATAATAAGTAACGCAACTTCAATAAAACATTTAACTTGCAAGGCTTTGTCATCACATCTACTAATTGATCTTGATTGTTGCAATACACCAATTCTAATGTACCGACCTTTGTAAGCTCTCGAAGAAAATGAAATCATACATTTATATGCTTATTACGACCATGCATAACTTTCGACAGCTTGATTGTAGAGCTATTATCACAACGAATAGAGGCTTGATTATAATCCAAGCTTTTTAACATTTTTTTTAACCATATAGCTTGACATGCACATGCTGTCGCATAAAACTCTACTTCAAAATTCGAAAGACTTACCACTAGATGTTTTTTAGATGACCACGAAATGCTAGAGATTTGGAAGATAAGAAAAGAACATTACGTTTTGTTTTCTTATTAAGTTCAGGAGCTCATTGTATATAAGCAACAAGTTCATCATTTACTCCCTTCTTATGGAAAATCCCAAACGCAAATGTTCCCTTATCTCAAACTCCTCCATCTTTTGTGAGTTTAAAGTTAGTGATGATAGGATTCCAGACTGAATTGCTTTGATCCATTCCAAACCTTTGCAACATTTCGAGAGCTTTTTTTTTTGTTTATTGAAGATTCCATTTGATCTTTGTATGACTTCAAGTCCTAGGAGATATATCACATTACTGAGATCAGTCATGTCAAACTCATGCTTTATGGAGTTTTTTTAACTTTGTAAACATCAGTTCATTATTTCCAATAAAAAATGGTCATCAATTTACAAACTTACAATTAATATGTTACCATCTATGCTTGTTTTAATGAAGAGAGTGTGCTCAAGGTCACATTTTTGGTTTCCTTCCTTCATGAAATAAGCCTCTACGATGTTGTACCAAGCACGTGGTGCTTGCTTAAGCCCATAAAGGGCTTTCTTCAACTTTTAAACTTTTTGCTCATCCCCTTTTTGTATGTAACCACAGGGTTGTTCTACAAAGACATTTTCATTTAATTCTCCATGTAAAAAGGCAAACTTCACATCTTATTGATAAAGAGGCCATCCTTTTTTACCAGCGAATGCAACAACCAAACGAACTATATCCATTCGCGTCACTGGAGCAAAAACTTCTATATAGTCGATCTCATATTGCTAAGCATGCCCCTTTTACTACAAGCCTTGCCTTGTGTTTTTCTATTTCTCCTTGTTCGTTGAATTTAATCTTGTAAATCGATTTTACTCTAATCTTTTTGGCTCCTTCAGATAATTTAGTTAACTCTCAAGCGTATTCTTTTCTATCGCTTCTATTTCAGTATCTATAACTTTCTTCCATATTTCACTTTTCATAGCATCTTCATAATAAATCGAATCAACACCTGCAAACATGAGAAAATAATTTTTGTCATCTTCAGAAAAACTATAGCCTGTTTCATAGTCCTTCATCCAAACTGGTGGTCTTCTATTCCTCCTTTCATTCGAGTGAGCTACACTATCTTCACTATTAGGAGGAATCTTTTCTAATTTTGCTCTTCCTAAATTTGCTCTTTTGTTTGAATCTATTTCTTCTTAATTTTCCACATCAATATCAAATTAGCTCATCCCTTCAACCACTTCCTTCTCCTTTTCATCCCATTCAAAATCACACAAAATGGTATCTTCATACTTCTTATTCCATTCCCACTTTCCATCTTGGTCAAATACTACATTCCTGCTAATTATAATCCTTTGTGAATTTGGACCATAAATTCGATACATCTTTGATTCCTCACTAACTCTAAGTAAGGCACACCACACACTTTTATCATCTAGCCTACTTTTTGTATTATCAAGCACAGGAAGATGAGAAATATAACCAAAAACTCTAAAATAATGAACTGAAGGCTTGTTTATGCTCCAGGATTCTTTTGATGTTTTATTTTTTACTGTTAATGTTGGATTGTGATTCAAGACATGTATTGCCTAATTTACTGCCTCTGGCCAAAAATTTTGGGAATATTGTTTTAAGATAACATACTACAAACCAGATTCATAATGGTATGATTTTTATGTTCCGTAATTCTGCTTTGTTGTGATGTATATGTGGCTGTCAGTTGTCTCCGTATGCCATTTGCATCACAAAAGTTTCTGAATTTTTATGATGTAAACTCTCCACCACAATCTGTATTTAAGGCTATAAGAGACAAATTTGTTTCTTTTTCTACATAAATCTTGAATCTTCTAAAGACAAAACAAAAACTTCAGATTTTTCAGTTAAGAAATAAACCCATGTTTTTCTACTATAATCATCTGTGAAAGTAATTAAGTACCTTTTTCTATTGTTGGAATTAGGTTTAATTGGACCGAAAATATCAGCATGAACTAACTGAAAATTTTGTGAGACTCTCCAAGTGCTTTTCTTCTGTAATAAGTCACGTTGTTGCCTCCCCTCGAGACAATCCTTGCATAACTTTGAAGGAGACTTCATTAATGGTAAGCCAATAAATAGCCTTTTTTGATCTAGAGTTTGTAAGCCTTTAAAGCTCAAGTGTCCATATTTATAATGCCAAAGTTGCGCCACACAAATATGTGGATGATATTGGCTGATATATAACATGTAGAATGAACATTCGATTGGAAGACATCTTTGCATTCATAATTAAGCCTTTTTTCATGATGAAACACTTTACATTGTCCATGTTGAAATAAAATTGTTAGGTCATTCTCTTGTAATTACTCAATGCTCAACAAATTGTTCTTCAATTCTGGCACATAAAAAACTCCTGTAATGATGTGAGTGATTCTACTTATATTTAGTCTTACATTACCTTCCCTAGTAATGACCATACTAGCGTTGTTTCCTAGCTTTACTAAATCCTTAAACTTCTTATCAAAAAATGAAAAATATTCCTTTCTTCTACACATATAATTGTGATATGTGCTTAATTGATTGTTTAATTATTTCATAACACTTAGCGATTAATGACATTAAATTGTTTAAGATACTTACTTTGAATCATATGTTATTTTGAGCATAATTCGGAAGCAAAGAAGTTCAAGTGAATCGAAAGCATAATATTTGGGTCATTTTTTGAAGATTTACATTCGCTTGTTTGCTTAGAGCAAGAAGAAGATTAGAGCAAATAAAGAAAAGAAATGAAAATACAAAGAAAATGAATTAAAGTTGCTCACGACTATGCATGTCCCATATAAGAAAGTGAGTTCAAGTTTAATGGGAAGCATTTGGGTTAATTTTTTCAATAGTAGATGAAGGACCCAAAATGGCAGCGCAAAAGCAAGGAGAAACTAGGAGCAAAGCATAATGCAGCAGGTGAAGCATGGAGAGAAAACGATGCAGTAGTAGACAGGCACACCAAGGTTGAGACGATGCAACAGCAAACATTTGGTATGTGTTCAACGCAGACATAGGGAGCGTTTTAAATGGAAATGCGTAGTAATGAAGAAGACATGAACAGTACTAGCGGACCAGTAATTAAATCACAAAACAAAGAGAGCAACACATGCCAAAATGCAATCCATGCAGAATGAAACACAAATGAAACAGCTGGAATGAAGTACGCAAACACACAGGAGAAAACGACAGCACAAAGATAGGAGGGTTTTAAAATGAGTGAACAATGATAGTGGACTAAGAATAAAATGAGAAAATAGGGTGGAGGCATTGCTTCTCTCGTCGTTCTTTCACATCTGAAGAAGCTAAAAGATGGTTGGTACTTGAAGCATAAAAATGGAGATGGAAGGCTAGCTTCCCGACGTCGGTTCAACAGAAATATCGATGTCAAGTCACGGTTAAGCTATTTTTATTATTTTAAGGTTGTAATTTCTTTTCGAATTGTTGTGTTGTTGATGTTGATTTGATTGGGTTTTGGGATGAATAATTTTAATACGTTATTTTGATTATTCCATTTTAAACCTATGGCTATAACGTTGAATGTAACCCGTAATCATTACTTTTGATGTTTGTGAGTAGCATCTAATAATCCCGTATCGTTAGGAACAACATAACTTAGGTTAGATAATCCAAACGTGTGAGGTTACTGCTTATTTTGATCGTTTTCCACATCATAATGCAGTTGACAAATTAAACATATAGATCGTATCCTAGGTTATTTTAAAGTTAAGTTTAATTAATGATCGTATCTTGATTAAACAAAACCTAAGGGAAAAACGAGAATAGAAGAACATTCTATTAGTCTCAGATAAATAGTTCGAAAAGAGTTATAAAGATGTTAGGATGATAAAATATGCTTGATCGTGCTTAGGCCAAAACTGAACCTAGAACCAAACCTTACATATATTTGTCAGTTTAATCATTTTCGATCACTTATTTTAATTTGTTTTCAATAGTTTGCTTTTATTTTATTTTCTAAATTGCTAAAAATCCACCCCCCCCCCCTTTTATATTTTCCTTGCATCAATTAATTTTGTTACAAAAATTAATCGAACATTTCCTAGAGATTTAATCCCGACTTACCATAACTACAAATTTTAGTTTGCAGAGTTAGGTAAATTTTGCAGTGCACTCGACACACTCTGTCAGATTGCTACAACCAGAGTCCAGAGACCATATATCTTCTCTATGAGTCTAATCAACACATGCCATCAACAACATCCCTTCTTGAGTCTCAGTTTAGCCTCTTCTTTCTCTTTATCTATACATTCCTATCGAAAATGACCAAGCTTATGAAAATTGTAGCACTTTACCATAGCCTTGTCGAAACCTTGTCATCCTTTTCCACGTCCTCGCCCTCTTCCAGAACCTCATCCTCTTCATCCATATTGGTCTCCATGACTAACCTTTAGAGCATGCTCTTCTTCAACATTAGAACTCATGCGTTGTTCATACACAAGTAAACTGCTTTGTAATTCATTGATGGTCAGAATGCTTGTATCTTTGGACCTCTCAATGGAACAGACGACATAGTCAAACTTGGGAGTCATCAACCTCAAAATCTTTTCAACAACTACAACAGCTCCCTTATCTTCACCGTTCTCCTTCATCTTGTTGACAATAATAAGAGTCCGAGCAAAATACTCATTCATTGTCTCTTTTATCCTCATGTGAAGAACTTCAAACTCCTTTAGCATTACCTACAAATAAGTACGTTCAACTTGTCTTGTGCCTTAATATTTTTTCTTCATAGAGTCCCAAATAGTTTTATATGTGTCCTTGTTGATAACTGTATCTAGGATAGTGCGATCTAATGCTTGAAATAAATAATTCTTGGCTTTTAAATTCTTCAACTTATGTTCCTCGTACTTTTTCTTCAGTGCATCAATAAGAGTGGCACCTTCTGCTGCTGCAGGAATTCCATTCTCCACCACACATTAATATTCTTTTGATTGTAGAAAATTTTCCATGAGCATCGCCCAATGATCGTAGTGACTGTCAAATTGTGGAACCGCCGGTTGTACGTATGTGCTTTCTATAGCCATACTTTTTTCGACATGCTCCTAGAAGACTACTACTTCTACTTTGCAAGCCTTGTAACAACCAACAAGGCTTTGATATAAAAAAATGTTAGTGAATAAGAAAATAATTGAAGAATAACAGAGGAATATGGAAGAAAATTTTGCTTTATTATTGAATTGAAGTAACTCTGGCTCTATATATAGCCTTATATAATAAATGGAATACAGAAAAAACAAGCAATTATCTATTTAAGAGTGATTTAAGGAGATAATAGTTCCATAGAAACAGGGATTTATTTACTGGTTTATTGACTGAGTCCTAACAATGTCATTTGAAACATGAAACAATTTATTTGAATAGACCTACTTTTAAGAGAACATGAAGTATGAAAGAATACTATTTTTTTTAGAAAATAGCACAAGATCTTCACATTAATTATTTTAAACTTCCATTTTTATCTAAATTAGGATTAATAGAAACTTTAATTTTGAAAATTGTGAAGTCAATATTTAAAGTGGTATTATAATAATTTTAAGGGTAAAAGATATAAACCACTCCTATAGTTTGAGAAATTTTAGAAAAACTATATATTTTTAAATTTTTAAATAAAATTTCTTTAAGTTTTAATTTTTTAGAAAAACCTTTCTTCTATACTTCGAATAAAAACTAATATGATAACTTAATTTAGCTCTTAACTTGACCTAAACTGAATGAACTCAACTTAAATTAATAATTTAAGATAATTATAATAAATTATTAATTTGGCTCAAATTTAATTAGTTTAATGTGAGTTTAAGAATTATGTTAAATCACCACATAAGCAACAATTGATTGGTATAAGTTCGATATTCATATAATGTGTATTTTATTGTTATTTTCCAACCAAAATTTAAGATAAGAGGTTCTATTAAAAAAGATGAAAACTAGGATTTTTATAAAAAAAATTAAAATTAAGGAATTTTTAAAAAGTTTCTTAAAATATAAGGGACCTCGTTGTCTTTTTACCCTAAATATAATTTCATTAATCACAGTTACCTACTAATTGTGGGCCTATAAAGAATCATCTTTAAGTGGGTAAATGCAATTTGGGCTTTAACAAGATAAAAAAACATGATGCAAGTCTATAGCAATAACCCCAAAGACATTAGATACACATTTTCAGAGTTTACTTTAACTTGAGTTTAGTCATTTTCTTTGATCAAATTAAAAATATAATTCTTTGTTCTCTTTAAACAAATGGCCTTGTTAAAAAAGGATTAAAAAAACATAAATATCTACTTAACTTATTATAAATTTTATTTCATTATTTTAAATTATATAACTTTTATTTAATCATTGTTTTATCAAAATATTTATCAAATTTAATACAAATTATTTCACAATTATTAGTTATACATAGGATAAAGTTTTGAATTTTACTTGATTTTATAATATTAGTCAAAATTAGCAGAAGTAATAATAAATACTCAAACTTTTCAATTTTCGTAAAATTAGCTCAATATTAACTTTAAAGTTTTGATAGCTTAACGCATGCATGACATATAATAATACCAATCAATAATCAATTTTGAAATAAAAAAGTTGTGTTGTGGCAATAGGAACCATAAGCAATCATAAACGTTATTTTCTTCAGCACCAAACATCTCATCAACTCGTTTACTGACATGGTAGAATTAAAAGTAGGAGTGTAGGCAATGTATTGAGTGGTTTAAAGGCATTTACGTTTACATACAAAAATGAAAACTTTCGAAAAGTAATTTAGCTACATGTAACATGCACCACACTTCACACTTGAGAACCAAACAATTAGAGTGAAGAAATGAAAGAAGCACACCACCAAACACTTTACAAGCACAAAATGAATTCATAAAATGGAATTGACATTAGAGAAAATAAATGTGTATGCTGTGACTCACTATGAAGTCGCATAGTTAATAATTGTTTGTAAATCAAGGTAATAGTGGTCAATTAATTGGTGCCCAAAACACAAAAAAAGAGGTAGAAGAGGGAGGTAATTAGGGAAACATAGATTTTATAGGGACTTTGGAAGAGTTGATTCTCTGAGAGTGCCAAAAAGGTTTTTATCCTTAGAAGTAGTTTTGGGTTTAAATCTTTTGTACTACTTAACCTATTTTAACCACGTTTGTACGTCAAAACGACATAGTTTTATGTGAAACACGTCTAAAATGACATTGTTTTTGGGACGGAACATAGTTGGAATAGGTTAAATGATACAAAGGACTTGATGCCGTAGTTTTGAGGTTTCACAGGAAGTTATAGAGCAGTAGTGTTGTTCTCGAGTCTTTTCTTATTGTCATTGCTTTCCACGTTATTTCCACTCCTCTGCTTATTCCTGTTTGTAAGTTTTATGCTATCTATTTATCTATGGTTATCATTTTGTTATTGTAATTTAAAATAAGTTAACTGTACATAAAGTAGTGGTGCCAAGTTCTATTTCTTTTTTATTTTTTTAATTTAATTATTGATATGTAATTTTAAATCTCATGTAGATGTTGACTTCTTAAAGTGAATACTATTAATTATAATATTAATGAGGGCTTCATATGGTGGTGGTATTTGAGTAAGCTTAATTTTTGATGTCAATGTAAGAACTGAAGTTGGTACGACATCTAATTCCTATGGGTAGAATCTTTAATAGAGATGCCTGACAATAGACATCTATTCCAATAAGAATATCATCATTATAGCTCGATAAAATAGTAAAGGGACAACTTTGAGTCCAAATGGCATAACAATCCATTGATATTAGGCGTTTGGAATATAAAAAGTTGTTTTGTATTTGTCTTGAAGGTTTATTCCAAGTTGTCAAAATCCTACTTTAAAATCAAACTTGGAGAAGATGGTAACTTTCTTTAGAAATAACACTTGCATACTAATCTTCGACAGTGAGAATTCATAATCTTATAAGAAAGCATTTAGAAGTTTATAGTCAATGACTAACCTCTTTTCCCTCGTTTTTGTTCAGACCTTTTGTTGACATAAAAAGCCTGACAAACCCAATTAAATTTAGTGGGCACAATTAGTCCTTGTTTAAGGATAATAGCACACTCTTCTTGTGCTAGTTTCAAATCATTAGGATTCTTACTCGGATGAGTAGTCTTGGTAGGACTGATATCTTCGTTCTTCTTGAAAAGAAGAAGAATGAAGAAATCAACATTCTTCCATAGAGGATTAAAATGAGAGAACTGTGTATAAGACTGATGACAATAGTCCAAAAATTGGTCTTTCAGGACTTCATACGGTGGTGATACTTGAGTAAGCTCAAATATATTCCTGATGTCGGTGTAAGAAATGAAGTTGGTATGACATCTAATTCCTGTAGTAGAATTTATAGTGGAGACGCCTAACAATAGGCATCCATTCCAATAAGAATATTATTTTTTATAGCTTTGACTAACATCGTAAAATTAGATAAAGTTTAATATTTTAAATATAATTTACCCTTATACATATAAAAACATTTATATTTAAAATAAGTAAAAAAAGGATTGTAAGAGAAAAATAAAAGATTCCAACGTTTCAAGATTTATAAAAAGGAATTAATCACGTTACATGAGAAATGGAATATTAAAGTTGATATGTTAAATTCAAATTGATTGAGATTTAAACTAAGTTTGACTTTAGAACAATTGAGGATATACATTATTCAATTAAATTATACTAATGTAATGTTATTTTTATCTTAATTAACTCTAAACCAAGTTCAAGCCATAAATTAAAGGCTCGAAGCACAATAAGTATTGGGGTATTGGCGGTATGATGAGGACAGAATTTGAAAATTTTTGATTTTTTGAGGTTCAAAATAAAATCGGGGTTTATTTTTTAGTCTTTCTTATTATATTTTGTTCTTCTTCTTTGTGGAAAAGAAGGCGACGAAGCCCCACAAGAAAACAAAAATAGAAAAGCATTATACGCCCGATCACCAGTGCGACGTCGTTTGCCGCCTCTGCTCCTCACAGATCGCCCCAACTTCCAACCTGGTAGGTTCTATGCAACGCCCTTGCTCCCTCCTCGATGGAGTCAGCTCATCAGTTGTTGAATATTAGTCAACGGTTCTCAATTTAGGGTGTTGTTTTCGAGTTGCTCATTTCAAGAGTTAAGCTTTGTTTGGTTTGATTTGAATTCTTGTTTTTTTTTCAGGTTTAGGTAAGGTAATAATGTCTATATGGAAATGGAAGTAAATTTTGTGTTTGTTTTTGGATAAGTAGCAATCAAATCAAGTTCCTTTTTGATTTTGGAAAGAAATTAAAATTCGGAATTCTTGATTTTATTGGGATGATAGATTCTCCACATTGTCCAAGAAAATGGAAGATAAAGCTGTGTAATATATATATACACACAGACACACATTTTCTTTTGGTGACCAAAGCTTGGGTTTATTGTTTTCTTTGGGAAACTTGTCGTCTTCTAAGCATTTATCCATTTAGTTGGAATTATTCTCTTCATTGCTCTCAACATCAACTCTTTGATATACGGATTCTTTCTCTTAGTTTGGATTCCGAGAAAACCGAGGAAAGATATTTTAATTACAAGTTTCTTTATTTTTGCTTCTTGAATTTAATGCTTTATGTTAATTATTTGCTTTCCTTGTTAAACCGCAGCTTCTTTGTCCCAGCCAAAAGAAATATGTGTGTCTTCCCGTTGAGAAATTTGAGTTTATACTGATGCCGATGTTATTATATTTTTCTGGCTAGAAATTGAATTGTGTTAATTTAACCTTGGCTTGTGCTGTCAAGGTATTTGGATTTTCTGTACAACTTGCACTGTTTCTTGGAATAAGAACAAATCAGGGAGTCGGACATCATTTAAGGTGTGCTATTTTCTAGTGATTCTATGCTTCCGTCGTTTAAGTTGGTGTTGGTGGGTATAGATGGATGTTGGCCCACTAGAACAAGGATCTGAGATTCAAATTGACGTTTATCCATTATTAATGGAGCGCCTCGAATGTGTTAATGGGAGTGATCACACTGTAGACATACCACAGAGTATGGATGGTTCTGTCTCAGCATCTCATGATAGAAGTTACAGTCGTTTTGAAGCTTCTTCCTATGAGGACAGCTCTTTAAGCAATGTAAGAGTTCCTGTTTCTCAGCCATCAGCATCTTCATCAAATGGTCCAAACTCACAAAATTCTTCCTTCATAAGGAGGGGAGAAGCTCGTAGGCGTAGGAGTCCACTGAATTCTGGGTTGTGGATTTCTGTTGAATTAGTTCTGACAGTGAGCCAGATTATTGCATCTATTGTTGTATTGTCTATATCTAGGGATGAGCATCCCCATGCACCATTGTTTGAATGGATTGTTGGTTACGCATCTGGTTGTTTAACAACCCTTCCCCTGCTTTATTGGCGTTATCGTCATCGGAATCAAACTTTGGATCAAGACTCATCTCAACCTCGTCAGACTTCAACACACATTAATGTCCCTGCAGGACTATTTGCCCTTTCAGTTACTAGGGCTTCAGAAGGTGAAGATCGAAGAAATGCTGTCCCATCAACTAGAGGTAGCCAATATGCCAGGGCTTTCAATGCAAGGTATTTTTGGTGTCAATCAAAGCTCTTTAGAAGTGTATTATACTTGTATCAGTTGTGATTGTGCCATGCACTTTGAACATATTGGATAAGTGTTCGTTCTAATATCTGTTTAGACGCGTTCATTGTTTTAGAGTTATTCATACTGGTCATATTTCTTCTTCCTTTGTAAGGAATTGACTAAAATTACAAAAAACGGTTCTTTCCTTTACTGTTTTTTAGTTGGGACTTATTTGTTTCTCATGCATTGATATTCAGCACACTTTCTATCACAAGACTTTATATGTGCCTAGACAGCTTCCACCATGTCTAGGTCATTGGTGTTATGTGCATTAAAGTTTATTTCTTCCAGTTTGTTATCTTTAATAGTGATAACTGGTAACTGAAGATATTAACGCATAAAGCGTCGCCTTTATCCCCTTTTGTGGAAGATTGATACTGAACAAAGATCTAATATCTTTAAGATTGATTGTGAAGGAGATCCTAGCAGTTGCTTCTTCCCAACTTGTTAAATGACCAGTAAGTAGAGATTCATAATCCCTTCACCAAATATCAGTGGAGTGTTGGATTCCTTGTTTTAAAATAACAACAGATATATCTGTTAGATGATCCAAGAGGAAGAGAGGGAGGGTGTGTATGGTTGAGGGAGGGGTTGTTGGGGTAGGCAAAATGGATGGAGGAAAGAACCCAAGTGGGGGTTACTGCAGCTTTTAGAAGGTTTTGTTTGGGTTGGATAGTAATTCCTAGTTTAGTGGTGCGACAAAATTGTAATTAGCTGTGAAGCAATATATCAAAATTGGAGTTATTGATATCTTAATTTTGAGCTACTCATGTAACGATTTAGATAATACTAAAATTATCACATTGCAATTCCTTGAAATTAGATTAAAAAAATTGGGATTCTAAATTCATGACAGTGGTATAGTGGGGTTGGAATTAATAGGCTCAATCCAAATTCCAAATTTCATTTTGCATGTCCCAAACACAATAGTAAAGTAAAATATCATTGATGATTCAAGGGCAGTAGTCGATGAGAAAGGCCAAATGTAGCTGAAGTGGATTGGATTCCTTCATATGGTCTCTCCTGTAATGCTTTGTACCATGACTTGATCCTTCCAACACGATGCCTCTTTTCTTTTGGTTTGCAGGCTTAAACTCCTGATGGACTACTATAAAATGGGATTGGATTGCTTTTTTGCTGTTTGGTTTGTGGTAGGCAATGTATGGATCTTTGGAGGACATTCATCTGCCAATGAGGCTCCTAACTTGTACAGGTGTGATGCATGGTGTTGTCTCTAATATATCTTGCGTTACATAGAGTTGATACCTTCTTTGTATCTATTTTTCAGGTTATGTATAGTGTTTCTTACATTCAGCTGTATTGGATATGCCATGCCCTTCATTCTGTGCGCAACAATCTGCTGTTGCTTGCCTTGTATAATTTCTATCCTTGGGTATAGAGAGGATCTATCACAGACCAGAGGGGCGACATCAGAAGCAATTGATGCTTTACCAACATATAAATTCAAGTCCAGTAAGAATGGAAACCGAGATGATATAGATAATAACTCCCCTGCTGGTGATGGTGGTGTTGTAGCAGCAGGAACTGAAAATGAACGAGCCATCTCTGGTGAAGATGCAGTAAGGCCACCTGCTTATAAATTTCTACAATATGTAGACATCTAAATCACCTTGAAGTTCAATTTTTCTATCACTAGTGAAATCATCTTGTTACTGTGATAGGTTTGCTGCATTTGTTTAGCTAAATACGTCAACAATGATGACCTCAGGGAGCTACCTTGCGCTCATTTCTTTCACAAGGAATGTGTAGATAAGTGGCTAAAGATAAGCGCATCTTGTCCCCTATGCAAGAGTGAGGTTGGTGATAGTGTTTTGGTTTCCGGATCAATCTCTGGACAGCAACTGGTTTAGAGAGAAATGGAATAGTGTTGTGGAAAGCATCATCTTTTTCATCACTGACTATATAAAAGAGCAGTCTATATACAGAAATATCTTTCCCATTTTGACATGTAAAGTATGTATTCTTTTTCATTGTCTTCCTGTGCCTTGGAACAGTGAAGTTATGTAAGAATTTAGTTGGTGTGGCATCCGCTTTTGGGCTTTGCATCTAACCAAACAGTTGGTCATAACCCATTTGTCTTGGGCAGGGATTCTGCATGTGCATCCTTTAACGGTTTTACCAGCTGCTGTTAGCTTAATACAATAGAGTTGGTAAAAATCATTAAGTTGAAATGGAATGATAGGTCAGTGGGTTCTTGTTTAAGCATAGGGATTTGTAAAACTTAACTCACACCTTTTTTCGAAAAAGACGACATGCTTTGAAGTATTAACTCAAAAAGATAATACAAGGATTTCCTCAGCATAAATCAAATTATCAACTCAAACCAAAAACGGTAAGGATATCTAGCTTTATAAGTTTACATGTGCCAATTGTTCTTTAATTTGTTGGACAAGTTGTCTGCATTCTTGGCTATTGATACAGCTCTAATCCAATCGATATTGTCCTCAACTAGTTGATGTTTACTTATTTCTTCAGCTTTGTAGATTCTATTGTTTCTTTCTTTCCATAAAGAGTAGAGAGTAATTGTAAATGTTGTCTTGTAAATTACTCCGTTTTGCTTCTGCATTCTTGCTAATCTGCTAATCCATTTCAGAATTCTAAGCCACTCATAGGTTTGACAATAATCTATCATCTGATGTTTGATTCT
>JANKOE010000001.1:13508183-13521027 GCA_026284465.1 Erythroxylum citrifolium | reverse complement strand
AGTCTGGAAAGCAACGAAAGACTCTGGAATGTCTAGAGAAGTGAGATGCGAGAGTTGGGGCATTTTCGAGATGTGGCTGAATAAAATCAGCTTATTGTTGTGAAACGCTCCTATTAGGAGCTGGTTGAAAAATAGCTGATTGGGTTGAATCAGCCAACCCAATCAGCTATTTACCAAACAAGCTTATGGCTCTTTTTTAGCTGGTCAACCAGCTAAAATGAGTTGACCAGCTAAAAAAGAGCTGATAAGCTCTTTACCAAACACACCCTTAATCTCAACCCTACCTATGTTGGACCTCCTATTCATGTTTTGCCTCATTTAGTGGCCCCCTCACTAGGTCCAGGCCCAATTTTCATACACCACAATCTAGGCCCATGTAGTTTAATGACAACCCACCTAATTGAATTATAAAATTTGCAATCTTTGAATTAACTAAAAACCCATAATTATAATCATATCTTAAGCCCTCTAATACACGTCCGGGTCCCCCCACAAGATCTCTCTTCGTCTAAATTCCTGATTTGAGTATTTGCAATATCTATTAGATTGTTTAACTCTCATTACTTAATTTAATCGTTTTGCTATCGATTTACTCTCTCGATTTATTACTGAAGTATGCAAATACAATAAATAATCACAACACCTAATGTATTAACATAAAAAGAAATCACATTGAAATTAATTTAAGAACAAATCCCTAAAGAAGTTTAGAATATCATTATCAAACCCAAATCCATTGCTAACAAATTCATCTTATACATTTAAAAGAAAGAACAATAAAAATGAAATGAAGTCACTTGCAAGGGTCGGAATCGATTGGGAAGATGGCAGCACGATAAGCTCCTTCTTCTGCTCTCCCTTTCTCCTCCTTCTCTCTTCTTCTTCCTCTCTCCTTGGATCTTTCTCAAAATGGAAGAGGTTGGAGCTCCCTTTTAGAGTTTTATTCTTTTCCTTTTATAGTATTTTCCAATTAGGGTAAACTTTAGGGTTTTCCAGAGCTCCAAAAGTCCAAAATGTCCTCGAAAAATGAAGTTCGGTAAGTCACAATCGTGTCTTGACATTTACCTTCTGTCACGATTGTGGCTCCTCCATCTTGCTTCTTTCATAATCGTGGCCTTGGATTTTGCTTTGGGCTTCCTCCAACTCTCCTCTATTCTTTCATAATTGATCTGAAAAACTAACAAACACATCAAGGCACCTCAAATAGACAAATTTTAAGCTTAATGACATAGTCTAACCCATAAAACACTAAAAACACAAATGTCTAACTAAAGAACACAATCCTAACCTAAACATGCACTAATTATTCAAGTTAACAACTAAATACATATTAAACTACCTCTAAAACATTATGTAATCTACCATTATCAGTATCTCAAAAAACTTTGAGGTTGAACCTAATTGTTATTCTCTATCAGCTTAGAGACCTTATGACACAAAGAACCAAGAGTTGTGGCTACTAAGACTCTAATATATTGGATCAATTGACTATAACCTATTAAATTATCATACCAAATAGAAGATTTCTCACCATTCCCTACTTTAAAGAGGATATCAACTTTAACTTGGTCTCTAAGCTGCAGGAGCTATGTAAGAAACCAATAGTGTGAGGGACTCTTTTCCACCTTTCAAATGCTTCTACCTTTCAAGAAGTAACTGTGCTACCATTTCATCCAAATTGATGTTTTATATTCTATAATTTGCCATATTCTTTTCAAAATCAAGGTTGAATTAGTTACCTTATATCACTTATTCCTACTCCACCATGTTCCTTAAGAGAACATATATCTGACCACTTAACTTTAGCAAACCCCTATACTCCTTCATGGTGACTCCATAAAAGGTTCCTAAACAATCATTACAACATTTTGATAAGCTTTTTAGAAATAAATATATGGGAAATTCAATAGATGTGTAATGAAGAGAGAATTGATTTAATCAACTGAATTTTTCCTGCATATGATAGTGATTTATTAACCTAAGATGAGAGTCTTTTATGGACCTTTTTAATAAGTGGAAATCATTATGAGAATCTAAGCCTTCTAGTGGAAATAGGTAGCCCTAGATATAATAAAGGAGGAAGCTTTCTACTCATTTTAATAATTATGGGTAAGATTCCATACCATAGGACGCTTTAGAGATAAAGAAGTGGCTCTTTTTGAGATTTAATTCCAAACTAGAAACTCTTCAAAAAGAGCTGAAAAGAGTGCATTAGAATTTGGATTGAAGCTGAATGAGCTTTGTAAAACAAGAGTAAATCATCAACTAAACATATATTTGTTAAGAAGACTTTTCTAGATTTGGAAGGAAATTTGAAGTTAGGATATAAGCTAATATTATGCTTGATAAGAAGAGATAAGGCTTCTATACATAGTATGAAGAGGTATGAAGACATTGGGACCCCTTGTCTAATTTATCTAACCCTTTAAATAACTTAAAAGGGCTTCCATTCACCAATACACAATAAGAAGTAGTAGAGACACATTCCTCCTTAATCCAAAGTACAAACTGTTTAGGGAATCCAAACACTTCCAACAAGTGGAACAAAAAATCCCAATTGATACTAGCAAAGGCTTTCTTAAAATCAACCTTGATAGAGCAATTAATAGGATGTGGCTTCTTGAGTATCCTTTAAGGAGCTCCTGAACAAGCAAAATGTTATCCATAATTTGTCTATTTTTAATGAAAGCACCATGAATGTCACTAATGAGAGTATTGACAACCTTCTTCAATCTTATAGTAATCAATTGTGTGCTGCCTTGGCTAATTTGTGGATATTTTAATAGAGGTGAAGCTGAGGTGAAGCTCAAGTTCAGTGTTGTCTTAGAAAGTTTACAGATGACCACATGAAGTGTGTTGAGCATCTAAGGGTAACTGATCTAAAGACAAAAGGACACTTTTATACTTGGAGCAATAAGCAGGTTTCATAATGGTTTATAAGAAAGAAAATAACTTGACAAGGCACTTGCTAACTCTAGGTGGCTAACTAAATTCCCTGATAGCATAACTAACTTCATGGATCCATTGTTCTCAGATCATAAACCAATAAGGCTATCTGGTTTTTTCTCCTATTCTGATAGGCACTTTCCATTCAGATTCAACAACTTCTTGGCTCATTAGAATGGTTTCTTAAAAGTTTGTAGAAAAGGTGTTGAGAAGTTTGTCCCTAAATCCAAAAATTATTTTTTGTGTTCAAAAACTTAAGTTTGTTAAGGATGAGCTTAAACAGCTGAATAAATGCATAGGATCCAATACGAACACTATAGTTGAAGTTGCTAAAATAAAGTTTTCTGGAAATAAAAAACTTATAGCTTCTAATCCTGATAATGCAAGTGTTTTGGATAAGGAAAAGCTTTTGTAGGATAACTATTTTTAGGCTGTGCATAATCATTTTTCCCTTACCAAATAGAGATCTAGGATCACTGGCTTATGTTGATAAATGTACCAAGTTCTTTTTTAATTTTGTACTGCAAGGAAAAATAGGAATAAAATATGCTCTACTGTTTCAAGTGATGCATGGTTTTGTTTTACAAGATCAGAATTCAATCCTTCTTGAAGCATCTAATTTATTTTCCAATCTGTTAGGAACTATCAAGGCTTCTTATTCATCTAGTTCTTTATTAAGCAACTTCAGCTCCTTTTTTTTTAAGAGACAATTACTTTGCTATTTAAATCAATCAAAGACAAGGAAATAGTTAAAAATTTTTCATGTTAGATGGGATGAAATTTGTAGGGCCAATGGTTTGAATGAATTTTTCTTTCCAAAGTCATGGGAGGTTGTTGGCAAGGTGATTTTAAAAGTTATTAATGAGTTTTTTAGAGCTAGTAAGCTTTTGAAGGAGATTAATAAAACATTTATCTGTTTGATTCCTAAGCTATATAATCCAACTTCCTTTAGTGATTATCGACCTATCTCTTGCACTAATTTTCTTTATAAGGTCATCTAAAAATTACTTGCTCGAAGATTGAAGAAAGATGTTAATTCTCTCATATGTGACAATCAAGGTGCTTTCACTGAAAATAGACAGATTGGAGATAATGTTTTGTTAGTTCAGGAGCTCAAGCTCCTCAAAGGATAGTCTAGAAGCTGCACCCTTGCTAATTGTTCTATCAAAGTTGATTTCAATAAAGCTTTTGATAGTATCAATTGAGATTTCTTGTTAAACTTGTTGGAAATTTTTGATTTCCCAAAACAATTCATTCTTTGGATTTAAGGAATGTGTCTATAATGCTTCTTATTGTGTTTTGGTGAACGGAAGTCCTTCTAGGATCTTCAAAGGGGCTAGACAACTTTTGAAGCTAGGGATTCGGTGTTAGTAAAACTCTAACCTTGTCGAAAAGCTTCTCTTCAGCTTCTCTTCTCTTTGATTACCAGAGGGGACAACTATCCATCCTACATTTCATGCGTCTCAACTGAAATGCCGTATTACCGACGGAGTGGCTGTATCTCACAAGTTACTTGTTGCTTTACCCTGCATTGATAAACTTTCGGAAGCCATTTTAAGTCGCCGAGTACTGAAGCATCACAGCAAACCTATTACACAAGTACGAGTTCAATGAAATGGAATGGTTGGAGTAAAGGGTAGCGAGTAGCGGAGAATAAAGCCAGCGATGTAGGGAATATAATCCTCAGACAGGCTGATATGCGTCCTCCGGGGATTGGGCCAGGGGTCGACATCAATGTAAGGAATCATAGCAAATTAATCAATGAAAATTCTGTGGTGATTCGTTCCTGTCCCTGTTTCTCTTCTTCACCACTCCTTGCTCTGTCTGGTTTTCTTGATACATTCTGATACGTAACGTAACGAACTCAGCCTTACCGAACTGAACAAAAACTGCAGTTTCACCCACATGATACAGATGCAACAGATGTTAGGCTAGAGACATTTTACAGGGCATCGTTTTATATCCCTTCTCCCGCGTACAGATACCAAAGATTCCTATTTCTAGACTTGACGTTAATAATGGCTCAGAAGGTTTTTGTAGCCTTTTATTTCCCAACTTCAGATTGAATCAACAACTTATCTTTAGGCTCAACCTCGCAGTAAAGAAACACAGTTTTTCCAACAATTTGTATCGCTGAAGCCGTGAGATGACAAGAGTGTTCTTGATCATAAAACAGATTAGCATATATCTTAAATACCACTAAGGTTTTCACCAATTAAAATCTCCCCGAGTCGCAAGATCTGAGTAAAACCTTAACGGTCCTATTCATGTTAAAATCCAACTTATAAATTAACATAAATTAACGCCTAAAAACCAAGCTTTTTCCACGAAACTCATACATTGATATTGACGGGAAATAGAATCACAAAAAATTATTACGAAAGCAATTAACTTTAAACATTGAATTTCTATCTCAGCCCATACAGAAGAATACTTACATACGCTAGGGTCAACCTGAAAGCTTACAACAATACACCCGAAATGTTTGACGAGTCTCAATCCTAGGCCTCCATGTGATGCAAGGGTTCATCATCAAATATCTAGTCTTTGCTTAACTATGAGGCTCCCCATCATCTCGAAAACTTCATGGTAAAATTTGCATCACAATCCACCCAAATCGCCTGCCATAAGAGTTTGTCAATGGTTGATAAAGAAATGCAGCTGATCTAAGCACAAAAATCCCACTTTGATTTCAGCTACTTTTTCCTGTTAAATCTTTCATGTTGCGCGGCCAGAGAGAAACGAAATTAACACTCAACAGGCGACAAATGAAACATGTACTACCCACTCTAGATGCAACATCTAGAACTATGACTCCTTTCCCACTTAACCTCTTCAGAAATGAATGAACAATTGACAACTTCAACAGATTTTACGCTGAAATTTTGATACTACAACTCCCCTAAAAGCAGCACACAGCCTTCTAATGAATAAATAATTAGCATCATTGAGGAACAAAACTACCAGTTTTAGCTTTATGGTGGATAACCAATTCTAGATCAAGTTCCAAAGGCCATGCTCATATGTAAAGCCAATAATTTTCCACACCGGAACCGACCAAAGTTGCTAGTAGAACACACCTGCCCCTATGCAGATAAGGTTGACATAAGCTTGCTTAAAGTAAAGAGTTGCCTCATAACAAAACATAGCTTACATCACTGTGGAGGGTAATGACGTGCATTCTGTGACTGTGCGATCGACCTCAACCTCTCGTAAGCATCAGAACAAGCATGAGAATAGTCTGTCATTGCACGAAAGATTTCAGGCAACCGCATCTTCAGGGTCCCCAGTGACTTCTCTCTCACCTGAAGGCAATGTCTTTGGTGGGCTTCAACTTCCTCTTCCAACCTCTTGTTTAAGCTCTCTATGGCAAACCGCCTCTCAGAGATAGGATCATTGGTATTTGCACCTTCACCATCTGTTTCATCAGTTGGGGTTCTTCGCTGCAGATACTTTTGGTACCATTCTTCAAATGCCTGCTTCTTGCGCATATATTCCTTCCTAGTTTCTTCACACTTCTCCTTCAGTTTCATTTCTTCTTCCTGATGGATTATTATGGTCTTAATTACAGCTGCAAAGGATGAGATGGCAGATTTGGCAAGTTCATCTGGCAACTTTTCAAGATGGTCATGCCATGACTGCAGAAGGGCTTGGATAGGGGGATTCTGGACTCTAGGTGGAGACGCTATTTTCTCTTTCAAGCTGCTTTCAATGGGAATCAGGTTTAACTTTAGCCAGCTATGAAGAATTTGTATGTACTGTTTCTGATGAGTCACAAGCTTCTCATATTGTGCATGCCATTCTTCAATAACCTTCAAAAGTTGGATGGTATGTTCATGGTGCTGTTTGGTTGTTTCCTTGACATCATGTACAACATCAAGTGATTTAAGATCTGTAACAACTTTCAACTGGCTCTCATGATGTATAGACATATTTGCCCACATTTTAGCCATCCTGCATCATGATGAAGAAACATTCACTTCACTAAACTAACGGTGAGGAGATCATATATTAACACTAAAGGAAAAGTCAGAATGATCACATAAAGTCATTGCAATAATACTAACATGAAACAAACATACTAAAACAGTATATAAAAGAGTTGGCAAAAAATGTGGCTGCTATGACAGTTGACCAAAATGTCATCATCATAAATAACATGAAAGTAACGTGGTCTTTTCAATCAAATGAGTGCATCACCTATAAGCACCTGTTTAAATATTTGATGACGATTGGTAAATAACTTAGTTGGTAATATTGCTATTTAACATGACTTGGTCACTGCTTAATCTAATCCAAGTTTGCAAGCCTGGCCTACTATTCAAAAGGCCAAATTCCCCTTTCCAAGCCCTTCTACTAACCCCAATTTTGGGAGGGTGGAGAAGCGCTCAGAAGTGGAGGCCTACCATTTTTTCTTTAGGCTACACAGGTCATAATTGTCTATAAAGAGACCATAAATGACAAAAAAGTGCCTAGGGGTTACGCTAATTTACAAATGTGCACCAATGCAAAACTTTCAACATAATTCCAACTCAATTTACAGAGATCTGCTGGTGGTGCACAAGAAGAATAAAGTACAATCATAAGTTGGAGGTAATATATCTAAAAGTTATCAGCTATTTGAAAAACAAACCAACAGCAATTAGAATCCAATGTGGACAATCCAAGATCTGTCTAGCAAGGGGGAAATTGTGGGGACACTGAGGTGAAAAACAGCATTTTAGTTTATAAGTTGTTTTTCCAGGTAACTTACCCATCAACAAGCGCAACAAGTTTTGGATACAACTGGTTGTCACGTATGTGATTGACTTCTGAAACAGTTGAGTCCATGGATTGCATATCCACAATATATCTTGTGTGCAAATGGCTCACGGCTGCTTTAGTCTTTTCCAAGGATTCAACACTAGCACCACGCTTCTTCTGTTTATTCAGCAGAGAAACTTTCTTCTTGTACTCAAGCTTCATAAGCTCGCCTTGCTAATAAGTGTGAAGTAAAATTCTAGTCAGCAGCATTACCAACAAAACAATTGGACCAGTTTGGCCTATTTAGGTCCCTAATTATGCTTGTATTAGGCACTAAACAGTCCTAACAGTTACAATCTGACTGTATGAACAAGGTGCAAAGTAATTCCCAAGATGATAGGAGAATTAAAATTAATAAATCCTATAGCTAATTATCTATATCTGCTAAGACACACCTTGAGAAAAGTGTAGTACAGAAGCAGATGGAATCAGAATAACCAAAGATAGAGAAGTACCTTTACTTCATCATAGAGCTTCTTTTCCCAAGCTAACAACTTGTCCAAGACAGTGGCATGAGTTTCATAGTCATCAGAATCAAGTTCATCTTTCCCACCCTCACCCCCAGAAACACCTTTAAATGATCTATTCCATGTGATAACACGCATAACCCTTGCAGAATGATCAATATGTCCTGCAATGATTCACACAATTTCAATAACATAAGATGATACTAGTCACAAGATTTCTTTGTCGTGAAACTAAGATTGAAAGAAAAAAATGCTAGCATAATGATTGGCTAACACAACCCCTCTTTCAGGGCTAAATAACAACTGTTCAAGCTGCACACAGCATAAAGATATGTGTTGCCTGAAATCTCAAAAAAAAAAAAGAAAAAGCGTTATCAAACTTAGAAAAGCCGAAAGTATAAAAGAACAAAGAATATCCAGGGTTGCTATTACAAATGCTTGCAGCAAAACCCATAGAAAAAGGTCAAACGACTGGATTCGTAATATCAATTTCCAGCTATACAAGGAAAAGATAAAAAGCCCAAGCTTTGAGCTTCAACTTTCCACATAGAAACACATCTCAAAAACTTGGAAAGTTACTAGAAACAGAAAGGCATGCTAAACTTCTAGTACGCAGTTAGACCATTAGGAGGCAACTACTTCAGTGACTAATAAAGGATTGTCAATGCACTCGGAGACATCCGTGGTTTTTATTCAGAACTTACTTTAAAATAAATGAAGAGAAGACAAGCATTGAACATAAAAAACGATGTATGTAAAAATTTCCGGAGCTTGAAAGATAAATTGCCAGGAAATTATCATCAATCACAATTAATACCTCGGTTGTCAGCGAAATTGGAATGATAATGCAAGCGAGTAGCCTCAAGCATCTTGCAAACATCCTGTGCAGTCTCAGACGCCTTTAAAAAATGATCATCAATCACCTTCAACACGTGCATCAAATTCACACTAGGAACAGAACTCTCGTTCCCCACCATTCTAAACTCAGCCGGGGCCGTTTTCGAATGCTCAATCTGCTTCCCCTTCCTACCGTCCTTCTCCTCCTCCAGCTCCTCTTCCTCCGTGGACACCGTCAGCTTTGCCTCTGGTTTCTCCGGCGTCTTGGGCTCAACCCCATCAACACCACCGCTGGTTTCGACACCATCAAACCGGACACTCTCAACGTTTCTAAAAGCATTGTCATTTCTGGTGGCATCTTCATCTGGCTCCAAAGACGGACCGGGCAAATTGTCCACCATAAAGAAGTAATCCCAAGCCATACCCTTCGTATCCGGCATGGGTGGCGCGATTTGTTGGTTCTCCGGCAAACGAGTTACGCCCACATTCATATAATGTAGGCCCTTCAACCCACTTGAATCTTTACTCTTATTCCCTCTACTCTTTGCATTTCGATCCAACTCACGTTCCTCTTCCTCCTCTTCCTCCTCATCTTCCTCGACAATGGCAATGGGATCGATGTCCCGAATCTGCTTCATGGGCATCTCGGGCATGCTGACGGCACGGTTGATGGGACTAGGAGAAAAATTTGGCAGGGGCGGAGGCGGCGGAGGAAGGCTGTCAATGGACGACGGCGGCGGTGGAGGAGGTGGTGGAGGCGGTTGGGTGGCGGGGTCGAGAGGAGGGTGAGGGAGCTGGGAATGCTCGGCTTCACCGTGGGCGTAGTCACTGAGAGCCGCTCCGGTGTTCTTGAGAGAGATGGCGTACCCTGAGTTGCCGGAGGCAAAGGCGTTCCTGGTGGCGACGGCGTCCTTCATAAGGATTTTCCGCTCCTTGCAACGAGACACAGATTCCTCATTGTCCACTTTGGACTGCGCACACCCCATTCTCGGTTAGGCTTGTAGGAAGAAGAAGAATAATAGATTAAAAAAAGAAAAAACTGGGGACTTGGGGTTTTAGTTTTAGAGAGAGAGGGGGAGATGAAAAGAAAAGAGCGAGTGCAGAGAAGGCAAGGGTGGCACTCATGCCGAGACCAAGAGTTGGTACAGAGCACAGAGTTGAGTGCATGAGTGCAGAGAGAGCAGAGGCTTTTGCGCTTACTCGCTGAGACTATTAGATTCCACTCTACTCGCTGGCTTTGGACTAGGAGGTGTCCTTGTCAAATAACGGTCACTTTTTTCTTTTAATTTTATTCCTCCCGATTATATTTAATTAAAATAAATATACCTAATAAATTCAATTAGTATTTTACTTTTTAAATTACTAAATTATAAAAGATTGATAAAACTTACTGCAACTGCAAGCGCAAATCCGAAAATGGTGTGTCCATCAGTTTGAGAAAGTTGAACAGTTCATCCACAGTTCAATGTCCTCACTCACAAGGCCAAAATTTTTAGTAGTAAAATGGGTTTGTTTCTGTTCTTCTTCTAGCCGTTCACTTGTCTTGATGCTGTTGTTAAATATGTTTAACTTTAATTCAAATGCCTTCTACTCTCCTTTCAGTTACTGTTATTTAGTATTAAGGGAAAAGAAAGCCCTTCTGTCCAATAACCACTTTTATTGACCTAAACCTTTTTGTTTTGTTTAGCTTCCATGTAATATTCATAATCTCATTTAAGGGCATCACCGCAAGTATTTGCCTTTGAAAATCTTATCTTGCTTGTTTAAACTTAAACAGAAGGTCATTTCACTTGAATGCATATGACGTCGGAAATTGAATCACGGGCATAATAGAGTGTTAACTCTCTTACACTTATTCTTATAAATAGAAAAAAAAGTATTAAGTTTTATTTAATTGAAGTCAAACTTTAATTATAATTTAATTAAATTTTAATTAAATCAAATATTTCATATTCAATCCTTAGAGTTTCTAAAACTTCACAATTATATTCAACTTAATTTAAATTAATTTTTTCTTTTTAACAATGATTATAAATTATAATTCTAATCTATAATTAGAATTAAATAAAAATTAAAACTTCACTTAATTTATTTTTAATTCTCCAATTAAACAATTTATAATCATAGATCAAAATTAACGTATAACAACATGTTACGACTACTCAAACATTAGGAATGTTAAAGTAGTTTGACTCATCCTGTCCATATATAATTATGATATATAATTTTATCATTTTGTAATTCAATGTTCCAATTTGATATAGAGTATGAGCAGAGTATCTACTCTTATTAAATCTAATCATGTTTGTTCTTGTTAATTAGTAATTGATTTATAATTAGTATTTGAAAATACCTTTTCAAATATCAATTCACTCTAGCTAGAGAATTCCTTAACTCATCACTAATCAAGAATAGTATAACATTCTCTTTATTTACATTAGAGTAAGAAATCCTTTATTGACTTACTCAGTTATCTATATATGGTTCATATCATATTCAAATATTGATGTTTGAACTACCTTAGATAGAATAGGTTATAAGTAAAATCAAAGCACAATAATTCTCACATAAGATGCCTTTGTAATCTCAAGTATAAGGATCAATTATACAAGTAGAAAATACATGGACACATAAATAATATTCTATTTGAGATCCTCATAATCGAGTCACTTCAGTGAACTTATTC
The DNA here is from genome assembly GCA_026284465.1 of Erythroxylum citrifolium. Classification (NCBI taxonomy): domain Eukaryota; kingdom Viridiplantae; phylum Streptophyta; class Magnoliopsida; order Malpighiales; family Erythroxylaceae; genus Erythroxylum; species Erythroxylum citrifolium. The sequence continues at coordinate 13,509,288 of JANKOE010000001.1, read as the reverse complement.
TCTAATAAACATCCGTACATGTGTTTAAATATCTCCATACTTTAAATTTATGAGATCAATTACTTCATTCATAAGAAAGAAACATAATATATGATAGTTTTGTCGTTTCATAAATAACATGTCTTTATGTAACTAAAACTAGGAATAATATATAAATACAAATTGATACTCATAATTATATTCTCATCATAACTTCAATTACACAGTAATTATTCCATGGATTTCACTTTTAGTATTAAATGTAATTAACAAAATATATAAGGATAAAGAATAATTTTATTAATTAAAATGGTAATATCATATATAAAATTGTAGCCAGTCGATTAGCTGCAACGACATATGCTAACATATGCACCATGATAACTGTTAAAACTAATACGGTGAATAAGTCTTATTAGGCTTCATTTGTTCTGTAGATACATCACCTAGTTAAAATAGAAAATCTAGTGTATTAGGAAATAAAAATGAGGTGCACATTTTCTTGGTGAATTGGGTTCCCTGTGAACTTTCTATCGTTAGAAGGTTGACAAGACAACCAAATTGTAACAATACATGACTTCCTACTTTAGGTTACTAACATGAAACTTTGGTAAGGAATTAGGGTTAATATCAAGAACTTCTATGATTTAGTGTCGATACAACTTGACTTTTATATTTTCTAATTTTTTGAATTCTAAAAGCTTATTAGAAATTCTCTTTCCATCATAATTATGGTTACAAACAAAAACTTTAAACTAATGGTGTTTGAAGTGAATCACACGTTAATATAGACTTGATAATCAATACACAAATGCACAAGAAAGGGGGGTTAAATTGTGTATTCTTTTTTCACTTATCCCCTTTTCAACAATTTCTTTAAAACTTGTTCTTTTCTCAAATTATTGAAAATCAATATTGTAAAATATTTTCTAAATTCTCGTATGAAAACAGTAAGATTAAAAATTCGAAGTTGAGAGAGTTGAGAGTTGAGAGAGAGAGGTAGTGTTGACACAGCAGATTTATACTGGTTCACCCCAAACCGTGGGCTATGTCCAGTCCTCAGAGATCTTTATGAGATTTCACTATACTTCACAACGTTACAAGTATTCTTTGACTCCGAGCCTCT
>JANKOE010000001.1:13411211-13425728 GCA_026284465.1 Erythroxylum citrifolium | reverse complement strand
TTTTCCAACAGGGCCTTGACATAGCTATTGAAGAAGAGAAACCAGAATATGTAGAAGATAAGGATTGGAGTATCATACACACTCTCTCTTTTTTTTTTCTTTGGTGGCCCTCACACTTTTCACCACTTTTCTATCTTTTGCTTTTTGTACATACTATATCTAAATGATGTTGGATTGCCTATTTATAGGCAATCCAATCCATCACCGACCTTAACCTTGCAACTTGGGCAAGTTGCAAGGAAACCTCTAGATTGCCCAAGTTGCCGACTTGGGCGATCTTTCCAGATTTTTTTTTTTTTTTTTTTTTACATCTAGACTTTTCCTACACTCATATCTAGAAATTTCTACAAGGTGCTACTAACTTTGTTGGTGATTTCTAACAGTTTGCTGTAAGTTTTTTTATCTCGTTTTATGCATTGTGCTACTGAGATGCATTTAGTTGATGCAAAGAGAATATTACGTTATATCAAAGGTATCATTAATTATGGAATCAATTTTGAGAGGAGTCAAAACTTCAAGCTTAGAGGTTTTTCAGATAGTGATTGGGGAGGAGCTTTAGAAGAAATGAGAAGTACATCAGGCTATTGTTCCAGCCTAGGTTCTGGAATTTTTTCATGGTGCTCAAGAAAAGCAGGATTTTGTGACTCAATCTACTGCGGAGGCAGAATTTGTAGTAGCAACTTCTACAGTAAACCAGACTCTGTGGCTGAAGAAAATATTAGTTGATTTGCAATTGAAACATGTTGAAGCAATTGATTTGTTTATGGACAATCAAGCTACAATATCTATTTCAAAAAATCCAGTTTTTCATAGGAAAACCAAGCATTTTAACATCATGCTTTTCTTTGTAAGGGAAGTTCAACAAAATGGGGAAGTAACTTTAATCTATTACAAGTCAGAAGATCAGCTAGCAGATTTGTTCACAACCCCACTCTCAGCTGAAAGGTTCAAGATTTTAAGACAGAAGATTGGAGTTTGCATTCCTTAAAGCAAATTAAAGGAGGAGTGTTGAATGTTTGCTTAAAGAATTGCACATTGACTTTGTCTTTTTTTTTTTTCTGTTTGTTATGATTTTTCGGCTAGCTTCATATCTCTAGACTTTAGGAAGTTGTTGTTTATTGTTCCTGGTTGTTTCAGATCATGTTTAGTGGGAAAATAGTATCTCATGTTTCTAGTATTTTCTGTTTTATTCCTTCAGCTATAAAAGCTGTTAAGGTGAGAGAATAATATTTGTATCTTCCTTTCTACAATTATATCATCTTGTTTTTTTCATTTAAGAAAACTTACAAAAATTAAACTTAAAGATTGATTGCAGATCTCCAGCTTTGAATTTGGTTTTTAGGAGAAGTTGAATTTGTTGCAATTCCTCCTGAAAACTATTTCACTAATATTTTTAACTTATTAAAAATAATAAATAGTTAAATTATATACGAAAGAACCAATCGCTAATAGAGGATGAACTTAGTGATACAAGCAAGAGATTGGCAGCAATATGACATTTCACAATTTGTATTGAAAAGAGTATGAGACGGCACGATTTTCATGCGTACGTCAATTAGATACTTTATTTGAACTTCCAAAGTAGGTAGTAATAATTTGTAGGAACTGCATGGAGGTAAGGTTTTCATCTCTTCTGAAAGTTGAAAGCCTTGATTGAGAAGGCGAAGACGAATGCACAGAGCAAACATATACCGACATGTACTGCTGCAACAACTCCAAGAAAATCATGTCGAAACCCGAAATTGTTCCTTAAGAATACTTCAACTGTTTCACCTGTTTCAATTGTTTTGTGCACGTCTCCAAACTGTGAAGTAGCTAATCCATACAATGTCCAAGCCATAGGATCAGCCCAGTAGTACCATTTCCACCACACAGGAATTCTCTGTCACAACAAACAAAAGGGTTCCTTCTCCTTTTACAACGGTGCATCTTCAACTTCATAATTTGAAAAAACAGGTTAAAGATTAGAGAGAGTTTTACCGGATAAGGAACGACGAATCCTGAGAAAAGGTTCCAAATGTTGACAAATGAAGTTGCAACTATAGAAGCAACGCTGTGGTTGGGTGTCATAGCGACGGACATCATCCCAAACATTATGAAGAATGAAAGGCTGAAGAAAGTGAAGAAGATGTACCAAAGAAACTTGGCAGCTGTCCATTCGAACTCGATCATGGCATAAACTATGACCCCATATATAAGAGTCTGCACTAGTATGTATGGCAGTTCAATCATCAGCTGCAAGGCACAAGTAAGGTGATTATGTTCCCGAGGAATCTTTCCATTTTCTATTCCCAGATTCAAACGTTTGTGCGGGATTAACTAGGTGATGGTGATGATGATGAAGAAGTATTTAACGTTCCATTTTTTTTAATGTTTTATTCGCGTAGTATATGTTACAAGAAATAGGGTTCTTTACACTTAAGCAATGAACATACTTGTCCAAAGGCATAGGGAAGTGCAGAATACATTCCCGCTGCTCTTTCTCTGTAAAAGACAATCCTCTCAATGGCTACAACAGGCTGCACTGCTGTACAGTTTTGAAATCCTAGGAAAAGAACAGCAGCATACATAGAACCCATTGCATTGAAGATGTCTTGAGAGTTGCTCCTGAAATTTTACGACATCATATGTCAAATATCAATCCTGTTAACTAAGTGCTTCATTTCTCATTACCTTTTGTTGCCTAGACTCCAGAATATTGTTCCAAACATCAATCCTAGGAATGTTGTGAATAATAGTCTCACTGCAGTGTATGATGTGTTTCGCCAATAGGACCAGTGCTGCTTCCATAGGCAAGCCATACATTGGGCTAAGAAGGGCTGAGAATATTGAGTTGGGAAGTATAGATCTTTTGAACCTGGTGGGGGTACACTTAGTTCCTTGATCAAGGCCTTATTATTCCTGCATTAGTTTACCATACAGTGATAAAGCTTTCTGTGATCAGTTATGAGGCTAAAGTCCATAAAGACTTCTCCCATGAAATTGAACTCTTTAACATGTCTCATTTTTTATATCTGTCTAGGAAAGCTTTTGCTTTTGTCATCTAATATTAAAGTTGTCACCTGTGTAACTCAGAGGCCTTGAATATATTGGAGAAGTCAACCCCAAGAGCTTCTTCTTGAGCTGGCGAAGTAATCTCCAACATCCACGTTGCAGGGTTACAACCTTTCTTAATTTTCGGGACTCCCTCGATTCCCTTGATAGTTTAGAACGTCCCAGAGTTAGCCAAAAAGTAAACGACAGAAGAGCCTTAAATAGCATTGCGTAATCTTGTATCACCTCAAAGTAATTGATCAGATGACAACCATAGCGACCTATTTGACCAAAATAAATTTCTTCGCCTCCCCTTTTCATCAAAAGTAACTGAAATAGAATGATTAGACCTAGGTGGTATATTAAGCCTGAGAAATGATCAAGAGTGTCAAAAAGAATTTAAATAAGAAAGTAGTATCACCTCATCAAATGCATCAAATATGTCAATGCTTGGCTGGTGTATCGTGCACACCACAGTTCGTCCAGTGTCTACCGTGTTGCGAACCGTTCTCATGACTATGGCTGCTGCCCTAGCATCAAGGCCAGAGGTTGGCTCATCCATGAAAACTATAGATGGGTTAACCACAAGCTCAACTGCAATTGTCAGCCTCTTACGCTGCTCAATTGAGAGGCCATTGACACCAGGCAATCCAACCAGTGCGTGTCTTAAGGTGGTCAGCTCAACAAGCTCCATCACTTCTTCAATAAACATCTGTCGCGCATCAATTTTAATTCACTCTTAATTACTTGATTTTGATGCATTAGACAAAGTTATTTGTGTAAATTGATTTGTATCCGCAAAACAAGAGAATGAAATGTACCTTTCTTGTATCGGAATTAACCTCCGGGGCTAGTCTTAGCCACGCAGAAAAGAGCAATGACTCATAGACTGTAACATGAGGGGAGTGGATATCAGTTTGTTCACAGTATCCAGAGATGCGAGCAAAAGTTCCTTGATTTTTTGGGTACCCAGATATGGAAATATTTCCATCAATATAACCACCTTGTTTTCTTCCAGCCAAAACATCCATTATCGTTGTTTTCCCAGCACCACTTACACCCATGAGAGCTGTCAGAACTCCTGGCCTAAAAGCACCACTTACACCCTTCAGAAGTTGTAGACGATCCTCATGAACACCTTCAACTTTCATTTCCTGCGATCCATATATTTCGTTAGGCGTAAAAGAGAACGCGTCGGGTTTGGCACAGCAATCAGTTCAGAGTACCTGTGGCATGTCTACAGCATACTTTATATCATTGAAGACGATGGAGTGTGGCTGAAATGGAAGGACCGTCCCACATTTCGTGTTCTGATTGTTCTTACTCACCCTTGCAGGTGGATTTCTGGGTGTGACATTTCTTTTGCTTTCCCTTGCTCTTTCTGCATGCATTAGTTGTATAAATTTTGGTCAAGACAGAAAGGATACATAAATATTAGAATCCTATTAGTTTAACCTACCTGAACTTTTGTTTCCCCTTGTAGGTAATTCCCTGGGCTCCCCATTTCTGTCAGCATTTTTCTCAGCCATGGCCTCTTTAGACAACATTGCTTGAGGCTTTCCAAACGCTGCAGTCAATCAATTGCCTGTAAGTTGGTAATAACTACAGAACCCATAATCTCTACAAGGATACTTACCATCGAGGTATTTTAGAGCCAAAATGTACAGGAAATTGGATATAAGCATATATCCAATTAAAACTGCTACAGCAAGCCAATACCAATAAGCTTCAGGAAATAATCCTCCGGATTTCAAAACCGTAACTCCCAATGACTCTGTAGAATTAGGAGGGACCTGCACCAATTTTGTTTCACATTTGGTCTAATCTTTCTCTATTAACTCTCAATATAAACTTTTCTTTTCTTACTAATATTTAAGATGATATAATCTTACATGTCTCCAGCTCCATCCAAGAAATTCATTTACTGATAAACCATTTTGCACGTACATCAATGGGGAGATCCAGTAACCCCATATCCACCATTTCTTCAGCTTCTCTGTTCAAATAGAGTGTACATTTAATTTCACTAAGCAGGAACAAATAAAGTTTTAATAGTTGAGATATATAACGTTTATGTTGATGCTGAAGTGGGCAAAATGCAGGACAACTGAATACTTGACCTCTTGATACGATGAATCCTCCAAGTATTAGTACTAAAAGTAATGAGAACGCTCCAAGAGTGTTAGCGACAATCATATTCCTCCCTAATGCAGCTATCATTCGGAATACTCCCGATGCCATCTGGCTATTGCACACAAGTATCAAATAGTGCTTGAAAAACCTGCCAACAAGAATTTGGTCAAATTTTGGAGCCTGCAATCCATCCATTTGAAGAAAGTCACTGTTTCCCCACCTTCCAGCATTTGATTCAAAGCCTATAACATAGTAAGTCATAATCACCCATACAGCAAATTCAAAAAAAGTTATTGGAATCTTGAGAATCCATGTAGGCAGAGCATATGCCCATGAAGGATAGAAGAGAAAGTCCCTCTGCTTGTAGAACACAGGAAGTTTCATGACAGACATCGCAAGCTCTGAGTAACCATTGAACGTACTGACAATAACTTCATAGAAAAGAGCACCCAGGTACACCCTACCATCTGTTATTGTGTCATGATGCATATTCGTTCTCAGAAATACAGTTGCTGTCATGAAAGCGAGAGTAATAAGCTGAAAATGCACACAAATAAAGCATCAGTTTGAGAATGAGGATCATGCTATTCTTGCTTCAAATCATTCACAGCTCTTTGGCAATTATAGAGGAACTCGTGGTTTTTCAATTAGTTTTGGAGAGAAAAAATATATAGGATGTTAATGTCATTTCCTGACAGTTCAAAGCACGAATACGGACACGGACACGCGACACGACACGGACATGGGGAGACACCAACTTCTAAAATTTAGTGGACACTGACATGGCATATATTTATTATAAAATTTAGAATTAAGAAAAAAAATTCAGAATTCATAATATGATATATATTAATAATGTGTTTCAAGACTTCAAATATCTTGATAGTTTATACATATTTTATATTTTATAAGCCCCTCTCAAAAAATTTGGAGCATATATATACACTTTTTGTGGGTGTCCATGTCAGACATGTGTCCGACACACAGACACGGCTCCATTTTTCCGTGTCCGTGCTTCTTACGTTCATTCTAGTATCACTTTTCTACAACATAAAATGTATAAACAAAGAGAGCAGAACTGACCTGGATTAGTTTGAATATGTAGACAAATGAGTTCCTCTTCATGAGTAAAAATTCTCTTGCCATGCAAGCTTTGAGGAGTTCCTTTTGGCTGACGCCGTACCTTTTGGTTGTTAGAGCAGCAGGGTGCCCTTTGGATTTGTCAAATGGTGTGGCAAGTTCATCTCCTAGTCTTCGACCAGTGTCAAATGACTGAAATGATTCAGCGAATTCCTTCACTGAAACAAAGCTATAAGGCTGGTTGTTACGAGCCCAATATTGTTCTTGATCTTTTATTGATGTCACCTGTTGCATCCCAGCAATATAAAGTTTTTATCTCCGAGTGTATATAAGACATGTGCTGTAGTATAGATTGGACTTGCCTCTTGTAAGAAGTCAGCAACTCCTTTTCTCTCAGGGCATTTGAAGCCCATGAACTCAAAGAACTCGAGCACATTTTCGCGTGGACCTTGGTACACAATGCGTCCATCCGATAGCAAGATTAAATCATCAAACAGTTGAAAAGTTTCAGGTGCAGGCTGCAGTAAAGAGATTAGGGCAGTTCCATTGAGAAGATGGATCGTTTGTCTTAGTGAGTTAACTATTTGGAATGTTGTTGAAGTGTCCAATCCAGTTGATATCTCATCCATGAAAAGTACCCGTGTCGGTCCGACCAGCATTTCCCCTATATGTGGTAATAAGCCAGAAGATACTCAGGTTGTAAGGACATCAATTCATCATTTATGAAACTAGGACAAGAGTAAAAGGCAGTCCACTGAGTAGCATAACTGGCAAACATTTTCATGTGTTTTACCCGTTGTAACACGCTTCTTTTGTCCGCCAGAGACACCGCGGATCAGCTCATCTCCCACTAATGTATCAGCACATAGTTCAAGTCCTAAAATCTGTGGATGGTATATTGATCAGTTTTTCTAGTTATCTGCAGATAATTTCACCTCCAAACTAATTGGACTTTGAATTGTTACCTTGAGAATATAATCCGTGTCTACGCTGGTTTCCTGCCCTTCTAATGCCGCAGACTGTACAATGCAAGTATTTGAATTCAATTCTAATTCATATAAGTCTTTAAAATTTTCAATTTTTTAATAGATTTGTCTTTCCATTTTCTCAGGCTTTTCTCACCTTCATATAGATATCAATATCAGGATCTGGTTTGATATTTGCGGCCTTCTCCCTTCTTGCTAGCTCTTTCAACATATCTGCAGGGTTTGGAATTCCAACAGCAATTCGTAGATTTCATTACCATATGCTAAAGAGTAAAGACATCAAACCGTTGATATCTTACTAACCATAACGGCTTCCAACCCCTTGACATCTTGCAGAAAAAGCCAGGGTTTCTCTTACAGTCATTTCTCCTATGTGGAGGTCATATTGACTAATATAAGCTGAGGACCTTTGTGGCACAAACTCTTCCATTGAATGGCCGTTATACGTAACACTTCCTGAAAACTGAATTTCGCAATTGCCATTAGAAGACAATAAGGCAAGGGAATTGACAAAACGATTACCATGTTTATCATTGGATCTATATCCTTACTTTCAGATCTTTGCTCAATTTTCCAGAAAGAGCCAACAGCAATGTTGTCTTCCCGGAGCTTGGAGGACCTAGAAGTAAAGTCATTCTGCGATATATGGCTTAATTCAATGAGGAATGAATCCTTGGTAAGATCCATTGTGCACAATGATACTACTTACCTTTTTGGCTTGATGATTCCACTGGCATCATGGAGAACTGGAAATGGCTGCTTTCTACTTGGAATTATGTGAAGAAAATTTAAGAACCCCTACGAAATCAGACAGAAAACACTGAACTGAGCACTGTGTTTTGACTCTGTAACAGAGATTTGATCCTGCAAGTTGTACCTCGAACATGTTAACCAAGAAGTTGAAAACTGTGGGTAAAGCTCTGCTTCCAACACGGGCTTCAGCTTCGACATTTAGATGCTCGAAACGAACTTCAATTGAGGGCATTTCAAGTCCAACTCTGTGTAGTGAGTTTGAAAGGAAAAATACACGAAAACCGTACAATCTCAGACGCACAAACAGCTAAATGGAACAGAACTTAATATTTACTTTTTAAGTTGCATGTAGACGTACCTTTCGATGCGTTGCCTGATTTTTAGCAGGAACTTTTCATTATCTTCCTCTGCAATTCTAACAAGCCTTTCAAGCAAATTTCTTCTTTCTATCAATCCAAACCTCTGTATGTCAACCTCTCTGGATTGTCCCTCTTGTTCAGTGAGTATGCCTCTCCTTATGCGTAAATACGTTGGCAGTTTCTCCAAAGCTGCCCATCTAAGAGCTTCTTCATCATCTTTATTACGAGAAGAACTTGGAAAAACATCCGCGTTACTATTCCTCCATATGTTAGAGCTGCTTTTACGTGCACTGACTACTCGAATCAAATCACCACCACCCTCCATCCTTCACCAAGTCAATGCTATGTAATATATATATATATATACACATTCAGGAAATGGAAGTTATGTGAAAAGAACAGAAACTATGAACGACGATAACAAGCCCGCCCCCAAATATTCCATGCGAGGAAAGTTCAGTTAATGGGCTTTTAAGCTGAAGTAGCTCATTAGGTAGCATGAACCCATCGCTGTCTCTATTATTAAACAGATACAGAGAGAACTAAAATTATGGTTTTCTTGAAGACTGCAACAATATTTCAAAGCTTGTAATGGGAGGATCATTGGGAAGCTGGCGGTTTGAAGGAAATGGGCGTCCGAGAAGCTGCTTATATACATAAAGAATCAGGCGCATATAGCTGTAAAAGTTGGCGAACAATAAAGGGCCTAACTCTACGATGCAGATGACGTAAAGACAAATATCAGATCAGAGGGCGAGAGAAAGTGAAACCAAATCTTCTTTCCAGTTTTACTCTTTCTTATTATGTCTCATAAAATATTAACTATTTATTTTGCAGGATCTACGCGAGTCTTATGTAGACCTCATATAAATAAATGACTGAAATTTATTAGACACAATAAGACACCATAATATTAGACATAGGATCTGAACTCAGAAAAATACGCCTTAAATGTCATGATTGCTAGGCATTTTCTTCACAATTTTGACGCGTGGCACTTCTGTTTACAATTGGTTAGGGAAATGCAATAATAAATGTAATAAGGATCGAAAATTTATAGTGAAAACCTAGATGAAGACGTTTATTGATAAATAAAATATTTTAAAATTCAAATGAATAACTAAAATATATTAATAAATATCCTTGAAAAAATATAGATAGTGACTTTTAGATATTATTAAAATTAAGATTATAATGGGCTCATTTAGATGTTAGTTTTCATTTATATTTCTTTATATATCTTACATCATTTTTATCACATTATTTTAACTTTTATTTCCAAACATGTATATTTAATTAGTGTTAAATTAAATTACAATAAGATTATATTTTACAGAATATGAAAAATAATGAAATCTCGTAACTTCTATTTTCTGTAGTTTTTAATATTAATATTATAGCATATTTAATACCTTTATATAGTCACAGTTTTCGCATTGCTTATAATTCTAATTGGAACCATATAAACCCATAGTCTTAACTGTTTCGCATTGGGCACAGATATAAAACAGAAATGTCGAAATATGTGAATTTTCTTTCTTTTTTATATAAAGTGATTTAATTATTTGATATCTGTCTTTCTTGTTATCCCTAGTCAAGCCTTTTTTTTAAAAAAAAATCTTTTGAAGCCTAAAAGATATGTCAATGAAAGATTTGTGAGAAATTTTTGTCCTCTTGCATTATACATTATACATAGTTATAAATTTTTACCTTGTAAATAAAACATCAAAATGATATTTAATAATATTTACATATTTCTAAAATATATACACACTGCCTAATGCTCCCCCTCAAGGTAAAGTATGAAGATCTCGATTGCCTAACTTGCAAAGGAGATACATGAGGTAAATATATCAACTAATTTATTATACATCTAAACATGTTCAGTAATAATGTTACCTACCTGAATTTGATCTTGCACAAAATCGATTACTATGTGTTTAGTATGTTCGTGAAACATCTTATTAGAGGTGATATAGAGTGCAACCTTGTTATCACAATATAAATGAATATGTTACAAATGCTCCACGTGTAATGATCGCAATAACACCTTAAACCAAGTAAGTTTACAGGTGATAGTAGCCATGGAGCGATATTCTCTTTCAGCCGAAGCCGGGACATAATTTTCTGCGTAAAGATGGGAGAATGGCCTAACATCACAAAGTAACATGTTAAGGAACAACGACTTAATAGACAACTTACCCAATCTAAATAACAATAGGCATTTAATTCGAAATCACAATCTGCTTAAAAAAAATCCATATCATGGGTTACGTTTCAAATGGTGAATGACATTTAGCTTAGCGTCCCAATGCTCCTCACGTGACTCCTACATGAACTGTGCCAATATATGCACACAATGGCTCGGTCAAGATGAGTAATAGTAAAATAAAATAAATGACCCACGAAATTTCAATATCGATCAAGATTTTTAAGCAAGACCTTATTAGCAAGTACCAATTTATGATTATTAATATAAAACGGTAAGAACCGGATATCTTAACTAAGGGAATTTCAACATGAAGATAATTAAATTAAACGATGAAAAATTACTTGAACGATCAAGAATTGATTGATTTGAAAATAAAGTAAAATAAAGTAAACAAATCAAGGAAATATGAAAAATGCAAGGTATGAATTAAAACGACTAGATTTAATCAAATGACAGAAATCGGTTAAGGTATTAGATTTCAATAGTATTGGACACTAAAAATTGTAACGGTGGATTGATCTAGGAATTACTTCACTTAAGTAAGTCGAACCCAATGTTCATGGATGTTCCCTTCTCTTCTAAATCCGAGTCACCCACTTGGTCCATAGATAATTCGGAATAAAAGCCGTTAAATACAAGAAGCCTAAAACTAAGATCGTTAATCCTAGGTATCCTCACACAAGATCCTAAGGTTGGTTTACACTTTAGTCTCAAGTATGTCGCTTGATTAATTTTCTTACAAAATCCCATTGGTCATGGCATTCAATCATAAGGTCTTGATCTAGGTGATCAAGCTAAATTAGGACTAAATATGCATTCAATCAAGAAAAAATCAATACCACAAAAATTATCCTAATCCAATATCAATCTTAACCTTAACAGAAAAGAAAAACTTACACAAATTTATCAATGTAACATAAATCATGTTCATAATATATGTTTGCATTAATTAAATCCACACAATTAAAATGAATAAGGAATAATAAAAAAACAAATCAAAAACACCCCTTTTTTTCTCCAGCTGCTTTTTCACGTTCTCTCTACCAGTTGCAACGTTATTCTCCTAACTTCCATCAGCTTCAATGTATCATCTTTTCAGCTACTTTCACGTTGCTTTTCTCCAGCTACTTTGTCATTTCCCTCTTGCCACAACTGCTAACGTGTGAGTGGGGGAGTCTCTTTTGTCAACAGCCTTTTGTTCTCACTACTCTTCAACACTCACCCCCCCTTTTGTTTCAACGTAGCTACTTTCACTGGATGCTTCGTGTGTTGCAATAAAGGAGTGAAAGGTTGCGTCAAATGAGTGGAGTCTCCCAGCTAACATTTTTTTTCAGCTAACGTGTAAGTTGTTCAGCTGGCATGTGTCAGTTTTGAGTGTATGTTTGATGGGTGGTCTGTAACGTGAATGGAGAGCATTTGTGAGTGGTGTGCATAAGTCTCCACTAGCTATCTCCTTTAGTCTTTATGTCTCCATTTTCTACTATCATTTTTTGTCCAACACCTTTTTCACGCCACTAATCTCTCCACCGACCAGCTGATTTAATGTATCTCCTTTTAGCAAGTCATTTTTTACGCCACCCTTTTCACAATGCTTTGTTTTTCTTATTGTCTACGTCTGCTTTCTTCCCTTCATTATCTGCGCCGCCACTTTCCTTTTGGTCTCTTCATTTTATATTTTCCTGCCGCCACCAACTGTTGCTATTTGTTTCTTTCCTATTCAATCTCCACGCCTCTCTCTATTTGTTTTTATGTCTTGAATAATTCCAGCCCCTCTCTTTTCTCAGGCACAACTCTCCTTCTTATCTTCCAAAAACGTTAACATTTTATTCATCCAATATGTGCCTAAATTAAAAACAAATAACTCTTAATTAGTGCAATTTAAACATTAAATGGACAAGAGTTTTGCAAATTATATATCTAAAATTAATACAAAATGCTCATTAACAAACTTTGTGATGATTTGGAACACATCATGCGAGATTTTATATGGGGCTCAACGGGTGAGAAGAGGAAAATCCATCTCGTCAAATAGGACACAGTGTACCAGCCCAAAAAAACAGGGAGCCTAGGATTAAAAGACATTCGCTCTTCTAATGAAACTCTCCTGACTAAGCTAGGCTGGGCTTTAATTACAAAACCTACAACTTTATGGGCCAGAATCTTAAGAGCAAAGTATCATCTAGACCCCTCACATATCTCGGTCAATCTTGTTAGGATAGAGGCTTCGGTTAATTGGAGAAGCATCTCTGCATGTTGGCAATTTGTTCACCAAGGCATTAGGTGGAAACTGGGAATAGGGAGGAATGTCTTATTCTGGTTGGACAATTGGGTGCATGACTGGGGACCATTAATTTTCGTGGTTACCTCCCCAATTCCTGAAAGCAATCTGTATGCCACAGTTGTGGACTTCACTAATGTAGAAGGTATCTGGCAGTGGCACCTATTCCAGTAGTATCTCCCTTCCACAGTCTGTATGGATATAGCGGCAATCCATCTCAATCGGGCTAACCTAGTGGATGATACCATCATATGGGGGCTAACAACTCATGGCAGGTTCACCACAGCGTCTATCTATGAGTTAATCGAAGGTAATACCACGTCTGCATCAAGTAAACATTGGGAGTTAATCTGGAAATGGGCAAGACCTCAGCGGACCAGGGCTTTCCTATGGCTAATGACGAAACAGAAGTTACTAACTAATCAACATGAGCGGCTCGACAACTCACAATGGACAATAGGTGTCATGTTTGTGGCTCTGAGGAGTCAACTTTGCATGCCATTCGAGATTGCATATGAGTGAAGGCTTTTTGGTGTAAATTTTCTGCAGAAGTGGTTGACACGGAATTTTTTCAACTAAACGTGGAGAGATGGGTGCAGTCCAATCTTCTGAAGCACTCGTATGTGCAGCAATTTCAATAGGCTACAATCTATTAGGTAGCTTGCTGGTTCCTATGATATCGATGCAATAGTAATATATTTAAAGCGGACTTTGTGTGGCTTGAAGGACCTAGGGCAATTATGGACTACGTTAACTGGATAGTGAGGGCAAGGATTGTGGAAAGCTATGTCTATAGGGACCAAGGATTACCCGTAGGACATCTTACAGGTTGGACCAAGCCGATGGAGGGCTGAGTCAAGCTAAATACAAATGGGGCGGTTAAACATGGGCATAACATTGCAGCTGCAGGAGGTTTGATTAGAGATTTCCACGGGCATTAGTACGGGGGATTCCTCCATCACATAGGAAGAGGCTCGCCTTTAGCCGCCGAACTTTGGGGAGTCCACTTAGAACTTACCCTAACCTGGACGCTTGGATATCGACGACTTATTATCAAAGTGGATTCTCTAGAGGTAATCAATATTCTCTCCTCTTTTGTTATACTTTCAGCTGAGTATTACTTTTTGGTGGCAGATACTCGTGATCTAATCAACTGAGATTGGGAGGTGAAACTTCATCACGTGTATCACGAAGGGAATCAATGTGTGGACAGTCTAGCATCACTCGCAATGATATCTAGCCCAAACCTTTATATTCTCCGCGCGCCTCCGACAGTTAGAATTAGTGTGCGGATAGTCTAGCATCACTCGCAACGATATCTAGCCCAAACCTTCATATTCTCCGGGCGCCTCTGACAGTTGTCATAGATCATCTAAACCGTGATAAGCACGGAGCTTTGTACCGTAGATCTTTGTATTAAATAGGGCGTTAACTTTATTTTGTTTGATTTTCCTTTGTATAAAAAAAAGATTAATTGGTTTTGAATTATTTATACTGTGTATGGCAATCTAAGATGTAAAGGAAACGAGAGTAAATTTAAATGAGGAAAGGAAAGGAAAGGAAAAGAAGTGAAATTTAATTTCCTCCGTTTGGATTAGAGTTTCTCAAAATAAGTGAGAGGAAATAGAATTTCCATTGTTTGGATATATAGATGGAAAAGAATGGAAATTAGGTAATAATATA
>JANKOE010000001.1:13389699-13411111 GCA_026284465.1 Erythroxylum citrifolium | reverse complement strand
GATCCTCTGATATCTTCATCTGCTCGAAAGCGTCGTAATATAGTAGGTCGGCTGAGCTGCCTGTGTCAATCAGTATCCGCTTCACTTCGCTACCATCAATGCTCAAAGTGGCCACCAATGCATCATCATGAGGACGGCTTACACCTTTTAGATCAGATTCGTCGAACGAAATCACCACGTCGTTCAGCTTCTTTTGCTTTGCTGATGAGTTTTCAACGATCTGCCCGTCATATCTTTTTCTTCCTTTATCGGTCGACCCTCCTGCTGCGCTACTCCCAAAAATCGTGTTGATGATCATAACCGGTCGGTCATCTTGTCGTTCGGCACTGCTAACATCTCCTGTCCCAAACTATGCCCTACATCGGTCGCCCCCATTTATGTTCTGCCTCCAAGGCCTTCGCCAGTTATAGGACCGATCGGTCAGAGGGCTGTACTGTATGGACGATCGGCTTGGGCTAGAATTCGTAACCAGAGTGACTCGATCGGCCGCAATTTTTTCTAGGGCTTTCGCTGGATGACGATCGGCCATCGCACCCGGCTGCTGAGCGGGGGTCTGCTGGTGTTCCAGTTGAGACTGCAGAGTTTGACAAATCACTGAATCAACCGCTTCCTCTATCTGCCCTCTGGTGAGAGAGGTTTGGTGTGGAGTAGGTGGACTAACATCTAAGGGATGCTGTGAGTTGCGATAGGAGTTAGTTTCAGCGTTATCCTCCAGGGCTATGCTCTGCTTTTCTTGGTCTTAGTTTTGAGGCTGGGGGTTATTGTTCGGGAGTGAAGATTGCGTGTGGGAATCGGGATGTGTTGGTGGGAGAACGGCAGGTGACTGCAAAGCCATCCATTGCAGTGCAAGTGCCGTGACGGCGGCTACATCAGGATTGGCTGCTGCCGCTTGACTGATCTGTGTGGTTCTGGACGTGGTGCCCTGACGCTGGGCCCCACGGTGGGCGCCAAATGGTTCAGCCTAATCTTGCTGGGGTTGAACGTCGTTGTTTGAATCCATGATCTACGCGACTCTGGCTATGGAATACCTGCAAAACGGATAACGGAGTGCCGGGGGTTGATTCTCGGGAGGCCCCTCCGACGCTCAAGTCAGTCTTTTTGTGTAGGTTTTGATTGTTGAAAACAGAAAAAAGTAGGGTTGTAATCTTGTACCTGAATTCGGTAAGAATAGTACCTTATATACCTGGGGTTACCGCTAGGTTTAGGTCTTTACGTGAGTCGTTATGTTTGCATGGGAGATTATCTCCTGTGTCCGAGCCGTTGCTATCCGGGCCTGGAGTTGGGCCTTGTAAGGTCGACCCAGCCGACCCAACCATAAGCCCCCCTACTCCTCGAGTCTAACCGAAGAGAAGGGTCGAAGGAGTATATAGGGACCGTATAGTCTGTCTTTATGATAACTCATGCCCGGCCCGATTGGCTAATTATCGCATCTGGATCGACCTAGCCTAAGTGGTGAGAGGCTTGGTTAGCAAAACCAACAAAACCCTGAGGTCCTGGGTTCGACTCGCAAATCACCCAGCGCACCAAAGGGGACAATTCCTTCTTGGCGGTGAGATGCTTCCTATGGGCCTGGGCCACGCCCCAGCCAACCACAGAGGTACCCGCCCAAACCAGCTGGTATTTAGAATATCGACCATAAACCGGCTGGTACCAAAAAATTTAAAATTTCCAGTGGTATTTCAACAAAAAAAAATCTCAAAACTCCTTCTTCTTTCCCCCACCCCCAGAGCTGTATGTACTGTACCAACTAGAAAATGGTACAGACAGTGATGCTCCAGTACCAAGTTCATGTACCGGGTTGTTTCAGTTGGTACTGACTGGTACTGCAGGTATTCAGAATACCGACCATATTCCCCCTACTTGCTGCTACTCTTCTTCTTTCTCTCTCCATTTTCTCTCTCAGAAACTCACACTCTCACTCTCTCTTTTATACACAAAATCAAATTAATTAAAAACCCCCCTCCCTTCCACACCCACCCACTCGACGCTGTTCTTTTTCTTCTCCTCTCATTATTTTCTCTCTCACACTCTCACTCTCTCTCTCCTTCACCGTCGCCGCCACTCCCTCTCCGACCGTTCGGCGACCACCATTGCACCCCAGCAACAGCCTGACGCCACCAACCCACCACCGCACTAGTCACAATCACGAAGTCTCCTTGGAATCGCCAAATTTGAAATAGATCCATATCAAAACCCGACCCAACCTGACATTGAATTAGTTTCTAATTTTTTGGGTGTGATTTTTACTCTTAAATTGGAAAAACAAATTCATTGTATTTGGATGTTTGAATATGTTTTATGATGAAAATTGCTAGAAATTATTGGTATGTTTTGTGATGAAAATTGTTGAAAATTATTGGCATAAAAATTGTTGGAAATTATTGGAAAAGAAAATTGTTTATGTATGTTTTTGTAATTATTGAATTGAAATTGTTGGAAATTGATAAAAACGAAATTGCTGGAAATTGTTGGAATTTGGAAATGGAAATTGTTGAAAATTGTTGAAAATGCGAATTGTTTATGTATATTTCATTATTTTGTGAATTTGTGATGGTTGAAATTGTTGATTGTTGGAAATGAAATTATTGGTTGTTGGAAAGGAAATTGTTGGAAATTTGGAAATAGAAATTGTTTATGTATGTTTTGTGATGTTTGAAACTTTGAATTGAAATTGTTTAAAATTGTCAAAAATGGAATTGTTGAAAATTATTGGGAATGAAAAATGTTGGAAATGAAATTGTTAATGTATGTTTTGTAATGGTTGAATTGAAATTGTTGGAAAGTGCTAGAAATAAAAATGTTGGAAATAGTTGAAATTAAGGAATGAAAATTGTTATAAATTGTTGAAAATGCAAATTGCTTATGTATATTTCATTATTTTGTGAAATGTGAATTTGTGATGGTTGAAATTGTTGGCTGTTGGAAATAAAATTGCTGGTTGTTCGAAAGGAAATTGATGGAAATGAAAATTGTTTATGTATGTTTTGTGATATTTGAAACTTTTAATTAAAATTGTTCAAAATTGTTAGAAATAGCAATGTTGAAAATTATTGCAAATGGAAAATGTTGGAAATGAAAATTGTTTATATATGTTTTGTAATGGTTGAATTGAAATTGTTGGAAAATGTTAGAAAAGAAAATGTTGGAAATTGTTGAAATTAAGAAATGAAAATTGTTAGAAATTGTTGAAAATGCAAATTGTTTATGTATATTTCATTATTTTGTGAATTGTGAATTTGTGATGGTTAAAATTGTTGACTGTTGGAAAGGAAATTGTTGGTTGTTAGAAATCAAATTGTTGAAAATTTGGAAATGGAAATTGATTATGCATGTTTTATGATTTTTGAAACTTTGAATTGAAATTGTTCAAAATTGTTGGAAATTATTGAAAATGGAAAATGTTGGAAATGGAAATTATTTATATATGTTTTGTAATTGGTTGAATTGAAATTGTTGAAAAATGTTATAAATGAAATTGTTGGAAATTATTGGAATTTGGAAATGAAAATTGTTTATGTATGTTTTGTGGTGTTTCAAACTTTGAATTGAAATTGGAGAAATTTGGAAACATAAACTAGCATTTCTTTCCATTTAATTAATATGTAAAATATGTTGAATTATTTGATAATATATATGTGTGGGCTATCATAAACATTTATAACAAATAATGTGTAAAAGTAATGATGTATATATGTCCAAAAGGAACTTATTAATGTCCATTAAAAATCACAGAAGCAACTTATATATTTAAGAACCAAATATAGAATCTTGGATACAATATTATGGTTTGTTAGAAATGAAAAGAAGATTCAAAGCTTTAAATAAGAAAAAAAATTCCAAAGAAGTTTTATCCTTCAACTTGATCCTCATGTTTTGAATAGATGTGTATAAGCAATTGTATAAGATATGTCATTCATTATTTGGTAATTATGTAAATCATACCCTTCAGCTTGATTCTCATATTTGAAACTTTGAATTGAAATTGTTCGAAATTATTGGAAATGGAAATTGTTTATGTATGTTTTGTGATTGTTGGAAATGGAAATTGTTTATGTATGTTTTATGTAATTATGTTTGTTGAATAATTGAATTGTTAGTTTTTGACTTATGTTGAATTGTGTTCGATGAAATTGAATAATGTATGATGTATGAGTTATATTATATAAGATGGACATGCGTATTGTGTAATGAAATTATGTGTTCTTTATTTTGATATATACATTCATTTATTTTTACAAATAAATGGAAGGAATTTCGAGTACTCCTGATCGGGAAGACACAATGATCCAGCTTGGGCTTATGCTGGTATGGTTCCCAGTATGAGGAACCATACTATTTGCTTGTTTTGTAATGAGCATTTGAAAGGTGGAATAATAACCTGATTAAAGAAGCATTTAGCATGAAACAGGTTCATCATTCAATTCTTCTCAGTCTTACTATTATCAGCCTATGGTGGATGCAATAACCTCTTACGGTCCGGGATACAAAATTCCTTCGATTGATGACTTAAGAGATAAACTTTTGAGTTGCTCAGTTTCTAAAATTAAAAGTTATTTGACTGAAAGAAGAGTGAATTGGGCTACTTTTGGGTGTTCAATCATATGTGATGGTTGGAAAAATAAGAGACAAGAGCCTATTATTAATTTTTGGGTTTATTCTGCAAATGGCTCAATGTTTTTAAGTTTATTGATGCATCTGGCCTTATTAGAAATACTAATACTTTATTTGAAATATTTGATGAAGTTGTGAATGAAGTGGGGTCAGAAAATATGGCTCAGTTCAATACTAACAACGATTCCACTTATAAAGTGGCAAGAAGAAGGTTACAAAATAGGTATAATTCTTTTTTTTTTGGACTCCTTATGCTGCACATTGCATTGACCTAATGCTGTAGAATATAACAGATCTTAAGTATTTTCCTATTATTGATAAGACTATGCAGAAAGCTAAAAAGGTGACCAAGTTCATCTATAATCATGCATGGGTGTTGAATTTAATAAGAAAGGAATTTACCTATGGTAGAAATTTATGTCGTCCTGGTGTGACAATATTTGCAACAAATTTCTTATTACTTCAGTCTTTTGTTTTGATAAAGAAAGAGTTAAGACAAATGTTTACAAGTAATAAGTAGGTTATATCTCAGCATGCTACATCTAATGCTGGATTAGAGGTTTCCATCATTATACTGGAAGATAGAAAATTTTGGTCTCAATGTCAATTTGTTATTTGTGAGCCTTTGGTGAGGGTGCTTCGCTTGGCTGATAGTGAAGAAAAGCCAACAATGGGTTATCTTTTTGACGCCGTGAAAAGAGCAAAGAAAGCAATCAAGGCCAACATGAAAAATAGGCCTTCTTTGTGCACATTGTATACTGCAATCATCAATGAGAGAAGGAAAAGGCAACTTTCTTCTCCATTGTTTGCAGCTAGGGTGTTTTTGAATCCTAATGTACATTTCAAACCGAATTTTACAAAGAAAGCTAAAGTTAATTGAGGAATGTTATTCACTATTACAACAATTGTTGGTCATAAAATGATGCAAGATCTCTTAAACTCATAAATGGAGCTTTATAACTTGTCTTATGGGGATTTTTGACAGTCAATTTGCTATTCGACAAAGAGCAAAACTTTATCCAAGTATTAGTTATTTCCTTTTTCTTATTTGTTGAAAATTAATTATCACTTTATTTTGTTTGTAATACTTCTTTTGTTATCTTACAACTTACAGTTTCTTGGTGGGATCAATTCGGAAGTGGTGTTCTAGAATTGCAAAGGTTTGCAATTCAGATTTTAAGTCAACGTGTGAGTGCAATAGGCTGTTTGGAGCACATTTGAATTCATCCATTCCAAGAAAGGGAATAGATTAGACCACAAAAGATTGAATGACTTGGTATTCGTTCGTTATAATCTAAAGCTTCGGGAAAGGTATGTTATTATCATTATTAATTTCGATTTAATTTCCTATAATTTTCTAATAATTAAATTTTATTGTTTAGTAGGAGTCTTAATAGCACAAGTAGTTCAACAGATCCAATTTCTATTTATAATGTCGATCTTTTGGCGGATTAAGTTTATGAGGAACCAGATTTGATAGATGTGAATGACTTGGATGATAATCTTGGTTGGGAAAGTATTGACATGTCATTTGGTGCATTAAATTTAAATGATGATGATGATGAGGCTCCTCTCAATGATGAGGATTTTGTACCAAATGATAACTGGGGTTAGTATAGTTATAGCGAGTATCCTCCTATAAACGATTGAATGAAGTTTTAGGTTTTTGTTTTTTCTCTTCTTTTAATTTTACTTATATTTGATGTATATGTTAAATTATATATATGTAATGTAATTGTAAATGTTCTTGTTACAGATTTCACTTCTACTTGATTAGTTCCTTGTCACGAACTCTTGTTGAAAATTGTAATAACTTGAGAGTTAAGGATATTTATTATTCTTTTTATTAGATGTTTTGATGTAATTATTATTTATTATATGATGAAATTGTAATATTTTAAATACTTAGTTTTATATTTGTATGATAATAATTGTTTTTTTCATATTAATCGTGCTTATTATTTATATGTAAAATATCTAAAAATTATTGTTATTTCATATTAATTGTGGTTATTATTTATTATTATGGTTTTTGGAAATAAGGTTGATGTAAACTTATAAAGTATAGAATACAACTGTACAATATGGCAATGGACTATTTTGCTATTTCTAAAAAAATTCAAGGACTATTTCATAAATTTAAAAAAATAACTATAATAGTACCCAGTTTTGACCGGTACCGATACAGTACCATACCAGAATCCAATCTGATACCAGGTCCGGTACGGTATTCACAACATTGATTTCTATCCTTTTCTTTTTATTGCTTGTTAGTTTTAGTTTTCTCTTAGTTTTACTTTTTGTCCTATTTGATACTTGTTTTGCATCTTACGTCCCTCTTCTATTTTCTTATCACATTAGGGATAACGTAATATTTAAGTGTGGTGGGAGTAGTAGTTTAATTAATAAAATTGTGTGTTGTGTGTTGTGTGTTTTTACCATTTAATAGTTAGAGACGCATTGTCATAAAGTAAACTTAATCGGGATTAGAAATTTATAATATGAGTAAATAAGTATACTTGCATGCTTAGGCTGATTGACTTGGATTTTGATTAAAAGGACATTAACTTGTTGTGATAAATGAATGACACTTTCTTTAGTTAGATTTTGTGTCTCTTTGAAATATTAAACACCAAAATCAAGTGTTCTTTATTGAGAGTGCACTTTCATTATTAAGGATTTCAAGAACTTGCTTACGAATACTAGTAAGATCACAAAATCTTATGCAAACATTGAAATAATGAAGGAAATTAGGATTTACCCCTTTTTTACTTAAAAAGTCACCATAATTTTACCCTTAGTGAGCCCCCTTTGAGATTAACATGAAACTCTATTTTTCTTTAAACCCAAAATATAAGCCTTAATCGTAATTATTTATCCCCTTTGTTATCCTTACCATAAGGGCAAGTTGAGCATTTGAAATGGTATGACTGGGTTTAAGGAATAATTGCTTGAATAAGTGTGGGGGAATAATAGCATATAGTTGGCTTTAAGTTAGGAATGGACATGGTTGTAACAACTTATATCCCTCTTCTACATTTTTCCTCTTTTAAACTTGATCTCCTTGTTCCAAATAAATAAAAAAGAAAAAAGAAAAAATAGAAAGAAAAGGAGGGAAGAGAAGACAGCCAGAAAATGAAAAGAAAGAGGAGAGACATAAAAAAGGGGGGAGTGCTAATCTTGTCAATTGAAAGGAAAGAAATGATTGTTTTATGCTTCATTATTCAATATTATTTTAAATGCTTAATTAATTTTATGGTCTTAAACTTTGATTTTCCTTTTTCCTACCCTTAACCATGCCCCATTACAACAAAAATAAAGACCTTCATATTAATGTTTGTGTTTGATATGAGTGGTGGAGATTGGATTAGTAAGTAAGCTTATGGTAGATGCCCTACATGAAATGAATGATGAGTGAATATATCCTACCCTTGAATGCCTGAGAGGATGGAGAGTGGAATGAGTGTCTATCGCACTTGTTAATGGTTCTTTAAATTGAAGTACTTGTTACTTTTGGCAAAAGTATGAGAAGAATAGCTTGATCATAGAGTATTATGAGTTTTAAGTTCTTGGGTTATGTTTATTAAAATGATTCTTGATATCTCTGACTATTATTTGGAAAATTGTTGTTTTCATTGTTTGTTCTTTGTATAGTTTATTTATCTTAATTTTGCTTAGGGACAAGCATAGATTAAGTGTGAGGGACTTGTTGTGTTTAATTTTTATTGATTTTGCTAGCTTTTACATTATGATTTTAGTTAAAAGTCCCTACCTTTTAATCCAAATTTGAATGAAATTAGTTATGTGGAATTGTTTCTTAATATTTTAGGAAAAGAAAGAAATTGGGCAAAAGTCACCCGGGTGTTAGTTGTCACGCACGTGACAGTGTGCTGAGAGTGTCACGCGCATAACAAGGGGAGTCACCACCATGCAAGAGTTCTCAGCACCATACAAAAGAATTCTATCATTGAACTAAATGTCACGTGAGTCCCGTATGATTACAACGAATTAAAAAACCTAGTGTTGCCGTCTAAACAGAACAATATAAATTAAATTCTATCTAGACCAATTAGAGGCAAGTGCACTCCGTCGACAAGTAATATAAAACGATAAGAACCGGATATCGTACCCAAGGGAATTTCAACACGCAAGATAATTAAACTAAACGATGAAAAATTATTCGAATGATCAAGAATTGATTGATTTGAAAATAAAATAAAATAAAGTAAGCAAATCAGGGAAATGTGAAAAATGCAAGGTATGAATTAAAACGACTAGATTTAATCAAATGACAGAAATCGTTTAAGGTATCAGATTTCAATTGGATTGGACACTAAAAATTGTAATGGTGGATTGATCTACGAATTACTTCACTTAAGCAAGTTGAACCCATTGTTCATGGGAATTCCCTTTTCTTCTAAATCCGAGTCACCCACTCGGTTCATAGATAATTCGAAATAAAAGGCTTTTAATACAAGAAGCCTAAAACTAAGTTTGTTAATCCTAGGTATCCTCACACAAGATCCTAAGGTTGGTCTACACTTTAGTCTCAAGTATGTCACTTGATTAATTTTCAAACAAATTAAATCCCATTGGTTGTGGCATTCAATCATCTAAGGTCTTAATCTAGGTGATCAAGCTAAACTAGGACTAAATATGCATTCAATCAAGAAAAAATTAATACCACAAAAATTATCCTAATCTAATATGAATCTTAACCTTAACCGAAAAGAAAAAGTTACTCACACATATTCATCAATGTAACATAAATCATGGTCATAATATATGTTTGTATCAATTAAATCCACATAACTAAAACAAAAAAGGAATTAAAAAAAACAAATTTAACACATCCCTTCCCCTGTAGCTGTATTTTCTGGTGCCACTAGCTTCAACAAGTTTAATCTCCACCAGCTACTTCAATTCTCATTCACCCACGCTGCTTCAACGTGGATTCTTCAATGTGTTTTTCCTCAAGCCACGCATAATCCTTTTGCTTCGACAACTATCTTCATCCTTTCCTCTCTCCACCTGCTGCTTTGTTGCTAACCTCTTGCCACAGCCACTCGCGTCATCTTACAACTAGCTGCTTCAATGTGGTCACGCCACCAACTGCTGTAAAGTGTTTTAATCTATGCCTAACATTGTGTGAGTGGAGAGTGTTTTAGGTGGGCTTGTGCGTGAGTGATTGTTCTCTCCAACAGCTAACGTATATTCTCCACCACCAGCTATGTTCACACACGTAGCTGCTTAGTTTTTATCTCCTAGCCAAAATGTTATTCCCTAGCCACCAGCCTCTAACGTTGTAAGTGGAGAGTTCTTTAATTGTGGTGTAATATGAATGCTATGAATCAATGGAGTCTCTCTTTCCTTGCCCCCCTTCTTTCACGCACAACAGCTGGATTTTTTGTCTTTTCACCTCCACGCAGCTACTTCCTTGTCTCCTCTTTTTACCAACTCACGCCAATCACGCAGAACCCCAGCATTTTTCTTTTATATTTTTGCAACCCATGCAGCACACCTACAGACCATGCAGCCTCCGTTGATTTCTTTATGTTTTTATCTTGATGTGACAATTTATTTTCTTAGTTCTTGGTCCACCAAAGCCGCACTCTCTTTGTCTCCTTCTATTTTTGCTGTCTTCTTCCTAGACCCATGCAGCACACACCTTCACGCATGCCTTCTGCTGCCGGCTACATTTAAAGAAAAACGCCTAAGCCACCAAATCTCACGCTATTGTCTCATTCTTCTTCTCTTTGACGTGACAAATTAAATGCTTAGTTTTTGGTCCATCGTTACTGTGCAGTGCATACTCCAAAACCTTGCAAAACTCATGCACGCCTCTCCTTGTTGCCCTCCATGTTGTCGTTTCCTTCTTAGGTGATGCTTGCATTTTGGACTGCTATGTTACTTTTTCTTCTTCTTGCATTGGACTGTTGTCTTATTCTTTTTGAAGTCTAATTTCTTTCAAGTACCCCTTGCTTTCTTTAAAAGCTGTTCTCGATTTATGGTATTAGACGTTCCAAATCTAATATGTAACTAAAATTAAAACAAATAACTTTTAATTAGTGCAATTTAAATATTAAATGGGCAAGAGTCTAGCAAATTATATATCTAAAATCAATATAAAATGTCCATTAACAACACCTCCACAGTTGAATTGTCGCTTGTCCTTAAGCAACTTACTTGGGTCACAACCAACATATTCTGTCATTTCATTTTCAACGAAAATCAAGTGTTTGCAGTCCCTTAAAATTCGACGAACTCAAGTATCAAGCTACTACATATATCATAATCTTTTCATCAATGCACATAAACAAAATCAAAGGTAGATATCTTTAATCAAAAGCAAGCATAAAATTAAAATGGACTTCCCTCACGATATTTACTCATGTCGCTCAAGTGTACAAGGGTTGTGTTTCGCTCAAAGCTTCCTCTAAGAGATTACACTACCATAGGATTGCAAATTCACCTATTTTTTTTACTACATAGAGTACATGCTATCATGGATCAAAAAGGGCTTTTATTAAGGGTTGTAATGGGGTTTAGGTTAAGGTGAGGTAAAAATGGACAAAAGCTACTCACAAGCATTCACAAAGTACTAAATGACGTGAGACAATCAAAAAGAGCCTCTGAAATGTACATACAAAAATACGGAACTATAACTACTCATCACTATCAAACGCTATTGTTTTGATTTTTTTCTTTTTTTCTTTTTTTCTTTTTTTGTAACAATAAACATAAAAGAAGATAGTAGTAGCAAAAATCAACAATAATTGAGTAAATGTACCTCAAAAACATCTCAGAATAGCATGTAAAACAATAGTCCCTAATCAAGGAATGAAATGCTTAGTACTTCATTCAACTTGTGAAGGGGTCAGGCTAAAAGTTTTCAAGTTTCAATGCAATGCAATTAATAAGAAAACAACAAGGTTAAAGGCTCAAAGGGGTAATAAGGAAAAAATGACTTGGTGGGCCATTTAAGCTAAAGGTTAAAAACAAAGAAGGCCTTTATCATGTCCACAAAGCATGTAACTAGCAGTATCATATAGGTTCAGAGTAAGTTCTGAAGGAAATCCACATAGGGAAGCATCACTTATGACAAAGAAAATAAATGACTATGAGGTACAATCATAAAACTCAAGATCTCACATATGTTTAATTGAAAATCCATCAAAATTTCATACATTGCCTCATCACTCGGCATTAATTATTGACTAAGTTTATGTAATTGACTACTTTAATTAATCCACATGGTTCACTATCCTCTCAAGCTACCTATTCCAAGTGCATGCATACAACTCAATTTTCTATCCAACAACTTTGACAGAATTGTATGGTCAAATTCATCACAAATAGGACCCAAGTTAGTTACCAAAAGAGTCGTAACCATTCAAGTGTGTATTTCTCAACATCAACATCAATATCATTAGCATGCACATAATCTCAATCTCCCCACACTTAATATGAACATTTTCCCTAATGTTCAAGTAGTCAACAATCAAACACAAAGAGGGGAAAGAAAAAGAACTTCCCTGAAGAAAAATCAACCAGAACTCTTTGTCACTAATGCATAAACCTAAAGAAAACTCAAAACAACTCAAAGAAAAGCATTAAAAGAAACGCAAAGGAAACAAAAAGAAAAGAAAAGAAAGAAAACTACAATCCTACTAGATAACATGCACCACGATCAAGGAGGCGAAGTGTCATGAAGAGATAATCACTCCTTAGAGTTATCCATAAACCTGGGCATATACAATTTAGCTCGTTGTCCATTTATCTTGAACGAATTTTCATTTTCTCGTTTTTACCTCAAGGACCCTAAAAGGAAGGATTTGGATCACAGTGAATGGACCATAACACCTAGACTTAAGCTTCCCTGGAAAAAGACGAAGACGGGAGTTGTAGATCAATACATGATCGCCTACCTTAAAGTCTCGGTGGAGAATCTTTTTGTCATGCCACTTCTTCACACGTTCCTTATACAACTTCGAATTGTTATAAGAATCCAAACGAAATTCTTCAAGCTCATAAAGTTGCATAAGTCTCTTAGCACCTACAACAGACAAATCAAAGTTAAGAAATTTGGTAGCCTAGTATGCACGATGCTCTAACTCAACTGGAAGATGACAAGAATTCCCATATACTATCTTGAATGGTGGCATGCCTATGGGTGTCTTAAATGCGGTCCTATATGCCCAAAGTGCATCATCTAGCTTTAAAGACCAGTCTCGCCTAGAAGCATTAATAGTTTTCTCTAGTATTTTCTTTAATTCCCCGTTTGAGACTTCAACTTGTCCACTAGTTTGGAGATGGTACGGAGTAGCAACCTTATGGGTCACCCCATACTTAGCTAATAATGAATCAAAAAGTTTATTATAATCCATTCAATCAAGCAAAAATCAATACCACAAAAATTATCCTAATCCAATATCAATCTTAACCTTAACCGAAAATAAAAAATTACTCACACATATTCATCAATGTAACATAAATCATGGTCATAATATATGTTTGCATTGATTAAATCCACAAAATTAAAATAAATAAGGAATAAAATAAAGAAAACAAATTAAAAATACCCTTTTTTTTCCCGCAGTTGTATTTTCTCGCACCTCTAGTTTCAGGAATATTGTATTAGCCACCAGCTGTAACGTTTTTTTCTCCCTATCCAACTTACTGCTTGTGTTGCAGTGAATTGAGTGAAGGTTGCGTCAATGAGTGGAGCCAGCTGCTATAATGTGTTATTGTGTGAGTGGAGAGTGTTTTTCTGGGTGAGCTTGTGCGTGAGTGATTCTTCAACAGCTAAGGTCTCAAACCTCCATTCTCCCAGCTCTAACGTGTCTTCTTAAACTCCCAACCAGCTAACGTTTTTCCTCTACTCACCAGCGCACACTCTCTTCTTTTTCCAGCCACCACGCTCTCTCCACCAGCTGCTTCCTTTAATGTTTACCACCTCCTACTTAATTTTTGTGTCTCCACCAGTTGTCTTCAACGTTGTTGTCCACTAGAGGAGGGTTGTTCACACCAACTGCTTCGCTGTTTCTCCTCCAGCTATGCATAATCCTTAGTTCATGCACCAGCTGTCACGTTCTTAACCTCTTGCCACAGCTCCACGCCTTCCTCTCCACCAGTTAATGTGTGTATTTTTGTAACATCAGTTCATGCACTAGCTATCACGTTCTTGTTATCACAGCTCAACGCCTTCCTCTCCACCAGCTAATGTGTGTGTTTTTGTAACATCCTCCAGCCACCACTAGCTGCTAACATTTTAGTGTTGTAGCGTCTTGAGCTAGTGTGACGTGAGCGATGGAGTTGGTGAGTGCTGGAGCAAAAAAATCCTCCTTGCCTTCTTAAACTTGCCAAGTAGCTCACGTTGTCTCCCAAAGTCACCAATTCAACATGTCTTGAGGCCACCAATTCAACGTTCTCTCCATCAAGTCCACGCCACCAACTGTAATATTGTGTAGAGAGTGTAGCGTGAATGATGGACTACTCTATTCCCTGTCCACGCCCACAACTACTTGTTTTTTAGATGTTTCTATTATATTCAAAATCTTTTATTTTTTTGGCTCTCTTGGTTCTTCTCTTTTCACGCCTCACTTCACGCATAATCTCCTTCTTTTTTCAACTTTTTTCTGCCGCAACCATCTACTTTTGTCTCCATTCAGCTGCTATACAATTCTTTTAATTTAGCCTCACATGTTTTTAGCTCACATTTTTCTCTTCTTTTAACCGCACATCACACACCACTCACTTACATGTAGTTGTCACACATATCTTTATTTTTCCAGCCCCTCTTCATGTCACACACTACACTTACATTGCTTCAGCCCACCTTTTACTACAACTCACATTTAAATGAATGTCCATATCTTGCATGGGTGTGAGAGTGTACATGAAAGGTTCCAAAGCTAGTGTGTGCCTAAAATTAAAATAAATAACGCTTAATAGTGCAATTTAAATATTAAATGAACAAGAGTTTAGCAAATTATGTATAAAAAATTAATACAAAATATCCATTAACAATTATGCTTAATATGAAACCCCACAAGTTTAGCAATAAGCCTATCTCAATAGTAATATCAAGTCCATACTGTCTTTGATGTAGTAAAATTTCTTAGGGACTTTTAGCTACTTTAATACTAAGGAAATACTTTAACACTATGAGAACACTAAGTTATAGACATGGTTGAGAGACGACATTGGTTCAATGCTCAATATGTTAGTTCGAATGGTTCCATAAAAAGTAGTGCCAAATCCTATAAGGAATTTATGGATCTTCTCCATTTCGCATTCCTCGAGATATTCTTTTCCTAACTCACACTTACACTTGCCACACCTACACATTGGTACCTTGGTGTAGCCATCCAATTCTTTGCCACTGAGTTTTCCAAAATGCTCTTCCACATTATTGTTCCTTGTTTGCATTTTGAGATCACATCGTTAAGTTGATGAGCTCACATAATGTTCCCAACCGAGAACCGCTCTTTCAGATCATCATGCAAATCCTTCATGCTATCTATATAAGTAGGAGTGGATCTAATCGTGGGATTGATAGCAATTAAGCATAAAGTTTACATTCTACCAGTCTACGGGTTGACTAATCATTCCATCAATAAATCCCAACTTCCTCTTCACTTTAAACACATGCTACGTCACTTTTGCTTATTCATGGTTTAAACGATAGATGTTAAAAAGAATAAACTATTACTTATTTTATCTTCTTGAATTTTTACTATAATATTTTAGGATTACGAATAATAGCAATTTTAATCATTATTCATCTATTAATTATTGTAAATTTAACGCTGTTTCAAATTGTTTTTAATATGATTACTAAAAACTTAAAAATATATTGACAATACCGAGATGCCTCATTGCTTGATGTAGTTAGGTTGTCTAAGCTATATATTATTGAGTAAATCACAGTTTAACCACCCAATATAAGTTATTTGGTTGCTGATACAGTATTAACCACGCACTTAACAATTCATTTGTAAACAGTTTCAAGCATGAGTATATCGGGTCCTTTATTTTTTTCTCCATAACCCAATCTTAATACATATATGCATGTTAAATAATATAAGACATATACATATATGTGCGTGTGGTAGTGTAAGTGTCTCTCTAGAAAAAAGGTTACTCTATCAACTTTTTCTTCAACATTGCCTTTGGGGTCCAAATGGTTAGGAAGATCACCTATGCATGGTTTCCACATTGAAATCTCGTTTCTTAAGGATTAACTTAGATTTATGAGCACATCACCTTGAAGTCGTTCTGTTAGCTGGTTCCTTTTCTTTTTGCTAGCCTAACCCCCGGCAATCGTAGTCTGCTTTTGTTAGCGATTAGACGTCTGGCTAATAAGGAATGCACTTTATGTCTTTATCCCAAAAAAAAAAGCTAAACAAAACAATAAGAAAAGAAAGGAGAAGCCCCCCGCTCTCTGGTTTTAGTATCTATACGAGTACAAATTGCTAAACCACGTTTTCTATCCGTGATTAAGACAAGTCGTTTCCGTTGGTTACTAAAACTGTTCCTCAAGTCTCGTCCCTCTTAGTGATTACTATAGTAATGATATGCGCACATATTCTTTTAGTCCCAATCATAACACGTTAGACAACTCATCCATTTAATGGTATCTGCAATTCATATGGCACACTCCGCTGTTTGCTAAATTTTGGAAATTAGATGATTCTAATGGGAAGTACATAGTTTAGCTTCAAGCTGCTTTTAGGTATTCCATCTTTGACTCAAATCTGTTTTAGATATTAAATTATTAACTTCTAGGTTCCCTTGAGATATTTAATTTCATCATTAAATACTTCAACTTATTTTTTTTTTCAGTTGAGTCTTTCATTTCTATAAAAATTTCAATCAAATACACAAAATTTTCAACCAATTAACATTGGCTAATATAATAAAAGTAGTGGTGTATCAGACCCATTTGTTCAAGTACGCACTATTAAACTTGTTCACACCCATAGACGGAGCCACACCACTGGGCCCCTCAAAATTTTTAAAAATTAAATATTTTTATTTTTAATGGATATATATACATATAAGTATGGAGTTATTTGGAGCTCAGTGGTGCACTGGCCCCCCCAAGATTTTAAAAAATTAAACATTTGGGCCCTCCAATCTTAAATTCCTGGCTCCGTCACTGTTCACACCCGTTTTCCGTGATTACCACTCCTCATTTCGAAAACACTTCTTTATTTTTCTTGTTTGTTTTTCATTTCATTGGAGTGGATATTAGTTTATGGCTATGCAATCAATTCAGTAAAGAAATTCTTTATCTTTATATTTTTAATTATATTTATTACTTAATATTAAGGATACATTTTTTAAAATAAATAATATATAATTGGATTTCAAATTATATTTAGGTGTTACTCTTAAATTATTCATAGTTACTACACATTCTATATTTTCTTCTTATAAAGAAAGTAATTAAACTCATAAATTATAGTATTAAATACAATTGTGAGTTCTTATTAGAAAATAAATTCATTGAACTGACCTAATTATAAAGATCTTAAATAGAACATTATTTGTATGTTTATGGATGTTCTCATTATAATAATTGTATAATTGACCCTTAGATTTGAGATCACAAAAATATTTCATATGAAAATTATTATGTTTTGATTTTATTTATGACCTATTATATTGAGAGTAACTCAATCAATTGTACTTGTATATAGTATAAACTATATGAAGATAACTAAATAAGTTAATAAAAAATTTATTACCCTAAAATAATTATAGAGAATATGTTGGTTATGCCCTATAGTCATTCGGTTAGTTGTGGTTTAGTGACATAATTATTTAAAGACATCTTAATCTTATACATATCCTAATGTATATGATAAAATCTATGAGGTAAATATACATTAAGAATATAATTATTATGAGATCACAATTATGAAATTCATATTACATTTAAGTATTATCCCTAAATTGTTTCTAGCTATTGTTCTATGAGAATAAACATTAATAGAATATAAAAAGACTAGCACAGTTTATGTTTCTTCCTTATGATGGAAGTAGTTGATCTCATAAACTAAAATATAAAGATACTTAAACAAACATATAGTTGCTTGTTAGAGAATAAGTTTACTGAATTGACCCTATATGAAAATTTCGTTTAGAACATTACTTGTATACCTATGAAAATTCTAATTGTATAAGTAATCATTTGATTTGATATCTCCAAAGTATCTCGTATAGGAATTGTAATATTTTAATATTGTTTATGGTCTACTGTAATCAAGATTAACTTAATCGATAGTCATTGGATATAATATGAACTATATAAAGATATTTAAGTGATCAATGTAGGTAGTTGAGTGATTACTATATGATTTATCATCCTAAATTGATTATTGAGAATGTTTCATTGTTTTCGATTAGTATTAATCCAGAAAATCCTTGGTTAAGGTGGGATGATGCTTTGTAAAATAGGTTACAAATGTCATTAATTGAATTAATTACTAACGGTGGAAAACTAATATGATTGACTAAAATAAAGTAGACATTAATAACATACTCTATGTCCAATAAAAATATTATATGATGAAAGGGTTGCATTATAAAGAATATTCATACACGAAAAGATTAGCCAAAATCACTTTAACATTCCTAAATATTTGAATCGTCATGATTCTTTGCTAATGCTCATCTTGATTTATAGACATAATTTGTTTAATTAGAGAATTACATAATTTGTTTAATTACATAATTAAGTATAAATTAAAGGATTTTAATTTATCTAATCATAAATATAATATATAGTTATAATTTATATCTATTGTCAATATATTTGGAACTCTAATAGGTTACACACAAAAAATGGGTTGAAGAGAGAAAAGGAATATTAATCAAATTAGACTTGAATGTAAACTTTGAGAAACTTTATGAATAAGTATATGATGTTTAATAAGTAAGGATCAATATGAGATATTTGATCTTATTTCAAAATCTTGGTATTTAAATATAATTAATTCTAACTTTAATTAAAAATTTAATTGATTTTAGAATTTTTTAATTAAATTACTAAAATTTTCATAACCTATTATAAATTGGCTTAAATTCTAAGGGAGCTATCACTTCATGCCTAATCCTCTCTACAACAATTGTAGAGTTTTCTTGATGTATTCTGTGGCTACTATTAAAAGGTCGAACACATGTACAACTATAATGAATGAGATAAATCAATTTTAAAATATTTTAATGGAAATTACAAGAAAATGATCAAGCTTTAGAATAATGTACAAAATATGATTCATGCTTTATTATATTTTATATGTTAATCTTAATATAAAATTTTAATGATCTTGGCATTTGGAAAATCAAACAGAAAGTTTTTTTATTATTCCACTTTGTGCACGATTGGATCCTACTCTGTTTTTTGACAAAATATTCTATTGTTCTTTTTTAAGTAATATTCTATTGTTCTTGATTAGCAATAATTTTAAGAATTTCTCTAACTAGAGTGATTTAAGAATTGAGAATGATATTCTTAAATATCAATTACAAATTCGTTACTAATAAGAAAGAATGAACTTCATTGAATTTAAGTAGATTAGACACTAATTTTATATTCTATGTTCAATTGGAATATTAGATGACAAAAGAATTGAATTATAAATTATAATCATACATATATAAGTTAAGTCAAATCACTTCAACATTACTAATATATGAGTGATGCTGATATATCTTTAACCTAGTCTTTCTCTTTAAAGGAAAAGACTTAAGGGAGCTAGCACTTTTGTTATCCCCTCTTAAAAGAGTTGATTTCTTTGTCTTTGCTTTGTAAATATCATTAAAGGTTAGACATTTAAACAAATTATAGTTTACAATATTACTCGAGAAGAAAATGATTTTGAAGGATACTCAAATCACTTTTTTCTTTAACCCTTTTTATTTCAAGTTATTCTATTAAATTGATCTTTTGAGGAATTATAAAAATTATTTAGATTCCATCATAAATTTTATCCGATTTATTTTTAGAAGTGATATCAAAGCCTCCTTTAATTATTTAACTTGATTATGTTACTTGATTGTTACCAGTTTGATAAATGTTTATGGTTTGAAAAGAAACATGCATATCTTGTAACTTTCTACTGGATAAAAAAACTTGATTAATGGATGATTCTTGGTGCTAATTACTTATAAAGAAACCTAAGTTTTTAATTATTCTAGAATTAAGGATTAGGATTTAATGATTAATTAATTTTTAATTATTTGAGGAAGTCTGAAGACCATCACCAGCAGTAATGATTGTTGCTGGTGAAGTCATGGGCTAATGATGATTGCCACTGGCAAGACAATCACACTACAACAGAAGCATACAATTTGCGTCGTCTAAAAGACGTTGTAGACTCTCTTATGACGTCGCATAACACCATCTACGACGTCTAATAAAATGTCACAATAGACGTCGTAGATGGTCGGTAGCTAATAGGTTTCTCCGACGTCTGCATGAAGACGTCGTAGATAGATTAGTGATTTTGCGACGTTGAAGAGGACGTCAGAAAAGTTGCGTTTAATGCTCGACGTTTGGTTAAAACGTCAGGGATTGTGGAGTTTTAACGACGTTGTTCAGAAGCAATTGGAAGGAGTATAAATTGATAAGCAATTGCTTGTGCAGTCAAAGCCTTGCTCGTTGACTGAGGCACTTGCATCAATATAAAATAGTTGATAAATAAGGTAGTTGATAAATAAGGGTCAACATTTGATATTGAAACTTATTTAAACCTAGTTCATAATTTAGTTGTAATTTTAATTAAAGTTTAATTAATTAAAATTATAATCCAATTATATTTTTAAAATATGCAAGACTTTTATAAATAGACATATGCTTCTTAGGACCTTGCTTTCTCGACATACCTCTCTCTATTCTTTTTATAAATTTCTCTCTACTTTTTATTATGGATGTTATTAGAGGTCAGACACTTGTGCAATTGAAGTAAAATTTTAATAACCTATTTTTAAATTCAATTTAGCAATCATGTCACTAAAAGGAAAATTATAATTGCTAAAAGAAAATTCAAGTTTCATAATGAGTTACAATTATGATTTATGATTTATAATGTTTATGGATTAATTATAAGATGGAATTAAAGAGATCTTAGTTAAAGGGAAATTATGAAAAAAAATTGTTTTCACTTAAAAGTTGATTTTCTAACATTTTATTGTTGTAAAATTTGTTAACTATGATTTTTTTTTTGCACTAGAAATGGCATATTATGTGACTCCTAATGCTTATGATCCTTTTCTGCTCATTTTATTATTAGTTATAAGAGCCCTTTAATTTTAGTCGCTTCTAATATAGGAGCACTGTCTTACTTTATGAGGCCATTTTCCAATTTGGTCACACATCCTTAGCGTGCAACATTCTTGAACATCCTATCATCATTATTAAACTCTTTATCTTTGAATGCTATAATGCTTTTCAAGTGTGAGTTTATCATGTCATCTAGGGGTGTTCCTGGGAGGATAACCTAACCCTTTCATAAATGACTTAAACTTGAAACTGAATGTCAGGTTCGACAATTTCAGGAACTTAAACCTGAACCTAAAGAACCTATAAGATCAGTAACCTATTTTCATATTCGGTTCTCAGGATAACCAGAACCTATTCATATCAATATATATGACAAAAAAATTATAAAAATAATTGGTAAAAACAAATACAAATTATTCATAAAAGTATGCATATAAAATCCATCAAAGATTAATCCAATATATTAAACCCAAGCAAAGTAAAAATAAGCCAAACAATGTCTTATAA